>OY813001.1:16285678-16885678 GCA_963681545.1 Germaria angustata | reverse complement strand
GTTTTTGGAACTATTCAAGAATGAAGGAATGTGTTACAAGATGTTTTATATCCCACGAGCACTAATTCCCGTGAATTGTGTGAGCAGTGTCCATCGCTATCACAAACACACTTGCTTCAATAAACTTTCTTAAATGCACATACATATGGTATGTACATACATATTTTCTTCTCATATTGAGAAGAGGAGTTTGTGCAGTACATGAATAAATACACTCGCTGTTTTAAATCTTATTGAATGACTCAGAATAATGAAAAACACGAAGGAGTAGGTAGAGAATTTTCTTGGGTGCATACAACCTCTGAGACTTTTTCGAAATGGGATTATAACTTTTTAACGAAGGGGAGAGTTTTGTCATTTCTTACAAGTTCCATAAGAAGAAAAAATTTCGCCGGGACTAAATATCTTCTGATGAGGACTAAAACCCCCTCAAGACGTGCCTGCTTTTATATTATTTTATAATTATTGGGTAATTCTTTTTCTTCTTAAAAAATTAAAATTTTTTTGCAAAAATAAATATATGATAGACCTTTCAGATCTATAGAACTTTCCATTAATATCAGCCTTAGTACAGAGTAATAAAAAAGCTTGTATTGGACATTTTTCGATAACAGTACTTTTTGAACCGATTACTCGATTCGAGAAAATTTACATCCATTTACGCAACTTGAAAGCTCCAAAAGATATGTTGAGTTTTCAAAGCCGATTGGATAAGTATTTTTTGAGTTATAAAAAATATATAATTTTAACAATGATGTTTTTGTAACGAACAAGCCGATTGTACTAAAACGTGATATTGGAATTTTTATTTGTGTAATTCTACCCAACTAATGGTTTAAACAACTATAGTTTAAATTTTTTTTTTGTTTGTTGTGGCTTTAGCTGTTCATATGCCAACATTTCATTAGTCGGCATAGAAGCCAAACTGCCTAAAGTTTAATGACGCTTTATTTTGGCAACCAATGAAATATGGGCATATGAACAACTCTAATTGTAAGAAAAAGAAATTATTTTCTTCAGCTGAGAAGTAGGGACAAACTCACCGAACACGAGAGGCATGAAGACTACCAGAGAAAAAGCAGTAAAAATCAATTTTTGACCAAATTTTTTAAAATTTGAGCATTTATTGTTAGTTCTTCAATTTATTATTGAAGGTACAATAAGCAATAAACGGAAAAAAATCTGCCAAAATCCTCATGCGACTTGAAATGTTCTTTTTTTTATTAAAATTTAAACTTCTACAAGGAGCATAGTTCCGTATTCCAGTATGCCTAATAATAATTGTATGATGAAGATGCCTAAGAAATGGTTAATGCTTTCGGAAGTGTAGAAAAACTTAAATGTATTGATTTTCACAGCTCTATCGTTTCTTCCTCTTTTTTAGCAATGTAGTCCTGTTGCATCCTAAAGGCCTGCAGATATTATTTAAACAAAGAGAACTAAAATATATTATTTTTTCAAAACCACCACGTTTCGACATTCTTCTTCATCGTTCTTTTTTACATTCATTCATTTTTTCACTTGTGTTAATAAACGTTAATCAACAAGTGTAAGTGGAAGAATTTGTTTATCTTTTTGTTTTATTGCTTAATTTTTTATTTTTTTATAATATAATTTATAACAGCAATAAAATGTGTGTTGGCATTAATTTGGAGCTGTTGTTGTTCGTGTTATTTAATGGTGATGAAGAAGATTTAATCCATCATGGGAACATGGCCATGATATAGCGATGCTGCTGATGTTAGTGGCAGTAACATTATAGGTGCAATATACTTTCTTTTTAATTTTTTTATTTACAAAATTACGGTCACTACTCCACACCAATGAAAGTGCCATGATGATTTAGGAACAGAAGAGAATATACAATTGATTCTTTTCGACCGATTTATGGTGGAATGTTATCGAATATCTGCTTTAAGCATAAAACGGAAAAATGTAACCCAAATATCTATTGGGTTCTTTCATGGAAGTACTAAATATTGAATAGCAAGGAAGTTTTAATATAAAACAGTTGCAAAATTCATCCTTAAAAGCACTTATTTATGCCTTTCATCGCCATTGTTGAGTTATTAAGAACCTGTGTGAATTGTTGTTAATGCTTTTATGGATTTCTTTTATTGAACTGATATGAACTATTTGTTGGCTCTACAATTTCGGTCTTGAATTTTTATCTGCATGTTATTGATAAATAGGGGTTCCTAAAAATTTCAAAATACATACACACATTTAATAACGAATCAAAAATTATTAAACTGGAACCAAATCTTTAAGATTTACTTCAGTAAGTGTATAAATCATTAGCAAATAAGAACTTACTTTTAAAATATGAAATTCTTTTTGCTTAAAGGGACACTCTAGGCTGCAAATAATCTCAAATTTTTTTATCTCAACCTCCTTTATTTTTTATTATTATTATTATTTTTTGTTCTGTGTATTATTTGTTCGCTTTTATTTACTCTTAATTCATGGAAAATGCATTTGTTGTGTAAATAATGCTCGAAAGCAAACAAATAAGGAAAAAAATACCGTCAAAAGAATATAAACTATTTTGAAAAGAAACATCAATAATATTTGGTTTGATAAATTTGATGGCTTTATCACGTATAAAGTGGGAAAAACGTTTTAATTTATGGAAAAGGGATACACATTTGTGTAAGAATTTTGGATCTTTCATAAAAGCTTTATTTTTATTTATAATTGTTGAAAATGAAAAACGGAAATATAAATTAAAGTAATTAAAATAAAAATAAATACAAATAATAAACAAAATAATAATAATAATAATAATATAAATTAAAGTAACATAAAGTTAATTATAGTAATGTATTTTATAAGATACCATGTGATAAAGTATATATGTACATATATGTACCACAAAGAATAAGTTAAAGACGAGGCTAGCAGGACACAATACAGATCAGAGACATAAGAATGTTTCAACTTCATTTCTTTTAATTGTGATGATAATCCGGACTTTAAGAGAGTATTAGTTTTAGCTATATATAGCTATAGAGAGGAACTTTAAACGGCGTTACGTGTTATAGATGATTCATATTTTTAATGTTCCAAATAATTATAAACTATAAAACTGATATAGATAATGTTGCTCAAAACTATATGCATTTGACTCTGAAGTTAAACAGGCCAATAGGAGTGGAAATAGTTGTTTTTTTTTTGTAATATAACTATTATATAAAAAAAATTTCATTTATTCAAAACTGAAAATAGTTTTATTTAGTTTCTTAAAAATTTGCTTTCATATGATTTGTTTAAATTTTTTCAATTTGTTTATGTACTAATTAATGCATGTATACAAAAACAATTTAAAAATTTTTTCATTTGTTAATTTTTTTCCTGAAGAGGCGTCGAAATATTTTTACAAAAACTTTCGTTTATGAAATAAAGGATGTAAAATGAAATAAAAAAATCGAATATCAACAAAAGTTATTTCATTGGTCCTAATAAAGTCATCAATACAATTCAGCCATAATATAAAAAGTTCAAGATTTGAAAATCATCCTTATTCCGCTGTTTTTTATTTTTTGTTCCAAATAGGTATTTCATCCGGCGATATTGCCATTTTAACATGGGTTTGATATTCTGGAAGCAAAATTGACGTTGATGTTGTCTCTAATTACCCTTGATTTTATCGTCGGCATATTTGGTGTTGTATTGGTTTTCTGTTGTGTTAAATTGATGTTGTCTTAAAATTGTCGACGCCAAATAGAATACGGGTGAATATTTTACTACTTGTGAATGACAAAAAAAATATACATATGTATGTATGCATAGAAGTATTCAAGAGAACACTGAAGATGGCACAAAGCCGAAACCGGTCTGGTTACAAACCAAATTTGACGTGGGATGACGGAAAATCGTCCCAAATTCAAACAAACCCCGTCGGAAGAAAAACACAAAAATATGCATAAAAGCTTAGAAAACTTATACTCGATTTAATTTTTTTTTTTGTGAGAAATAATAAAATGGAATGGAATAAAATAGAGTGGAATAATGTAACAAATGAAATAAAATAAGAAAAAATAATATTTGACCAAAATTCTCAAATAAAAAAGTCAAATATAGAAAAATTAAATAAGCAATATAAAATATAAAATAAAATAAAACAATATTCAATAAAATAAACAATTTAATTAACATAAGAAATACAAGAAATAAAATGAAATATAGTTACATATATAAAATAAAAAGAAATAAAATAATATAAAGCAAGATTAATACAATAAAAATTATTTACAATAATAAAATAAACCTACATGCATATATTATTATTTTATGACTTATGACTTTATGACTACCGTTTGAATCCCCCAATTATGTTTAAAATAACATAAAAAATATGTTATATGTGCCTATACAAAAATAAAATAATGCATAAAAATGGAGCAAACGAGAATAAACAATATCAAAAATCAGACATACATAAATAAACTAGAAATAAAATTAAAAAAAAAACTTATATAAAAATAATTAAAGATAAAATTACATATAGTGTAATATAATAAAACAAAATGAGCATTAAAATCAAATAATTTGTAAAAGAACAATTTTTATAGAATTGTATGGGTTGAAATGGTGAACGTATACTACGCGTATGCAAAACAAACAAATTTAACAGGATACTGTTACTTGAGGTAAATCATAAACAAGTGAAAGAGAGAGAGAGAGAGAGAGAGAGAGAGAGCGACGCAAAACTCTCGCAAACGGAAAACCAAACACAACACTGATTGCATTTAAAAAGGATTTAACAACGAAAACACGAAGGCTGTTTCCTAGCCCAGAGCTGCTTTACTTACGACTGAAGTAAAATATTTAATTATAGAATGAGAAATATAAAATAAATTCATACAAACGTACGTCATATTTATTTAAGATTATACAATGAAAACATAACGAAACGACATATTGCTTTTGCTGATTTCTACGATCACTCACCATCATTCATGTTTACATTTACGAGTTTATACATACGAATGTCAACACTTGCACCAATAAACAACTACATATTTATATTTGCCCGTATTATGATACTCGACGTCGACGTCACATCAAGTCGACATCAATATATTGGCAATTGTGGAATCGTTATCGAGAACTGTTAAATATTATTGATAGGATATTACTACTACTATGGCTTATAAAATTATAATTCGCCGTCAATATTAGATAGTTAATTAAGTATTGCCTAAAACGAGTTCAGAACTGCTGTCTTTTTTTACTGTCGACTTGATGTGACGTCGACGCGACAATCATAATAAGCGGGATTATTTAACACCCCCACATCTAGAGAAAACTCTAAGTCAGTATTTAAAACATTTTTCTTAAATCTAAAATCAATAAAACATTACAGCAGCATTTCATTGGATACATGTTTATGCTACATTTTACGATTGCCCATAGCAACATTTGCTATAATTAACATGTAAGTATGTATGTATGAATACGATCTTACATACACATACACTCATTTGCATTCAACCTGATGTGCCTTTGTTATCCACATACATATAAAATTTTCTGTTTTGATCAGGAAATTCTTCACCAGTTGAAGCAGCGATCATATGGCTAAAAGTCTATCATACCTACTACCACTCCGTAGTTAAACTCCACTAAGCCTGATGTAAAAATAATTTCACAAAAGGGAAAGAAAGATAGAGGGAGAGAGAGAGTGAGCGCAATGAAATAAGAAGAGAATATTCGAAAATGTATACAGAAAAGTGATGATTTGGTACTTTTAAACATAGTTTAATACCTTTTATATACACCCGGGCAAAATTTGGATATCGTTTTCTAATATACATAAATAACATACGGTACCTACATACATATATACATACATCATAATATATATACATACATACATACATATATATATATATATATATATATATATATATATATATATATATATATATATATATAAATACATATATATATATATATATATATATATATATATATATATATATATATATATATATATATATAAATACATATATATATATATATATATATATATATATATATATATATATATATATATATATATATAAATATATATATATACATATATATATATATATATATATATATATATTATATATATATATATATATATATATATATATATATATATATATATATATATATATGTGTGTAGCTCGACATGTTGAGAAATTTGGCAGACGAGTTAAGAAACTAATGGCGTTTAATTTCTGAGGAATACATGTTCATAAAATGGTGGACACGTTTTACATATTACCAGAACCCTCTCAAAATGATACTCTTTTTAGGCCCACAATAGAACAAGAATAATTGCTTGATAACATTCATGTGTACTCGTATTAGAGTTTCGATTATGGATACAAATGATGCATTCTTTAGCAATATTTACACGAATAAATATAATAAATAAAGAGCGATATTTCCTTAATTATGCAATATTTGGTGTAAATTTACGTGGCCTATTAACATGGTCTGTCCAGGTTAACAGCTGATCACATGTGCGCTATCGTTAAACTCTATATGAAGACACATAAGCGAAAGTTTTCCATGTATAGAGGTCGTCGGTTTCAGAATGCAATGGATTAGTTTTGTTGTACAGATGCATAGATCTTTATAAATAGGCTTTGATTAACTTATTAACACTTATAAATTTGTATGAAGTTTTCCATTGGCCTAAGTAGCGAATTTTTTTGGGGCTTCCTTTCTGCATGACTTACAGTATTGTTGTGGTGTTGTTGATACCTTCATGACGCATTATAGTACGCCAGGCCTTATGGAAAGAGTCTGCATACTACACGATTTCACTCGTCCTGTTTTTACGATCTTATAGTTTTTTTCACTCCTAGATAATCTGCTAACTGAAACTATTAACTCTCTTAATTTTGAGTATCGGATAGGAACTTGCTTATATTTTACATTTATGTTTTTGTGGGAAATTTGTTTAAATTATTTTTAATGTCGAATCAGAAAATGTAAGGTTGCTATTTTCACCCCAATTTGCGAAAAATGGGGAATTATCGAGTTACCCTGTTGTGGTATGTTTGTTATTAATACCGATTGATTCTTTGGCAAAATATCTTTGTCAAATATTTTTGCAAATTGTGTTTTTTAAATAAGTCCAAGAATTTTGGTCATATCGGTTTTATGATTCATTTTCAAATGCCGTAAATCTTCATAAATTTGTTTTATTCGTTCGAGAAATTGTTATCGAGAATATCCGAAAACTTTATTTTTCCAAATCGCTTTCAAATCGTCTACTTTTTTTAAATTTTAAATTGCATTGAATGCCTTTAATTAATTACTACAGAAGATATCGTTTATATAAGAATAGCCTCGTAAGTCAGACATACTTTTTATTTAAGAAAAAGCGTTCAAATAAGAGATCACCTACTTGTGCATAAGAAATGCATTTTTAACAAGAAGGGAAAATATAAAAGAAATTATGAAACGACTCTCGTTGCTGTTACTTTAGGGACTAAAGCCCTTGCTTATAGTTCTTTATTATCCAAAAAGCTGAAAAACACACCAAAAAATTATAATAAAAATATTTGTTTTTTTCTCTGTCATATTTAGTACACTGTAATATAAAAGAGCAATTTCTTGCTGGTGTCATTGAAGTGTCAAATATTTGCCTAATACTAGCATTTTGTAGGCCATTTATGTATTTATAATAGTTTATTTTAACTGAATACCTTGGCTTTCATAATAGCAAATCAGTTCCACTTTTATGTATTTATGTATATGTATATGTCCTAAAATTTCAAGTACTACTTTCAGATTTAAGTCCTTTTGACATTTCATAGCAGACTTTCTCTATAATTTATTATACAATATTGAAAACAAGTGTTCTACATAAAATGTTGACAGATGGAGTACAGTGCATCAAACAAAACCACATGGCTCACTGTCAAATATTTTGTTCAAACTATTAAAGGATTCGTCTGTTTTTCAGCAACGGGAAAATAACTTCAAATTGAACTGAAAAGCAACCAAAAGTTTTTTTTTGAAAATTATTTATTAAAAAAGCTACCTCAGAGTCTAGTCTTCGGCGCTTCATATATACTTCTCGATGGCGAAATTCCAATAAAAATACACATAAAATAAATTTTTCGGCATTTTTTCTAGAAAATTAAGTTTTCAGACATCTGGCAGCATGGGTGATAGACCTCAAATCCATTCATTGCTGCAATAATTCTATCATCTGAACTATTTTTGCATATATTCAAGATTTTAATGTACACTACTCGTCATTAACTTGCAAGCAGGATCGTAGGTCTCTCAGTTGAATAATGCACTGGAAGGAACTGAAAAATTTTTTTGTTAAAGCAGGTTGCGAATGAGGTGGCCTTTCCACGTCTATAGCTTGTAGCCTTTCGCTACAACACACCTATGGAAAATGCTCAAACAAACTTTTTTTAAATGCTAAATGAAGTCATTCCTTTAGGCTCTGCTTAATTGTCATGATCTTGTTGCTGCATTTTGTTTTGGCCTGTTCTTTTTTTTAGTTAAATACAAACTGAGTTTTATAGTGACTGACTCTTTGCCTCGTTCACAGAGCTGATCATGATAATAATGATCAAAGTCGACGTTAACATCTACTTCACTCCGAGCAGTGACAACAGCAGCAGCAGAACTACTAAAAACAACAACAACAAAATAAAATAAACCAAATACAGCAAAGCAAGACACAGAAAAATAAAAATAAATGAATACAGCAAAAGAGTAGTGAAGTCAGTCAAACATATGGGAAAAATGTGTTTCATTTGTTTTGTCGGTTTTTAGTCAATAGCGAGATACCGTTTTGAACGGACTTCTGATCAAAATAAAAGGAAATTCGAACAAACTAGAAATCGAGACTTTTTTTAATGTCAAAACCAACTGCTTTTAAAGTTAAACAACAAACGAAAATGTAAAAAAATCGATTCGAAAAAAATGTATGTATACAAAAGAGAAGATGTGTTTCATTTTGTAAATGTCAAATAAATGATACAATTAAAACCAAGAAAATGAAATCTGAAAAGCAGCGGCCTCATGTGTGGAAAATTCTTAAAAAAATATATAATGAAATGATTTAAATCGGAAAATTATATTACATTTGTTCTGTTTGTTATCAGTGTATTATTTATTGTTCTAAAGTTGTGGTTATAAAAACGACTGTAAAATAATAAAGTGAATGTATTAAAAACCCGAAACGAATAAAACCAGTGTTAAATGTCAAACTGAAAAAAATTAAGAAAAAAATACCAATTTTATAGAAGCTCAGTTCAGTTGCTGAAAATTTTAAAATTATATTTTTGCAAGGAAATTTTATTAAAATCAACTCATTTTTCAAATCGGCCCTGTCTCCTATTATTCTTTAAATTGTTGTTGTATAAATTGTGGCGATTACAAGAATTTTATCAGTGATTTTTGTTTCCTTGTGGAGAAAGAGTGCAAAAAATATATAAAAATTTATAATAATAAAAAATTTTATTATTGCTGTTTCTTCCAAGAGGAGTAAAAAATAATAAATAAAAAAAAAAATAAATTTTTCGAAAACAAAAGTTGTTGAAATTTCATTTCCAGAAACATTGTAAAATTTTAATTAAAGTGTCCAAAAAGCCAAAAAAAAAACTTCATAAAAGTTTAATTAAAGTGTTCAGAAATTCGAAATTTCATTTATACTCTCAAACAACAACACTTTCATTACAAATATCATTCATTTTTATGCAAATCCCCTTCCCTGGTTTTTTTTTCACCCCAACAAACAAGTGTAAAATGAGTGAATTGTTCTTTCTGAATTCCCTGAAGTGCCGGCAATAAACCCCTTATTATTTGTTTAACAAAAATTTGACTACCAAATACTATAGCAATTTTGGATTAATAAAATTCAAAGGTAAGTTTTTTTTAGCTTGCGGTTTATCTTTTTGTGTTTTATTTTAAAATCTCTAATTTTGAACAAATTTTTAAACAAAGATTTTTTTATGCAATAATATAACCATCGACAATTAAAAATAAGTTATGCAAATTTGTTTGTGGTTTTAATTACAACTTTTATATGTTTGAAAAAAAATAATTTAAACCCTGTTTTAGCCATAAATTTCCTTTTATATATTTATTTCGCTTTTTCTTTTTGAAAAGTTCTCAGAAGAAATAAAAACAGTTTGTGAACCTTCTTTTTATAATCACATATAAGTCACATATTGTTGCAACGGTTCTCAAATGGCAGCGCGTAGCAACATTTTTAAAAGGTTCGCCATAGTGACAGAATATAATGTACTTGTACCAAAAACAAAAAACAAAACCAAGAAAATAATATTTAGGGTACATACATACATACTCGTATATAATTTTTTGCATTTCAACTTAAATAATATATGTAATTAATTTAATCAAGCATTCATAATATACTTATATTTACATACGTTATCAACCCAAAAAAAGGTGCTAGATTTTAGGATGAGTTGTACAGTGCGCTTGGTGCTATTCAAACCTAAACTGGATCAACTGGGGCTAGTTGTTCGCTGTAAGAGAAGAGCGAAGGAGCATAATAACGAATAAGCCATCTAGTCTAGATTTCTTATTACAATTCGGTTTTAAACCATCCTGATGTTCAAATTAAAGTGTTTATGTTGCTTTTACTATAACCAGAGAGATCTCTTATATTGGTAACATACGCATATATCCCCAGTCAAAGCGATAATTGCCCACAAGTGATCTACAGTCTTTTTGTAACCAGGTCGAGGTCAAGGCAGCCCTAGGATCGAGCAAATGACCTCAATTTATGTATAAATAGAACGTGACGTTTAATGTATAATTAGAACGTAGTTTAAGAAATCACTCAACCGTTCATGTTAATCTCCTAATACATAAGAATGAATAAGTCCATTCCTCCTCCAAGTTAATTCTCCTCTTTTAATATCATTAGGTTAGGTTAGGTTAGGTTGATTGGAAGGGTGTGATAGCCCATGTCAAACGACATACACTTAAGTCAGTGAAGGCTTGTTGTGCGCTCCCATTAATTATCAAAACACAACTGCCAGAGTTCTGCGGCAAGATTCGAACCTGGGATCTTCGCACTACGAGTCTAGTACACTACCTACTAGTCTACGAGGGTCATTATCATTAAGTCTCTTTGTAATATTCTGAGCTTCCCCAAAATTTTGATACACCGATTCATACTTCAATCGTTTAATGGCGAACAACATTTCAAAACAAAATCAAACTTTTTTCAAAATAATAAGATTCAAACGACTAATTGTGGCGGAAGCGGCTAAAATAAAATGCACGGTTGTCGGTGTTTCGATAGTTTATGCCTGAATCGACAAAGGGGCTGGGTAACTGAAAAACAGTACAAGAAAAAATTTTTGTAGCAAAGCCGAACTTAATATATGTATTTAGTTACTCTTTTTTGTTTTTTGTCTGCATGGACAAATGTTGGAAAAACCCTTAATCCTTGGCTAGGATCTAAAAATAAGCCTTTTGAAATACTACCTGTACTGTATGCAAAATATTAACTGTAATTTAATGATCTGCTAGTGTGTAAGTTGAGAGATAACAAGCAATTCACTATTTACCTATTTTTGAAAATATTACTACCTGTCGTCAAAGTGCAGCTGCTGAGTTTCCTTGATTTTGAAAATATCACTAAATTTCTCTTAACATTTTATTAATAAATATTATACTGAAAATTTAGTTAATCTGGCTCAAGGTCGAGTAAGAAGAAACCAATAGCAGTAGCAGAACGGTACTGTACTGCTTTCGTTAGCATTCACGTTTATCACTTTTTAGGTAACAGCTGCGTTTTGGGAATATCATGTATTTAATACAGAACCAAAGAACCAAATTGTTTTTTCTATTTTTAACAACTTGTTTGTTATTTGGCTCAAAACATATTTAATTAAACATAGTACTGGTCCCTTCTACTAGTGGAACAATTGGCTTCCCCTTGCTTCTTTCCTACAAAAAATAAGTTGAAGAAAATTGTTAAACTGAATTGCTAAATTTAGGATTCCACATTAAGCTAGACTAACAAAATCTGCAGTTTAAAGAACACAGATTGAAAAATTATGTAAAAATTATTAAACTAAAATAATATTCTTATCTTGCTTTATTCAAATTAATATTTTACTTTAGCTTTACAGTTAAATTTAGTTAACACACAATTAAAGGCCAACAAACGTTTGTTGCGAAATCGTAGGCAAAAAACTATTTTAACGGCCGTATGCAAAAAAAAATATTTTACTTTAGCTTTATGACAAATAGTTTTTTGAACATATTGGGCAGTATTAACCCTTATTATGCCTCTTTTCAAGGAAAGGGAAAAGAAAGACCTTAACACGGAAAGATAGACGGTTAAAATGTAGATTTGTGAACACAACTTATGTGTACCTTTAATATAAGAGGTATACGATTTTATGGTCCGATTGACTATAACAATGTAGAACTAAATTCAAATAAAGGCAGATCCATGTATGTCTCGGTTTTGTCCCCTCTAGAATGAGCTGTTGGGACCTTGTAATGTTTCTTGTGTTGCACAGTGTTTTTTTGTCTACCTTCACTCCTATAATTTTTCTACACAAGCCTAGTATTTTTTTCCACACCTAAGTATCTGCAGTTTTGTTCAAATATTAAGAATTGTCAACCTTTACAGGCTTAGCCAACCTTTATTGGTTCGATAAACATTTTGCATATTCGGTGCATTTACACTGGTGATGAGCATTAATATTGTACAGACTGTCAAGTTTTTACATTTGCTCATAACGATCATCAAGCAAACAATCAAAAATTTTATTCTGTAGGTTGTCAGTTTTACTTAAAGAATGAGCGCAGAACCTCAAACAAAACGAAACACCGGGAAAGGCAAAATACGGAAAGAAATTTTTATGTATTGTTCAAATTGTCAAAATATATAAAAAGAAAATTGAGGACTAGTGTCATAATGATAAACTAAAAAAAAAAACAAAATTCAAATCTTTATTATGCTCAAATTGTTTAAAATGTTTATAAAAAGTGTTGCACCAAAACCACAAAGATGATAAAAGTTTAAAGATCACAAAATCGTATTAACCCTTTATCGATGCCGTTGGTCTAAAGAGGAATATTTATATATGTATATCCAGTAGTCGTCAAAGTCTCCGACATTCTGAATTGGTTAAAATTTCTACTTTGTGAATGGATGGTTGTGTTTATCCTTTGAATCCCTTACGAGTAGAGTGACAATTTTCCTTTTACTAATTTAATATGCATTATTTAGTGTTTACGCTTCTTTTGTTAAATATTTGGCCAGTATGACCATTTTTTTAAATTCTTTCTTATAGTTTTTAAAAAACATCCGCGGGGAAGGAAGTATTCTAAGTAGCATGAAACCGAATTCCCTGTTTCTATCCCTTCATAAGTTTACTTCTCTTATTAAAAAAAAATTATGAAGCTTAAAGCGCAAAAATACTATATGTGGCTTACCGACACTAATAAAGACCTTCGGAATGTAAGTAATATTTAATTTTTCATATATCAATACTATTCGTAGAGTACATAATTCGGCTTTTAAAGGTTAAAGAGCTGACTGATGTCAGCAGCAAAGTGCTAAATGTTCATATAATTTCCTTTCGTTTTGAGAAAAACAGAAATTTTATAAAAGTAAATGCTGAAAGCTTGTCATAAAAATTAAGCCCATTAATGATTTCGCAACAATTTCTTTTTTGTTAATTCTAATAAAACAATTTTCTCATCAAATTGCCACTTACTATTTGAAAATATCAGAGAACTAAATATAAACTATGGCTGCCCGGCAGTGTTCCCGAGTAAATTGTAATAAGTACATGCATATCGTAAAAAATTATTCCCAAACGAAAAAAAGGAAAACCTATTTTAAGTGTATTTTTGCAATATAACAACAATTTGTTTTAAATCTGCAAAAATACGAGGTCTGTTCAATAGAAAAGGTGAATTTTGAAATTTCTCGGGACACGTCCATTTGAATAGCGATTTTTTGTGTTGGCATACTTGTCTCGATTACATGTTGTTGGTTTAGTTTGTTTGTGTTTAGATTAGTTTGCTTATGAGAGGCATAACAGTTACGTATGTCGCTGGTTCGGGATTTTCTGCTGTGGAAAAAATAGATCAAAGAATTTGCATCAAATTAAGTGCTCCAAAGCACTTGAAATGTTGAGAATTTCATATGGTGATTGTTCTCTGCATCAGAGAAATGTTTACAAGTTTACTGGCATTTACAAATTTGCCGAATAGCAACCCAACTGAAATTTGGTGGCCATGCTTAATCGACCCATAAATTTCTTTATAGGATTCGGAGGTCCTTCCTAACAATGTTCCGTTTGTTAAGAATAATAAATTCCTTTTTCACTCTTCGAAAGGGGAAAAAAGGTTACGCTTTATTTAGAAAAGAAAAAGCCATAAGTCTGCAAATAGATTAAACCGTTGAAGTCTCATATTTTTTTGGATGTTATCCTGCCAGTTTTTATACATTTTTTAGGACGCATTTACCTTCTCTGGCTTCCTTTATGCCAAAAATTTTAGGGGGAACAAAAATTAATCTAGCTTATATAATTTAAATGTGTTCAATCTTCTAACGTTCTACAGATATCTTCAATAATATATATTTTTTTTTCAAATAAACTCAAGAGTCCATTACATTAGGATTACCGCCGTTTTGACCTATTTTCTAACGTAAGTGTTGTGAACAATGCCTTTGTAAATTGTGATGTTGCCCTTACGAGTAGAGGAGAATAATAATGAAAGAAGAAAATTTGAGACTGACAAATATTGTATATCTCAATTTAGAAATTTGCTCAAATTTGCATATTCGACATTTTGAAAATATGAAATTCATATCATTATCGCTTTTTATACTTTCTTTAATTTTCTAAATTTTACTTTTGTATTTTGAAAACGATACAATGCAATGCACTAGAATGTGAACAGACCTATTGTGGATTGTAACATTGTCATTTCTAATAGAGAGTGATAGGAAAAGAAAAAACTTTGAACCTGACTAAATGTGTTCTTTCGAGTGTAAAAACTTATTAAAGAGCAGCACTGACATTTTCCCAGCAAAGCACCCTACAACAAATTGTTGTACATTCGGGATTTATTTTTGTAATGAAGCAGAAATATAAAAACACATTAATAAAAATATTTATTATGGTTTATTTTTTAAGGGTCACCCACATAGAAATTGTATAATCTCATTTGTTCACTCGTCAATTTAAACAATTATTTGTTGTAGTTTCACTTTTAATGTATATTTGTTGTTGTGGTTGTCATTTGGCATGAAGTGGGGCATTGTAATACTATTCCATTTGGATTTGGATCCAAATTCATTCACACTGATATAAAATGTACAAAACAAGCTTCTTAAATAAATGACGGCAGCATATTAAATAAAAAAAACAGCAGCAAAATGTATAAAACACATAAAACATAAAATAATGTTGGCGACTTGTTTTTTATTTTACTTAGACAAAGATATTAAAACTGAAAGTGTTGAGAAATTGATTGTTTAATCTTACCAGAACGAACACATGTAAAAAATAAATCGCATTTTATTAATTCAAACTAAAAAATACTTGAAAATTAAATTAAATTTAACACCCCTGGTTACAGAAATTTTCTTATATAAATATTATTTTATACATACATACATAATATAAGGTCAAGATCTTGAAAAATTACATGTGAGCATGAGTATGTAAACAATATAAAGCAATTGTTTTTTTAATTTTTATTTATTACTATCTATTCTTTTTTCTGTTTGTTTTTTCTTTGTATATTTTTTCATAAATTTTAACTCAATTGGTCATGTCATAATATTGTCTTCATTACTATTCAAAGAGAGCAAAAGAAAAAATAAATATATGAAGAAAACAACTGACGGACTGTCAGCGACATTTGCTTGATAAATTATAATTTACTCGTACTTTTTTCGCTGTCTACATTTATCTATGTATGTATGTATGTATCTAAATAGTAGGAGTGTTCAGGTTCGGGAGAAATTTTTTTCAACACATTTTATATTTTTAATTCTTTTCTTAAATACAATAAAAAAACTAAAGACTGATTATTAGAGTCCAACACAAAAGCAACTTTCGATAAGATCTTGAACTATAATCCAGAACTAATGCAAATTCGGATCATGGCTTGTCAATGCTTGATACTATTTTCAATCATTTTTGTCCGTATTTTTTATATTTTAGACGGGTAAAACTCTATAATTTTTGAACCGATTTTCGACGTTTTAAAGAGTCTTTTTCCTTTTATAAATCTTTTAAGGATCGGACGTACGATTTCCCCGCATAAGTTCTTAATTTATGTATTGAATTTGAAAATATTTTTTATTTGAATCTGCATGCGAAGAGTTGGCTCCGTATAAATTTAAGTGAAAATCGGCACACAAAGTGATCACCAAAATATTGATTGTCGCATAATTCTATCATTTATTTTAGAAGAGAGTAAAATATTAAATAGAAATGGATGATATCGCATTCTAAATTCACGCGTAACTGAGACCGATTTGTAATATTCTAATGTTATTCATGAAAGAGTATATAAACACTTTGCAGGTAATGCGTACGGATATTCCTTATTAGTTTTAATTCCTATTTACTTAATTTAATTTTTGTATATGTTTAGTATTCTTATTAATTGGAGCTATTATGTCTCCAACTATGATATTTTATATTATATTGGCATATATATTTATAAAGTTAACATGTGGAACCCTTCATAACTATCAAATCTATCCCCCATAAATATGGAAAATTATTCAACTCGCTTGGGTACAGTAGTCATGATCCCCTAATGGCACTTGGGAAAGAAAAGTGAGAGACAGAGAGATGGATAGTCGGTTATAGAACTATATATGAAGTATATGGAAATATGACCGGTATATAAGTCAAATATAGGACCAGGATTTGACAACCCGCTGCTCCCGCTAAAGGTGTTTATGTTACGTGATCCTTTGTTTGACAGTTTGCCGTTTCCTTCTGATCTTGATCATGACAGCTGAAACAATAGTCATTATATTGCAGACGAAGCCTATATATATTCTGCAAAAGTTCAAAGGTGTCGCTCTATACTTGCTAAGGTGAGGCTAGAGTGTTCTAGCCATTAGACCGATAGGGTCAATGTTCCATCTGCCATTTGCATGACAGCATCGACAATGTGTGTTAAAGAACAAATGTGGGCATAAGGTTGATGCATAGTACGATCATGCTACAGTTATTGGTTTTACGTCCACGCATCCATTTGATAGTGCCTCCTTTTTGAGAAGTCCTGCGTTCACGGAACAAACTTGATGTAGTGTATACACCTCAAAAGGATTCTAAATGTTGCTTTGCTGTCAGTTGTAAAATGAATATCTCTCTTTGATATTTTATGAAACCGGAGTCAAATACCTACTCTTTTGATGACAGAGTGTCTGTGGCAGGAATCGAACCTGCGAAACTCGGACTACTAGTCTACTAAACTAACTACTGGGGACCACCCAAAAAAAAAAAAAATAAATGAGAATTTAATGGAGGCCGCTTTTGTCACCTGCAATTTGTCACGTCCTGCAATCATAAGTATATTGCAAATGATCCAAGTTTGCACAGATCTAAATATTAACACTTTCATAACTTCTTTGGATTTCCTTTTTTCCTGGGTTTTTCCATGCCGTGATGTATAACAATACGGCAGTTCAACATGGTATGTGTGGGTTAGTATTGTAATAGAATTTAAGGGGATGTAGATAAATAATTAATCAATTATTAGTGTGAAATAACAGCCAAACCATTTTTTCAAAAACGCCTGAGTTTAGTGCAATTTACTTACAATTTAATTTTGTTTCAATCAATATTAATTTATTTCAAAGTATTTATGATTATGTTTTTTCTAATGGGATGTATGGCTAATTAAACTGATTTTAAAATCTTATCCATCATGATTTGCACGCATTGCCCGGCACTACAATTTTCTACGTGAAAATTGAAATAATAAATTACTGAGAAAAAAATAAATTTTCAGTGCCTTTCTCTCTGTTTAATATTATAGAAATTCAAGTGCAATATCCAGCCCTTTAGTGTAATAGAATATACAGCTTTATGTCATAAATATTGGGACTTTTCCATCTTGAGCGATGTTGAAATTTTAACGAATATTTTTATATCTCCTACTAAACATCTTTTAGCTTGAAACTTTTTTTGGCATAACCATTTATCATGATGCCTCTAATTTATCAAATGTATTTAATGGCCATTGCTTTTATTCAATTTGTGTGTTTTATTTATGTATTTTTTTGTTTTTGTTGTTTTTTTTTTTTGTTATTTAGCAAAATCATCTTTATTTAATCTATTGCAATAGAACTGATGATGCCGGCATTTTACAAACAGTAAACAAAAGCAGCGAAAATACAAAAATAATAAAATCATTGCAACTGATGCATGTATCCAAGACTCCACTTGCTACCAGCCATTCGTTGAACGAGTCTGTCGTATGCGAACCATATTCGCTTGCTTGACTCCATGTAAACTCTGACACATATATAACATAATTATGTTATGTTGTTATAGCATACAGACATTCAAACATGCATATTTCCGCATTTCCTGTTTTATTTAACACATACATTTATATTTATGTATTTTTAAATGAATATAATACACATGCATGTATTTAATGATGATTTGTTTGTTTTTGTTTTAATTTAACAATGGACAGTAAAAAAAAGAACAGCAGAGCCGTTCTAAGTATTTCAGGCCATTGTGCATGTGTCTCTTGGTTGGTTCAAATATTTCAACTCGCTGGATGTTTGTAAATATGATTTTAAAAATTATTTATTTATTTTTTACTCTGATTATTGACATTATGATGCGCATTCATAATGCTGTTGATGTTTATGATCATGTTTTGATTTTTTCTTTTCACATCGTTTTTTTACAGTTAAATAACTCCTTCCATTGTGTGTATTTTTTTAATTTTTTTTTAATAAAATTGGGGTTTTTTCGAAATTAATTTAATGTGCTTGTGAGATTTAATGTAATTGACAGTTCTTGCTGTCGTTTCACAAATGAAGAAATAAAGCAATTCAAAAGAAACAAATTTATTATGACAAAACCGGCTGGTAGTAAATGTCATGTGATAAATAGTTACTCTAATATTTGGCTGAAGATGATGTCGTGATATTTTGGAAAAAAATTTATTCTTATAGGCAATCTTATACTTATCACATCGAAGATGAAATTTTATGATTTTATATTAGTTATTTTTCGTATGTATGTACATATATACAAATATACATTTGCGACACTTCATTTGATATGAGGGGTATAGTTTCGAAGGCAGCAATCTCCACCTTTAAACTTTCTGTTACCACGTTCACACGCACGTGTTATTTGCAAATAAAAATTTCGCACATTAAACCTTGCAAATAACTAAATCACGATTAATGAACCCATGTTGAAATAATTTTACAAGGTGGCAACAATAAAAACATAAATTTTTGTTTGCGCATAATGCATGCCACTGTCAAATAACAGCAAAACTTTCACACATATGCTGTTGACAGCTGAGTGAATTGAAAGAAGCAAAGCAAAAAAATAATCACCTGGCTTAGTGATGTCACCTTGTACAGTTATTTCACCATGAATTGTACTATTTTGAAAGAAAACACAACAATTTGCCACTTTCTACAACGATTTTATTATTGTCGTCGATCAGAAAGTCCTGTAAAAACATATGACGATCAGAAAAAAATAGAATGCTTCCTTAAAAAAATTGTGTGTGGAAGGAGAAACTGAGCTGGGAAAAAATTAAATTCATCTTTTTTCTGTGAACATGTGTTTTTCATAACAATATTATCCAATAATGGTGTTCGTGCCACCAGGCAGAATAACAACATAGATTTATTTTCGTATGTAAATAATGTGCTGAGTTTTATACAAGCTGAGTTTTATACAAACTCAGCTTGATATAACAAGCAATTGGTTAAAAAATTGGAATATACAAGTAAATACAGCAAAGTCTAAATACGTCACATTCACGCTGAAGGATGGGAACTGTCCTCCTGTTTACTTTAATGGGTTGTTATACGAGTCCGAGTATGTAAAGTATTTAGGACTTACAATAGATAGACGCCTGACTTGGAAAGACCACATAAAACTGAAAAGAAAACAACTTGAAATTAAAACAAAAAAGATGTATTGGATTTTGGTCCTAGGTCCGAATTAAGCCTTAACAACAAACTTTTGCTTTATAAAACGGTACTTAAGCCAGTATGGACCTATGGAATACAGTTATGGGGAACTGCATCTTACTCAAATGTTGACATTATTCAAAAATATCAGTCTAAAATACTCAGACTTCTAACGAACGCACCTTTGTTTGTTAGAAACAATACAATTCACCGTGATCTTGATATACAGTTTATAATTATAGTACTAATTATCAGCAAAGACTGAGTTACCACCAAAATTTACTTGCAATATCATTGTTGGATGATAGTAATGAAGTGAGACGCTTAAAAAGATTACACATACTAGATCTCCCATTTCTAATATAACCTTCAATATGGAAAATATTTAATATTTAAAAAAAATTAATTTCTATTTTATTTTAATTTTAATACACTGTAAATACATATATAACAATTAGATTCGTAAGAACCTAACACTCTGTTAGATTGTTTAAGGAGCTATAAATTTTGCATATTATTTCTTTATAAATAGATTGCCAAAATAAAAAAAGAAAATTAAAAAAATAACGTGCGTATAAACGTAGTATATAATAAATCAAAATCTCCAGCTCTAAGGATACTCATAATTTTTATTGAAGAGGTTTACAGGCAACTATAATAGTTGATATATTTCAACATCCTTCTACCATTTTTATTTATAATACGCATACGTTACTTCTAGCAGCAGGTCTCTTTAATTTAGAGAAATAATTTAGTTTTAGTTTTATCCAGGCTCTAGAGCCTCTAGAGTCAAAATATTGAGGAATAGCTTTTCATCTATTATAAACAAAATTCTAAATTTGGGATACGCCTCTGCTGCAGTAAAGGAGCGATATGTCTTTTAAACACTGCATTTCGAGTATGTATTTAGCCTAATTAAAGCTTCTGTTGGTCATAATATAATCAATAATTAAATAAAAATTCACAAACGGAACTAAATAATTACATTAATTAATTAAACTGATTCATGTTTCATGTACTTTCCCACTCTTTTCTACACCTGCAGATGAAATGAAACGTAACAATATTAATTCAGTCGCTTGAGTAAATATTTTTGTTTGTTAATTGCTAACAAGCCATTAAATGACAAGCGCTTCAAAAATTCCTTCATATTTACGAATTACTAATGCATCTAATGAATGCTTTCAATTAGATAAATTTTTTTAAAAACTCGTGTTTTGCATGAAAAATATTGTTTGATCCCATTTCTTATCGGTGTGTGTTTATGTTTTTTTATAGAAATGTGTCAGAATGAAGAAGTGATTTCTGACTTGAATGCAATTAGGAATTAATTAAACACGCAACATGAACTGTGACCATAATGCAGCATCATTTTAAAAACCGTCAGTCAGTAGCAGCAGGACTGAAAACCATTATGTACATGTGTGTGTGTGGGTGTGTATGTATGAAAATTCACCACGACTAGTAGTACATCTGCTGCATCTCTAAATGGGCTCGTATGTCCGTTTATTTTTACATCTACTATATTTGCTTCTGCTTATTTGAACATGAGAAAAATCTATATAAAAAAAAGACAAGCGAATTGAAATCACAGAAAATCATTTGAAAATTAAATTCAGGAACGGAAAAATAAAACCACGCAAGAGTGCGGTAGTACGAGTAACATACGAGTCGATTCAGTCCCCACCGAATGACTGTCATTGTAGTGTGATGGGAAACCAACATAAAATGTCTAAACATATACACGTACAATATTGGGAACAGAAAAGGGGAAGTGGTCGCAAAGCAAACAGACTGCGGCTAAGTGTGTACATACATACATACATATGTACATATGTACATAAGTATGTATGTACATAGTAGAAAAGACTTCATACCATGATGAATTATTTTAATACGCACTTTACACTCTCATAAAAATGCATACCAAAAGAAATTAGTAGTAAAATTTAACCAACCGTACCAAGAAACGTTAATAATAAGTAAATGAATGAATGGATAGAGGAGTGAGTGAGTGGCTGTCTGACTGACTGACTGACTGACTGACTGACTGGCTGACTAAATGAATAAATCGTGTATAGTGAAATTTATATAGTGGTCATAAATTCTAGCAGACTAACATCACTGTTGTTGTTGTTTGGTATTGGGTCTGGTTCTGCATTTTCATTTTTAAAACTTCCGGTAAGAAGGTTCTCCGTGTATGTTGCGGTCAATAAAATTACAATTTTTTCACATACAAACACATTAATTTACACTTCTTTCCATTCATTACGCAGAATGTACGAGGGCAACCATTTTTGGTAGCGAACAAACTATCTAAAAACAGACATACATGCATACATACATACATTTCGTTTATTACAAATAATTATAATCATTACTCTCTTGTTGTTGCTGCTTTTTATGTTTGGGTGTTAGAAATGGTTAAACAGACACGTTCAGCAACACTTTCAAGGTTCGTTGCATAAAATTGTGTCTCAAATGTTGTTTGAAATTATTATTTCCGCAACTTTGAAATCTAACAAAAAATATTATTTGCCATCATTTGTAGAACACTTCCCCCGTTCACACTTCTTCCGTTCAGGTGTTCACTTTATAAATTTTTTATAAAGTTGTAATTTTTGGCTTTAACTATTCCAATGTCTTCATGTTTGTTGTTACTACTATACAAACTTTTATAATTCGTTTAGAAGTTGGACACTTTTTTCATTTCATCCCACTGTTCATTATTTTAAAATGAAACTCATGTGATTTCGACGCACACCATACGTACAAAGTATTTTTGCATTCGATTAAAAAATTTACTTCCATGTGTGAATTGAATTTGTGACCCAGTTCCAAATGCTCCGATGCCCAAACACCTAAAAAAATCTTCTTCCATTTCTGTTCCGTATGGATGTAAAGTCAAGTCTCAACGTCAAATTCACCAAGTGGACGTCTTACACAACAAAAATCTTTTCAAACAACATGGCAGTCTTTTGAACGCTATAATCATTAAACGTATAAACGTATAAAAAGAGCGTTATGGACTAAAACTTCCTAGATCTTCGCAAAGCTAAGAAAATCAAAGTTTATCAAAGATACATTTACATATACGTAATTCTTTCTGGATAGATTTAAATGAAGGTTGTTCGTATTCATTGTGCTGGTAAATAACAAAAACTAAGAAACTCTTTCCGGGTATCGCCAAACTGCAATTATCAATTGCAACATGATCATGGTCTTTCGAACCATTACGGACTAAGACGACACTGAAACCACATCCAGTCTCTATACTTCTTCATATGTATGATTAGAATATTTCAAATCGTATCCTTTACAGCTGCACTAAAGCAAAGCGACTCTTTATTCAAAAATATTCATTATTACCACCTTTCTAACACAACAATCAGTTTTTAAATTATAAAAGGAAGATTTTAATGATTAACTATTACATGCAACAAATCTACTTAAATTGTAAATATTTAATCTAAACCCAACCTAGATTTAATGAAGCAAAACTAAACCATACCTTTGGGTTTTCTCCGCTTATGACAGAAAAACGATCAGATAATAAAACTTTAAGCAATTGTGTATGGTTTCCAGACACACAAGAGGAGGAAAAAGACGAGGATTAAAAGAAAGATAAAAAAGCAAATACATTTTTTTTATTACATCAATAGAAGACAAATGCAACAACCTGTTGCATAAACACACATTTTTTACTTAAAAGAAAAATAAATAAAAATAGGGAAAAGAACAAGAACAAGTATGTAGATGCAACAAAGCAACAACAATAATAACAAAAATCGCATTAAAAAAATAAAAGAAAATAAAAATACAGGTGAAATTAAATAATGTTTGCTTCCTGCCAACCGCTACGTACGAGTACAAGTACGAGGTACTGGGTATGTGGCAGTCTGTCAAAATTATCATAATCGTAAAAGACTGTAGAACACACTAATTGGATAAATAAGGGAACAATTGAGGAAAATTGTGTATATGAAAGCCCGGCAGTTCTGACTAACATTTATTTTAGTGTTATAAAAAAAAATTTTCCACAAGTATATTTCTCAATAGGTTTGCATAGGCCAATCAAGCAATTGATTCAGTATTTTCACATGTTTAAGTGATCTATTACCGCGTATATATATAAGCTCCCCTCGTTCCTTTCAGGAGCATATGGCCAGGGGGTATAATGATAAGCAAAACTTCTGATTGGTTCTACTTGGTTAATCCAGGATGATCCTTATCAATTACAATTCAAGTCGACTCACAAACCTCCACATGGTGGTCCCTTGGCGATGTTCTTGATACCTGTCAAACATCGGCGAATTTTGAGAGGCGTCTGCAGCGTCTGTTCTCGTAGTTGGGGCGGCTGCAAGCGGATGTCTGTTCGCTATATAAATGTGTTCTACACTCAGCCAGTCTGTTGGCTTAGGTGGCAGCCCCATCATCAGAATAGGATACAGTAGGCCAATCATCAGCTCAAATAATATTACTAAGTAATTACTCAAAAAAAAAAAAAAAAAAAAAAAATATATATATATATATATATATATATATATATATATATATATATATATATATATATATATATATATATATATATGTACATTACTTTATTAAGCGTATATGTATACTGCTCTTGGCGGCACAAGATGTGATGTATAAGTCAGTGTGATGCCCTTTATAGTTCCGAAGAAATATCCTTCTAAATTTGGACACACGGTCAAACGGGCGAGCCAGAAATTTTCATGAGATTTCGAACTTAAAAAAATTCTTAATTCATTAGCAAATGGGGATTCAAAATGCATCAACTCGCCTCAACAATGGGTATAAGGCGCTGAGGCAAGAAAAATGTACTGGATTATTGGAAAACAAATTTAGAAAATAAAAAAAAATAAATAAATAAATCTTTTAGCTTTTATCTTTCCTTAAAAAATATAGATGCATGTATATGGTATTTGATCGGGTCGTTATGATCTTTTTTTCATATTCATTTTCATAATTATACATAAAATATACAACTATGAAGTCTTTATTTGCTGAATATTTCCGATGAAGTTTTCAAAGGGTTCGAAATCGATGATGGTTTTTTTTTTATTTGCATTAATTAAAAATTTTCATATACATTGTGGGATTTTTTTACCATTCGATATGCCGATGTCGGAATCTGAATAGCATCATTGCACATGTCACGGCATATGTTAATGATTTTTAAAGGATTTATTTTAGTTTATTTCAATAATGTTTATATCCTGCACAATGATGTTTCAGATCTATTCTTTTTTATGAAATATTTTTTGTCTAGATATTTTTAGGTACAATATTTTTAAACAGTTGGCATTCTGAATAAATATGAAATCCTAAAATAAAATAAAATAAATAAATATTTTATAGAAATATTTAAGTTACAAGGGTTTTCGTGCAGGGATATTCTTTAATTCTATTTCTAGTTTTAATTAGCCAGAGAAGCTATTGTCATAATTTCTTATTCATTTCTCTGTTTAGTATTCTTTATTGACTAAAAACATAGTAAATATTTAAAAAATAATCAATACCGCAATAAGATAGTGTAGTCATATAAAACTTAAAATAGACTTATTACTTGTAGATTTAATGAGATATTTTCTATTAAGTGACAATTTCGTTTTACGAAAAAACTTTTCTTTGTCACAGAAAACGTTTCCCATGAGACTTTCTGTTTGATGGGAATGTGGCATACAAGAAAGATGAAGTGGGATGTGTAATTTCGTCTTTATGTAGTCGCTAGTAGAAGAAAGAAAACAGCAATTCACACAACAGCTTATTAAGTGGGCGATTAATGTTAAAAAAGTGGAATCTTTACTCCTACCGACCACAATGAGATCTTAGTCTTGATTGCGCCTCCCAGCCTTGCGACGCTGTTTTAAGTTTATTTTTAATGTTTTTATAATTTTAATTCTCTTTTCCCGCTGTTGAAACATTAGCTACTTGTGGAAAAAGTCATATAAAATAAGAAATAAAATAGAAATAATGCTAAGAATCAACATCAACTGCAAACAACAATATTTACACTAAAAAAATACTGAGCAAAAATATTGTGGAAAAAAGCTGTGCCAGTTGCAGCGTCATTGACTGTGGCACGTCAAGTAGCAATAATAATAACAATATTTTGTAAGACTTAAGCCTGGGAACTAATAACAGAAGTACTACATACATACTTGTGAGTTTATGGTGCAAGCAGTTGTTGTAAAAAATAGTTATTGCTGCAGCTCTTTTAGTTTTATTTTCAATTTCTTAAGAATCGAGTCCCAAACGACTGGCATCATCAACTGCATCCATTTCCAACTTGGCCACTCTATATTTATTGGGCATTCGTGTGTGTGTGTTGGGTTCTTGCTACCATGTTATTCTTCTTATTTTATTGTGGAAAAACTTTTGTTTTTCATTTTCCTTTTTTCTTTTCTTCAATTTTTGTTAAAATAACAAACTCTTAAGGAAAATGCCAGCTACAACAAAGTTAACAAGTGTTGCTTTGTTTATGTTGTTTTTGTCTTATATAGTACTTTCAGTCTTTCGACTTCGTTTTAGCGATTCCTTTTTGTTTGTTGTTTCTACTACAGCAGGAATATTGATGGATGTCTATTTATTATCTATCTGCTGGGTATTTGTCTAACATATAATCCGCCAATGTTTGTTTTTTGTTTTGTGCAATTCTCTGCACCAGCTGCTCTGCTAAATGTCTTGGGAATTTACGCAAGCGCAATATATTTTAGCTCTACATTGCTGATACGAGTAGTTGGCTGATTAATGTTTGTTTCTATTCGCCTATTGTTTTAGCTGAGATTCCTTTTTTTCCATAAAATATTTAAGGTTAAACACAATTGACTCTTTACACTCAAAAGTTAACGTAGTTGAGTTGCAACAAAATCTTTAGTGTAATTCTTTGCTAATTTTGAATAAAGTTTGAAAGATCTGGGCAACAAAAAGAAAGAGGTTTAAGATATTCTGTGACATCTAGAAATGGTTTTCTATTCACCATCTCGATATTTTGGAGTAATTCGGGTATTAAAGATGTAATAATTAAATTTATATTAATTAAGTCAACGTATGTTGAGCTTGCTTTAAAGTGGTTTAAGCAGTGGCCATCTACCATATTTCATGGAAATAAAAAATCTGGTCTTCTGCTCTTGTGTAGTACAGGACATTTACCTAGACAGCTACACGTCCTCTCTACTATATATTTTCACCCATCTTGGTAAAATAGGAATGATGCTCTTTTTTCTCCTTTAATATATGGTTTTCGAAATCGAGCTATCGTATATCCTTTTAGACACGCCATTTTAAAAATAAGAGTAAAGTATTTCTTTCAACACGTAAATCTATATACTTTTTCGGTTTGTTTTTAAAAAAACATCGAGACATAAATAACACACATAGAAAAAACATGGCTAACACAGTCATAAGTTATAACAGATTTTATATAAATTTTAAAATAAATGTTTAAAAAACCAGGAATTTTTTTTGTCATATTTGAAATAATATTATAGATCAAACGTGTGAAAAAAATTCAATATTTTTCAAATGTTAATTTTAAAATTTATATAAAATAAATGGTATTCGAAGAGTACCATTTTGTGCTAATTTTTAAGCAATATTTAAAAAAAGTCTCAGGAAACAAAAACTCGTATGCAGGATTACACATGTATCTTGTATGAAAGTGAAATTTCCAGCAATAATTTTTCTTTTATTTCAAACCTCTTCATGATGCAAATGTCTTGCACCAAATTATATGTATCAATATGGGTCACCTCTCTTTGAAAATTATGTAATCGTGTGTCAATCTGCTTTAGTTCACATTAATTTTTGAGCGTAAGTTGCAAAGAATTATATTTATAGCTTATTTTGTGAATCTCTGTTGCAGCAATATAAATAAAATGGCACAAAAACTTAAATTAAAAAAAATCTTATGAGAACCAAATAAATCGTGCATAATGCTCATTTGAAGTAAATGTTCATCAACATCAGCGTCATCTGCGCCATCTGCCCCATCTGCGCGTTTGTTGTACCACAACGACGTTAAAAGTACTCACTTCACTATTCTTATTTATAGATAGTGAGATGAGTATTTGAAACATTGTTTGTGGTAAAATTTTAATTAGATTTTTTGCTGCTGCTGCTGTTGCTCCTCTTTGTAGTTCTTAGATTTTTGCTCTTCTTTGCTTGTATTGAGTAAATCTAACGATTGCTGTTGGACCCACATCTCGCTGCTGCTGCTGTCGTCCGCTTATTCTGCTTTAATCAGTTAAAATAAATCAGCACGAATTTTTCATTGTAAATGTTGCATTTGGCGCCAAAGTCTTTCCGTTTCATGTTTTTCTTTTTCTAGCGATAATGTGCAAAAGTTCAAACACAACGCTGTTCGAGGATTTTGCCTGCTCTTGTTAATAAAAGAAGCAACATAAAAAAAAAAAAATAAAAATTATAGATAAAATGCAATGAGCGTAAATGATGATGCTTTAACTAAAAGACATTCTATGCGCTGTTCGACTTCTTGTCTTATTAATATTTGACGTAGAATAGATTTCAAAGCACTAAAAGATTATTTGGCACGAAAATCAGTTTTAATTGTATTGAGACATTTTTGTAAAGTTTATTATTATGAATGACACTAGAATTGGAATGGACGTCGACACACTTTTTTTAATTATTTTAGTGTTTGTTGTTGTTGGAAAAAAAATAAAAATATTAAAAATTAAAAACATTAAAATTTGAGTTAAAAAATTAATAATTTTGTGTTCTATTCATGCTTTTATTTTATCTTAAATTCTACATTAATTTGCTTTGCGTTTTTTTATTTGTTTATTTGTTTTTATCTTATAATTTAATTTTGTTTGATTATATTTTATTTTCGTATTTATTTTAGCTCATTATAATTTATTTTATTTTATTTTACTTTATTTTATTTTTCTCTTGTACTTTTTATTTCACTTTGTATAATTTCATTTTCATAAATTTTATTTTCCCTTTTGTTTATTTAGCTATTATTATAACCTTAAGGTATTTCTTACTTTAAATTTGTTTTAATCTTTACTGTTGTAATTTATTTTAGTTCATATTAATTTGTTTTAATCAGTTTTATGTTTTATTCATTTTTTTCTAATTTATAATATTATTTCATTTTATTGTACACACTTTTATTTTGCATTATTTTATTATATCTTATGTTTATTATTTGATTTATTTTATTTAAATTTATTACCTTTTGATCTGTTTTTGTTTCATTTAATTTTTTTAATTTTATTTTATTCATAGTATTTTATTTTATTTTATTCGATTCATTTAACTTAAACTATTTCTCTTTATTGGGGTTTAATTTATATTATTTTAATATATGTAAATTTATTTGAAATTATTTTATTTTATCTTATAATATAATTTCATTTTCTTTTACTTCATTTTATTTTTATTTCAAAATATTTTATGATATTTTATTTTATTATATCTTATTTAATTTTAATTTAATTTAATATAGTTTATTTTATTAATATTATTAAATTACATTTTATTCAAATTTGTTTCGATATATTTTTTTTAAATTCTATTTTGGTTTATTTTCAACTGGGAAAAGGCCTTGAAATCACCAGGAGGATTGATTTATTTACGTTGCTTTCTTATTGTACCGTTTTATTCCCTTTATGTGCAACATGTTGCAAGCAACATTAAATAGCTTTCAAGGTGTCACCTTATTATATTTTCTGTTCACATATGGTAGCTTAAGTACCAAAATACATTCCTCATAACAATACACTCCAAATTTTTATCTAAAATATTTGCTCCATACACATTCATGCGTATATGAATTTTTACAAAGTTTATTTCAATTTAATTGAATTGTTATCGTTCAATAAACACACAATACAATGACATTAACATTGAAAAAAAAAACCTTAAAAAAACTATTTTTGAAAGCCAAATACTAGAATATAAATTAAGGTGTTTGACAAACCTACGGAGTTGAAATGTAAATAAATAAGATTATGGCTTGATTATGGATTACAAACCAAACTTCATTTAGCTTAGTTGCCAGTTGTCAAACCTGTATGCCACTGCTAGTATCTCCGCACAAAATGGTAATGCAGATCACCTAAAAAAAACCCATACAAAACAAACAACATTGAAAATGATAGTGCAAATCAGCACTGGCAACTGAAATTCAGTTGCCATCCATAATCGCGCCACTATGTGCCAAAGGGACTGAAGCAAACGCAACTAATGGCGCCAAATTTAAGCACATTTACATATGTGACAGCGCATAGAGAAAGGGACCTAAGGGTAAAAATATTAATTTTTACTTTTTTTTGATGTGGACAACATCTGAGCATCGAATGAGACCGATCCCATGCCCCAAAAGTGTTCGCTCCCAGAGATATGCGCGTTTAATGAAAGTGATGGTACACCAAAGATACACGTATTTAAATCTTTAAGATGGCTCTCCTGAACAAAACCGGTTTTTACCCTTAGGTCCCTTTCTATTTTGCGCGTCACATATATATATATAACTACATATGCATATGTACATACATATATAGTACATATATATAGTCATTTATCTTTACATTCAATTATTTTATTGAAAAAAGGTCACAACAAAACCACATGATATAAATATATCAATGACTTTGACTTTGTGATTGTTGTGAACATTTTCTTTAGAAAGAGTGTCCTACAGCTTTCGACAAACAAAACTCAAATTATCTTGAACAATAAATAAGACAATTGTCAGGAAATAAAAGAATTACCAAAAAAAAAATACATCAAGATTACAGTTCGTTTATATAAAAGATAAGACAGCAAAAATAAAGAAAGAACTTTAAAATAAAATTTTTAAATTAAAAATATCTTATTTGAACGGGTTCGCTTGCTAAAAATGGAAAATAATTTAAAAAAACTCCAAATTTGTTTGTTTACAGACAAAAGTATTATGTTTAATTTTACTTCTTTTGTATGTGTATCATTTCTTCTTTATAATAATAATTATTATTTATTTTTTTTTAATTTAATAAAAAAGTACAATGACCTCTTCTGTTTACACTCTTTTGCATTTATTTAAATCATAAGCTTTTCTTTCATATTTGGATGAATGAATGTTTATTTTTTTCTTTTTTGTAACTCTTGGTTCTCTTGTCATTTATTAAATTCCTTTATTTTTATTTAATCAGCATGTATAATACAAATGAAATGCTTACGTAGTAACCAAAAAAAAAAAAAAAAAAAAAATATTTATTAGTTGTAATTAATAAAAGCATATAATCAGAAAAATAATTTTCGTTTCATAAAAAAATTATAAAATGTGATTTTTGTATAACACTGTACATGCACTAGCCGTACCCGGTAAGCTTCGCTAGCCCCGCGTCATAAAATAAAATAAACGAAATAGTTAAAATATAAAAAAATAAACTAATAGATGCACTGTGGTAGAGTTGACCAAAAAAAGCATATGAGTGTATTGGCCTTTACCAGAATCATTTGCTATTTCAAAATCAAAAATTTTTTTGTACAGTGTAATTGGCGGGGGTGTGCTATTTTTTCGGTTTCTGAACGGGGTTGGGATGAGACTGCCTTCCGAGGTAAAATATTTCCGGGGTTACTTCCAGAAAAGACGGATTCCTTATGCAATTATTTATAGTTTTTTGCAGGTTTTTAATATTATTGCCTGATTCCTGGAGAATTGGTTTAATACTTAACTCGTTTCGAAGCACAAAAGGATGTTTCTCTTGAAATAGTTCTTTAAAAATAAAAGCTTGGTCTTAGAGGTTTTAATCTTAAAAGATTTTTGGGCTTAATTTTGTATAAAATCCTGTTGTTTTCTTTTCTCTTTTTAGTAGTTGAGGTTCACAACAGTGGGTGAAATTACAGAAATAAGATTAATACAGAAAAATTACAAAAACAACTTAAATAACGGTAAAATCGTCCACTGACTAATAATCAGGACACGTTTTCACTATACGCGTAAATATAAGTAAAGGTATATATGAAAAAGTGAATTTGAAATTTCTCAAAAAATATTTATTTATTCATCAATTTCTATTTGGTGGCCTTCAAAGTACTTCCCCTTAGACATAATACCATTGTGCCAGCTTTTTTCCAATCCTCGAAGCAGTTCTGATATTCACTTTTTGCTATGGCTTTGATCTCCCTAAGCGGTTAAATTTTTATCTCCTTAACCATTGCAAAACACCATCCTTTAATGGGCCCCTTCAATCTTGAGAATAGGAAATACTCGCAGAGGCCAAATATGATGATTACAGTGCCTGAGGCATGATTAGGGTACTCTTTTCGACCAAAAAATTGCAAACAAACAATGACGAGTTAGCATATGTATTATCGTTTCCGGACGTTTTTTTTTCGCAAGTGGCGCATAAATTCAAGATAATAATCCTTATTTACCGTACGACCATGTGGGAGGAACTGATGATGCACTACGACACGGTAATCGAAGAAAACAGTGAGTTCTTTTTTCAAAAATTCAACAATTTTGGAACAGGCTTCGCTGCTACATGTTTCGTGTCCAAAATTGAGCGGAAGAAGTGTATGGCATGAGCCAAGCGTTATGCCGACATCATCTAGTCTAATAGTGATTCGACGATTCTTCATAACTAATTTTCTTCACGCAACATTTTCATCAGTTTTTGATATGATGGAGCTTCGAAGCTTGTATCACTTTTAAAGATTTTTTCTGTCTCAGAGTACAATCACCATATGCCACTGTCAATATTTCAAGTGCTTTTGAGCATTGAATTCTAATTTTTACACAAAATTTTATGCAAATTCTTTGATCCATTTTTTTCACAGCAGAAAATCGCCGAACAAGCAAAACACGTAAAACTGTTATGCCTCTCAGAAGCAAAATACACTTTTCTATTGATCAGACCTCGTATAATCATATTCATAGATATACATAAACATATATGACATAAAAATAGAGAGCATCTTTTACATACTAAATACCAATACCCTTCCAAAGTGATGCCTTTTTCAAGCTCACAATAGAACAAATACAGCTGCTAGAATTTTTTAATGGCCATAAATCAAAAATTTATTAATTTTTATAAACAGAAAAATGAAAATAAAGCAAACTTTTGTCAACCACAGTTAACAAAGAAGGTAGTATCTAATGCTACAGTAAATTTGAGTGCAAAAAACATGTTACACATTTATATGGTTTATGTGCACCATGACTCTGCCCATTAAGAAAATAATGCTTAAGTCTGATTTTGTGATTTTACACGAGAGCATTTTAAAACTTTGTACTTTAATTTTTTTAAATTAATTAATTTTTTTAACCCGGAGTAGCCTATTATTTTAGAAATTATCACAAAAAATTTCTTGAGTTATTTTTCAAATAAAATTTTACATAAAAAAGGAGAAAAAATAAGCAGAATATCATTATGCTAGAGCTTCCCGAAAAGTTGGACAAAATTAATGAAATTTTTCGTGGTGTACTTTTGAAGTGGTAAATCAAAATTTTATTTTTTTAGGGAACATGGAAAATAGAAAAATAACTAGCAATCACGTTTTATTTTCAAATTTGAAATTTGAAATTTTTAATAGTCTGGCCACTGATCTAATCTTTGTGTATTAAAATAAAGGAAAACTTTTGTTCAACCCATATTTTAATATCTATTTTTTTTAAGACAAAGCAAAATTTAAATAAAAATAACAAAGATTCATAACATATAAAAATTTTTTATCGTTCAGTTTGTATCAAGAATTTTATGTAATTTTCATACATTATTGAATTCTCATATTGTATATGTTACTTTTTGTATAAACATGTTTGAAGATCTGAATGCTTACAAGCCGCTTAAAGTCCACTGATGACTTTGTAAACACCAGCTAAAACGCCGGTACATGATCAGCTAAACCCCCAACAAGCAAAAGCATTTTACCACTATCGAATTGATTTAAAACTTAAGTTCAACAGATGAAGTGATAATTATTTATAACTTCTTCTATGGTCTTTCACTCATTTTCATGTTAATTTAAATAATAAATATTAAATAAAGCTTGAAATTCAAGACACATCAAAAACTTAATGATGAAAAAACGCCAAACTCGTGCTGCTGTTGTTTTTATAAAAGTTTTTGCTTTGCAACAACAAAGTTTGATTGTTGTATATCAAAAGTATCAACAAATAATGATTTATTGATTAAATCTTTTATTTTGTATAAAAATTTTAAGCTTTTTGTAGGTAATTTGTTTTGAATTTTTCAGGTTTAGTTGACGTTTTATGCAATCAATATGTTGTTTTTGACTTTTAAGCTTAACGATGGGAAAATATTTATATAAAAAGTTTTAATGCTGATCTCATGGTATTTAAGGTTAATAAGCACGTCAAAAATATTTTTTTAATTACATAACAATATTATTAATTAATTATTTAAACAAAAGACTTACAGTAGTATTGTATAGTCAATAAGGCAAATCCAGACAAAAAGTATATAATATTTTATTTATATCGTTCCTTTGAGGCAACATGGTGATGTCTAAAAAAACTTTCAGGGTAAAATGGAACTAAATGAAAAATGGAAATTTTTTGTTACAACTTCAATTAAGCCTCAGTTATGATTATAATTTTTACGAGTATTTACAAGTAAAGAAACTTTTTTTCAATAACAAATTCTAGACATTTGAGATATGACTATGTTGAATTAAAGGGGCGATACGTATTTCCGAGTAAATATTAAATATATATCGGTCTTGATATTGTTAATTTTTGTTAATTAATAATTTATTGTTAAATATTAATTGGCATTTTGTGTAACTTTACTTCAAAAAGTGGGTCAAAACTTTCAATATGCAAATAAATTTCAAACCGGTCATACGTAATGAAGTCGAGCTTTGTCTGGCTGACAGATGAGTAAAAAATCAATGTTAATTAATGTTAATAAATTTTGGAAACGTGAAATAAATATGCAATTTAGATTAATTAATTCAATTTGATTTTTAAATCAATAACTTTTTTGCGGTTGTCTTACTTAATTTTTTATTGTTCTTGTCGTCTTTTTGTTTTACTAAAACTTTTTATGTTAAATAAAACCCTTTAGCGAAAAAAAATATTTAAGAAAAATCGTTTAAACAGCTGGTTTTTGCTTATAAAAAATGTTTTGAAAATATTAATTTAAGAAAAAACCACATTAATATAGTGATATTAATTATTCTTTGATTAATTACACTCAAAATGAAATGAAAATGAATTTTAGTTCACATTTTATAAAATACAATTAGAACCGATTAGTTTTTAAATAATTTTTTTATGGCACAATCCCCCTTATTATGGTTGTCGACGTCGACGTCACATCAAGTCGACAGTAAAAAGACAGCAGTTCCTGAACTCCTTATAGGCAATAATTAACTAATATTGATGGCCAATTGTAATTTTATAAGCCATAGTAGTAGTAATATCCTATCAATGACATTTAACAGTTCTCGATAATGATGCCACAATTGCCAATATATTGATGTCGACTTGGTGTGACGTCGACGTCGACAACCATAATAAGGGGGAATGTTTCTTCTATCAAAAAAATGGCCCATGACGAAGACATAACCGCAACATTTAATTAAAATCAACACCATTTCAAATAACGCAGACTTTTATAGAGTCCTGAATATTTTTCACGTAGTCATCGTAGATCATCTAAGCATCATTTTTCTCAGCGCCCACTCCCTAAATGGATTAGACAATTCAACCAATACAATACACTTATTCCGTTTTAGCAGGACTGTGTTCAATAGGATTTGGGGCGTAAAAATTCCATTCATTGTCGTTGTCATTGTCTTTTTATATAAAGATTTACAACATTGCTTGACAATGCTAATGATACTGCGAATTGAAACTCCTATCACTGAAAAAGTGCCGGGAAAGTATTAAAGTTAGTTCCTTTATAATGAAAAACATTGATTACGTTTTACAATCAAAGGTTGAATAACTCTTCCTGTCCACTGACACACAAATGATGGAAGGTTAAGATGCCCATTTCTTATAAGCGCAAAGATTCACTATGGATATGATGGATACAGATGACATTTTGGATTTTAAAATTTGGGGCCCTAATTTTATAAAATAACACTCTATCAGAAGAAAGTAAACATCAGAGAATAAATATTATCTTGTATCTTTTAACAGACTTACGAAGGAAAAACTTCATCTTGAACATCCAGCATCTGTGTTCCAATAAAAAAGTAACTCTTTTTTAATTTTAATATATTTAATCAATTTGGAGGAAAGAAGGCGATTTCAACCTGAAATTGAAATGTTAAATATTTTAATTTGTGTGATCTTTATTCTTATGGATTTTATTATTGCATTTTTTGATTTTTTGTTTTTGCATTTGGATCTTAAAACTTCGTACTTGTTTCGCCTACAACTTGCAAAATAAAATAAAAAGAAAACAATAAATAAATTAACAATGGACAAGTGGCAATTCAAGACAACTATTCAAATATTATGGATATTCACTGATCGGCAAAATCCCATGAATACTAAAATAGAATAAATTTAAGAAGGGAAAATGGATAAAAATTATTTCCTTACACAACATATAAATACCGAACTACTGTTTAGGGAACGATATATTTATTCATTGTAGACATTACAACATTATTTCCAGCTCTTAGGAAGATATGTTGACAAAATCGTAACTAAAAATCTAAATTACTTTTAAAAATCTAAATTACTTTAGATTTTGTAAATACTTTTATTAAAAATTAATTTAATTTTTCAAATTTACAAAATATATTTTTTTTATTCCACTTGTAGTTCTTTTTCCTTTTGTTATTATTATTGGGAGTACAATTTTGTTTCGTATTAAAACAAATAAACACATAAAATATTAAATATTTTAGTGTTATTATAAATAATATATTTACATAAGATAAAAAATTTTGATTATTGGAAATTTTGTATCACTTCCACTCGTATGCCGATTTCCAGTGATAAACATTTCATCATAATATAATTTTAAATTATTTCCATTGCGAAAAAGAAACACCACAGATTGACATTTTTCAACATAATGAAATTTGCTTCCATTATAGTGAATAAGCATCAATAAATAGAACACCTCCACATGACAAGCCAATGCAAAAATTATAGGAAATGATCAAGACTTGCACTGCTTCTCTGTATTTTCGCAACTTTTCCTGAAGCTGTTTTTTTGTGAGTAGTGGTTTTTATGTCACATGTGACAATTCTATTAAGTTTCAATAAAAGCATTGGTGTTTCTCAAATTTTTATTTTTACTATTTATTTCTTTCAACTTTTGTTGCAAAAAACTGTGATTAGCCCTAATACATTTTCTTAAAAATTTCACTCATTTCAGACAAAATGTATTGAATTATAAACAAGAAGTTCAGCAATTTTTGTTTTATTTTTTCTTCATTTAGTTTTTAGGATCAAAGCTGCAAAAAAAAAACAATAAATTCATGAAAAAAAGTAAAACTCCAGACGACGCCAATGTTCATAAAAATATTTTTATTAAAACAACAACGATTGATTATTGCAAAGTACAAACGAGTATTAAGACCTTTAGCAAATTGTGACGTGAGATTTTAAAAATTGAAATTTCAAAATATTTTTACTAAACATGAAATTGTTAATAACATTCAGTATAAATTTTAATTGTAGTAAAAACACATGCCTCAGGTAACGCAAATACGAACAATTAAATAGGGGAAGTTAAGTTTGGCTTTTGATTAATTTAGCCATTATTAAATTCAACGATCAGATCACTGACGTGAACACGTGCCTTAATAAATATGTATATAAATACGAAGTTAACAGCAGGAAACAGTAGATAAAGAATGAAAAGAATTTTATGAATATGAAAAAGGGATGGTATTGTGACTAACAACTTTTCATTCACGAACAGGCTCACTTGGAAAAGAGTAACTTACGCACAATCAGGACTTGGACGAAGTTTCTTCGACAACATTTATTAGTCTTATGTTTCTAAGAGATTCTTAATTCTTAGTTGTCCTTAAATTTTTTCTTCATTATTTGTATGCTGCTTTGCAAAAATATATTTCAATTGATTTTTTAGAAGTTTTCGTTTAAAATTAAATACATATTTCGAAATTCTAAAGTATAATGCAAGAAGTTTGTGATAATTGGTCCAAATAGTACCTGTGAAGATAGTACCGGTACTGGTACTGGTTCAGTTAAAACCTGCCACTAGTTGTTGTAAATATTCTAAAAATGTGTAAACAACTGGCTCCAATGACAGGAAAGGAACCTTTGTATGTTTAATTAAAAATCTTGCTTCGAAAACTTCAAAAAATATTTCTAATTATTCAACATTTTATGGGAAAACGTTGAAGTGATAAACATTTGAGAAAGTACGCTAAAGCCGTATTTTTCAAGCCTAGATTTTAACAAGATCTCTCGTAAGGTGTCCTAAAGGTATTGAATTCTATCCCCTATGACAAAGTGTTGAGATACTTTGTGTTCCACAGTGGAAAAACTGCAACACTAGTAAGTAAAAGTGAAACAACGTGTCGTTCAATTCAAAAATGATGTATAAAATTTTATTAAAATTTTATAAGTATTCTAAATAGATCTTATTCAACGAACTACCGGTATTGGAATGAAATAAAAAGTAGATACATAAAAAGTTTTAGGCGCAATAATTTTTGACATTTGCAAAACATAGAATTTATTAACATTGTTGATATATTGTGTATGTACATTTGGATTGAGCCAGAGTTAGAAAATTCATTAACAATCTCCCCCACAAGCCAAATGTATATGTATATAAAAAAAAAACAGTAAATCAAAATTTAAGTTTTAGTAAATCACACCCATTAATGTGTTTCTGCTTCGGCAAAGCCTTAGTGAGTACATCGGCCGCATTCGCATCGGATGAAACGTATTGTACGTTGATTATCTTCTCTTCAAACTTCTCACGGATGTAATGATAACGAATATCTATGTGTTTGCTTTTCTTTTGAACTGTAGGGTTCTTTACCATAAATGCTGCAGCTTGATTGTCACATAGAATAGTAGTGGGCACTTCAATATACTCTTTAAATCCCATCTCACTTAGCAGACTACGAATAAAGACAATTTCTTTAGTTCCTTGACACAGACTGATGTATTCTGCTTCCATGGTACTGAGAGCCACAACAGATTGTTTTCGCGACTCCCAAGCAATTGGACCACCAGCCATGAGCACAACATGTCCAGAGTATGACTTCCTATCGAATGTGTCGCTCCCCCAATCAGAATCTGTAAAACACAAAAGTTGTTCGCTTTCAGCATTAAAAGTTATTTTACCTCCTGAATTTTTCCTCAGGTACCGAAGCACGTATTTGGCAGCTTGAAAATGTTCCTTATGAGAATGAGAGTTGAACTGAGAGAGTTTAGAGACAACGTGAACTATATCAGGTCTAGAAATCACAGCCAGATACATTAAAGCACCAATGAGACGCTGATATTCCTTTACGTCAGGACATTTGCAGTCATTTTCACATTTTCTAAGAATTGTCCCATTAGCCCAGGGTGTAGCAACAGGCTTACAATCTGCCATTCCCCACTTTTTTAAAATTTCTTCCGTATATTTCTTTTGATGGATTGTTATTTCACCCCTTGGACCTTCTCGATTAATTTCCATGCCAAGATAAAAAGATATTGGGCCACGATCTATTGCTTCTACCGACTTATTCAAGTTTGCAATTATATTTTGCATCTCAAGTTCACTTGAGCAGGCTATTAACATGTCATCGACATACAATGCAATTATACATATGTCATCTCCATTTCTCTTTAAATAAACACAAGTGTCAGATTTGCACCTCATAAATCCCATGTCTGTTAATATATCATTGATTCGTTTGTTCCATTCACGTCCCGCTTGTTTTAAGCCGTATAGGGCCTTTTTCAATTTGCATACCTTGTTTGGATAGGTTTTATTCTCTAACATTGGTGGCTGAGTCATATACACCTCTTCTTCTAAATTACCATTTAAGTATGCTGCCACAATGTCAATATGGTTCACAAGTAATTTATGTTTTGCTGCTAACGCTAACAATAACCTTATTGTCGAATGTCTCACCACGGGCGCAAATGTTTCTTGAAAATCTATATTATATTTTTGCGAGCAACCATGGGCAACTAACCTCGCTTTATATTTTTCCACCGTACCATCAGGATTATGTTTTAATGCAAATACCCATTTGCAGCCTATAACGTTTTTCCCAACCGGCTTTTCAACTAAATCCCACGTTTGATTTTTAGTTAAAGATTCATACTCAACTTTCATTGCTTCTAACCATTTATTAGAATCTTTACTTTTTAGCGCATCTGCAACAGAATTTGGATTCTCTATGACTGAATTTAAAATTTGTGGTTCTGAGCAATAAATTTTTCTAGGTCTTCCTTTAGCACCATCTCTCAGCAATTTAGGTCTTCCACGTTTTCTTCTACCTGTGACAGTAATAATTTCATCTTCCGATTCACTGGTTTCACTGCTCACGCCAGTATCTGTTTTTTCAACTAGTTGCACGGTTTTTAATTCACAACTTTGTTGTTCGATATTTTCGATTTCCTTTTGTTGCAAATTACACTCATATATTTGATCTTCTTCAATACTTTGTTTCTCAGTTTCCTTTTGTTCAATTAGTTCTTCATGTTCATTAGTTAAATAAAGATTTTTATTTGCAATAGTTTCAAATAATTCATCATCGCATAATTGTTGTGGTACATTTGAACCATTTTCAAAAGATTTTTCAAAAAAGATAACATCACGAGCAATAATTACTTGTCTCGTTGCGGTGTTATACAAACGATATGCTTTCGTGTATTGTTGATAGCCAACAAATTTCATTCTTACTCCTTTTGGCAAAAATTTTCCACCTTTTTGCTTTGGGCCTTTCTTCAATACAACGACGTCACAACCAAAAGTTTTTAAATGAGATACAGAGGGTTTTTTCCCATACCACATTTCATACGGGGTAACATCTCCAAGTACTTTCGTTGGAGCACGGTTTCTTAAATAAGTCGCTGTATTTATAGCTTCACCCCACAAACTTTGCGGTAATCCTGATGAATTTAACAAACATCTAGCCATTTCAGCAAGTGTCCTATTCGCACGTTCGGAGACACCGTTTTGTTGTGGTGAGTACCCAACCGTTGTTTGGTGAACAATTCCCTTCTCCGAAAAATATTTTTTGAATTTATTATTTATAAACTCTGTGCCATTGTCACTGCGAACTATTTTTATTTGGCGGCCTAGCTGCTTCTCCGCGAGCCCAGAAAAATGTGTGAATGCCTCAAAGGCATCACTTTTATGTTTTAAAAAATAGGTTGAAACATACCTCGAATAGTCATCAATAAATGTGATGAAGTACGATGAACCACCCACTGACTTGACACCAATCGGTCCACAAATGTCCGTGTGAATCAACTCCAAAACGTCATTGCTTTGAACGCTCGAGTAATTTTTATAAGGAGTAGCACAAATTTTATTTTCTGCACAAGTAAAACATTCGAAACTTTTTGGCATTTTTACATCTAAACCTTTTACCATGTTTTTACTTGCCAATTTGTTTAAATCATTCATATTTAAGTGTCCAAATCTTTGGTGCCACTTTTCCACAATTTTTTCATCGGTAACTCCACTTAAAATTTCAAACATATTTACTTTTTCCAAATTTGCAATGAATAATTCATTTTGTAGGTCAGCTGTTAATATTATTTCTCCTTTGTTGCTTTTCATTATTGCCTTATTTGATGCAAATTTCACGGTGTGGCCAGCTTTGATAATTTTGTTTATCGATAAAAAATTTGAGTGTAATTGGGGAACAAACCAAACATTTTTAAGAGTTAGTGTGCAAAATTTAGTTTTTAATTTAATATCTCCAATGCCTTCTGCATAAATAATTTCCCCTGATGCTAAAAGTATTTTTTGTTTTGTTTCTCTTAAGGTTTCAAAGAACTCTTTACGATTTACCATATGAGAGGATGCTCCACTATCCAGTATCCACAACTCTGTTAAATTTACTGAGCACTCTCTTACGCAACAAGCAAAATCATTTTCTCTTTTATCATTGTTATCTCTGCACTGTGATCGTATGTGGCCCTTTTTACCACATCTGAAGCATTTTACATTGCTGCTGTTAAAAACGTTACTCTTTTCATTTTGATGATTTGTTCTGGGCATATATTTGGTATCATTACGTTTGTAATTGCTCTTACTATTGAAAACTTTTTTATTCTTTTTGATTTCTTTACGCGAATTCGCAGCAAAAACAGTTTCATTTGGTTCTTCAACTTTATTATTTTGTCTCATTTCTTCTTCTAATATTTTTGCAATTAATTTGTCACATTTGGGCAAATCATCCCGGCTTTCTATAGCTATAACAAAACTCTCCATTTCATCTGGAAGACTACAGAGCAACATAATGGACAACAAATCGTCATTTAGTTCAACACCTATTTCTTTGAATCCATCAACTATTGAGACATAATCATTCAACTGTGTAGCAAACTTTTCGTTGGAATTAAACTTAAAACGAACCAACCTCTTGAACAAGTTTACTTTCCTCGATGCTGTGTCTGCTTTGTAGATAGAAGCTAAAACATCCCAAGCTTCCTTTGCCGTAGAACAATTTTTAATCAAAATCAACTGACTGGGCTTCAGGCTTAAATTTATAGTTGCAAGTGCCTTAGCATCAGTATTACTCCAACTTCCAGATTTTTCCTTCGGAACAGATTCCAGTACCGTTTGCCACAAATCTAAAGTAATAAGCAAACTTTTTATCTGTATACTCCAAGTGGCATAATTATCACCGTTTAATTTTTCAATACTTGATACTGCAGAGGACATCTTCCTTGTTTTTCAAACCGGATAAAACAATAAACCACGACGACACAAAACGGGATAACCTCACTTTTACTTTCGGCAAGTTATAAAAATTTAATTATGTATCTATCTTCAGGTTGCAAAATTGTATTTCTGGGCCCATAACCTTTGTTGAGATACTTTGTGTTCCACAGTGGAAAAACTGCAACACTAGTAAGTAAAAGTGAAACAACGTGTCGTTCAATTCAAAAATGATGTATAAAATTTTATTAAAATTTTATAAGTATTCTAAATAGATCTTATTCAACGAACTACCGGTATTGGAATGAAATAAAAAGTAGATACATAAAAAGTTTTAGGCGCAATAATTTTTGACATTTGCAAAACATAGAATTTATTAACATTGTTGATATATTGTGTATGTACATTTGGATTGAGCCAGAGTTAGAAAATTCATTAACACAAAGTAATGTTCAAGTGATAGGCCCCTTTTATGTAGTGTTAGATCTCGCAGAGATTCATATTTCCAAAGGACTAGTCACGTGACATGATCTGTGTCAGTTTCCATTTCCCTAGTGAACCTGCAGAAATACGAATGAATAGCGTTTTTTTTTCTAAAAATAAGTGAACAATTTCTTGTCGTCCCAAAGAGAAAAAAATATGGAATTCAATATTCCTTAAGAAACGCAAACTCATTCGGACAGATCACGCAACCCAGTAAGGTATTTTTTTTTTTATTTGGGGTTCACAAAGATTTTTTATAAATTAAATGTCTTGATGAAATAAAGCACAATAAAACAATTTTTCTGTGTTTCTGTGAAGCTGAAATTTGTAAAATCTCAATAATTAAAATTCCATTATTAACACGATTCTTATACGTCGATCAATTTAAAACATTTCATATTTTTCATATTCACACTCATGTCAAGGGAAAAGAAGTTTATGTTTTTACAATAAAGCATATCGGAGCTGACTTTATATATTTTACTTAATGACCATTACTTTGACATCTAATCAAAACAATGGCTGCATGGGATTAATCACATAGATTAGAAGCACAAGAAATACACATATTTTTTTCTAAGTGTAACAAACGTTTCTTAGACGTACTAAATTTTAGTGGTGACATAAAATGAAATAATTTTTGCCATTTAATCTAATCAATCTACACACACAACCCCACACTCATGCATTTCCACCAATACAAATATTTGCTGTACTTAAAGTGTATGTATTTTCATTATTAATGGCAATTTATTTTAATATTTACAATTTCATTTGCAGTATTGATAATTTTTATTCGACTGATAACTAGGAATAGGTACTGTTTTTAAGTGCGGTGCTTCATATTCATACTTTATTGACAGTCGCATACAGTGAGTGACAAAATATATGGTAATGGGTTGACTTTGAGCTTAAATCGAAAAAATTAATGTTTCTTTTTACACACAATGAAATCAATACAAAATTTAACAAAATGCAATGAACTGAACTTGAAAGTACTGTTTTCCTGCATTGTTTTCAGAGGTTTTCATTTTAAAAATTATTTGTGTAACAAATTTTTTGGCAACTAAAGAAATTATCAAATAAGAAAATTTTAAAGTGTTAAAATTTTGCAAACAAAGGAATCAAAGTATTAAACTCCAAAATATATATTAGAAACAATCAATCGTTGAAATCATTTCATATTTTCAAATTAGTTTTACATGAAATTTTTTATTTTCTAAATTAAGAATAAAATTTGAATTTGACAGAATTTTTCAGACCATAGTTTTTCATCTTTGACTACATCCATAATAGAATTTGGCTTTCGGCAATTATCTGTTAGCAATGAAACAATATTCTCATGTTACTTAACTTTTTTGGGTCTATTTCCGACTTGAAAAGAATTTATTTCAATGCCAATGGTTTTATATCTGCTTTGTGAGCTAAAATTCTCGGTCCCTCAATAATTAAAAAATTTGCCTGTGTCGATCAGCTTAAAAGGTTTCCTTCTTTTTAAATTCATAATATTGTTATTTTTTGATAAAGGATATCGTAACTGACTTGTTATATTTTGTTTAATGAGAAAAATAGTTGTTGAATAGTATTAAAGGTATAGATTAGATTCAAATAATTAATTAAACTGTCAACTATTTAAAGGACATATATACTAAAGGACGTGTATATTCTCATTTATAAAATTTCACTTACATTCAGATATGAGCATCATCAAGCGTTCTTACTAAGAATTCCTATAGAAATTAAAAAAGTTTTTGAAATTTTTCAATCATGCAATGTCCAATCGATTCATATTCACTCTACATCTCCGTTTGGTTCCGATCCATGCAGCCGTTCAAAATGGTTTATATCAATACATACACTCACATATAAGTAATTGCAAATAGACACCCTTGGACCTCAACACGCCAAGATGTGATGAGTATCCGATTATCGAACATCGCATTTGTTGATGCCGCAAGCTTAGCCCCGACTAGTTTAACTTTGTTATAGTTGGAATGGTGTCTTCTGAACTGAAAACCCAAGATCTGAATGTACATACCCTTGTACATGGACATGGACCCCTCTGACTTTTTTAAGAATCAAGAAAAATGTGACCAGGATTAGCCCAGACGTCTTATTGTCAAAAGATCTATTAGTCTGCAAGGGGACAGTTTAATAGTTCTAATTTGATTTCTAATGCAACTTCGACACTTTATTATTTTATTTTCATTATCGTTTAACTGCCATATTCTTTTGAATTTTTCAGAGATCTCACTTATTTGATGATCCATTTCTATCAGCACTATATTTCGTGTGAATATTCACTATTTCACATTTTCTGTTCGGTTTTTATTTCTTTGCATTTAGCCTGTTTTTTGTAAGTTGCTCATTAAATTTTTCATTTTCGCCATAAAATGTTTACTCTGTTATCGGCAATGACAACTGGCTGGTACTCACACAATCTCAGCTCATCTGTGATGACGGTCTTATACTTTATTAATGTCATACTCGTACAGAAGATTTTTATTTTTTTATTCGAATTTTTGAAATAGTGTTGTTGGGGGAGGGGGGCAGGGGGATTGTGTAATAAAAAATTTGCTTACAGCTCTACAGTTTGGCTTAATCTTGAAAAACGAACGTACTTACATAAATGTACATCATACACTCATTCATTTTATTGATGTACTGCTGACATGCTTCATACATCATCTAAGTCTTCTTTTCATACATACATTGATAATTTTTTTTCTATTTGTATATTGATGTTGATGATTGATAACTCATTTAATAAAGATGGGTAAATAATCATGAATCTACAGAATGCATATAGAATTTTTGCACTAGTCGTCATGTGTTTAACGGCCATAGTGCAAGACGATGTACGAGTATTTGTGCATAGTGCTGCAGTGTGTTGCGAATGTATTGGAATGCGTTTGCAGTGTTTGCCTTTAAATAATGAAAAGTATTATTGACACGATAATCATTAATTTTTAAAAAGAATTTTCATTTTTATTGGGTCAAGTATTTTTTGCTGGTGTATGTGCGCTTTTTTTGTATCTAATAATCATGAAATTGATTTTTTTATTTAAAAAAAAAACCAGCTTAAATCAAAGTTTTTTTTTTAGAAAATTATTAATTATTTCTTTACTTTCTTGATCTCGATATTATATAATTGGCATTTCCAAAATGAGTTCAAAGTCGGTTAAATGTATTGCCAGTTAAAATATGAAATGAACTTGTTGAAAAAATTTGATTTATTTGCATATTTTTCCTTAATTTGATACATTGTAGCAGTTTCGTAGTATCGGTTTTTCGCTCAAATGTATTATTTCGTATAGATGTAATGTTTTAGCTTCACCCAGCAAAATTTTTTGTAGTTGTATAAAATTGACACATTTGTAAAGCTGTGCGTTCGAAAATGCAAAATCTGCAAAAAAAAATTTGCAATACATTTTACGTCAAAAGGTTTCCTTTTACGATACATCTACAGACCATTTTTTTATTGCCACTAACGCAACACTTTATTTTCTATTGCAGTAGATTGTGATGGAAATGATTTAATTTGTTTTAGGCAAAAATATAGCATAGATGAAGTAAATATACTCAAAAACAAACAAAGGAACTAAATTAAATATTTTTTGATAGTTTTTTATTTTCACTAGTGAGATTTTCAATTAAATTACATTCAATTGTACCAGTTTTTGACTGATATTGAGCAGCCGTAGGGCAACTGCAGCAGCCGATCAAGCAACAGCAATGAAATTTGTCATCACTTCGCAATTTTACTGTATTTACGAACGTAATCGCACTATCACAAATGTATACACTCAAGCAAATAATGAACTTAAATTTGGGGAAATTTTCTCAATTTAAGGTTAATTTTTTATCAATGACATTTTTTTTACCGAATTCGGTGAAAACTTTTTATACTTGAACTCGGTAAATTATCCCATGTTTTAATTCTTCTAAAACGCGGTGTTTTTGGTTTGCAAAATTAAAACACGAGAAAATTTTCTTTCTAAGGAAAAGTGTAACATTCTTTACATTTTCAAAGAGAAAAAAAGGGAGAGCCCAACACACGACAAGTGTTTTATACTTTGCATCCTTGTTATACAAATTTTTTGTCGAACGCAAATATCAAACAAAACAAAAGTAGAAAATCAAAATGGAAAACAACTGAAAGTAAATAATGTTACGAATAAGATTGAATAACAAGAAAATATGTCCTTTTAGCATAAAAAATCAACGTTAATTCAATTATATTCATTACTCCTATGTACACATATCCATACACACATACATATGTACATAAGTATATATGTATAGTATATGAAAGAAAACACTGATGCGTTTCGTTTGGTATAGAAAAACAAATAAATTCACCAGTATTTTCCCAAAGAAATAAAATTGTTGCTTTTGAACTTTGTGTTCCAAATAAATCCCATTAATTTCACAGTTTTTCGATTTACTTTATTTAATGCATTATTTTGTTACAAGTTCTAGGAAAAAATATGTAATAACGAGGTAAACAAAATAACATTTAAAAAACAAAACATACAAATATTCACGGTCTATATTTATAAACCTGGCGCATACTAATTAAATTTTTTGTTTAAATTTTTCTATCACTGATTGCAAATAAAACCATTATAGAGTTCAATTTTTATGGTGCAATATACATATTTAATGCAGTGATTTGCGTTTTTAATTGACGATTTATTTCTTGAATTTACAATATGGCATCAATAGCATTTGGACAATCTTCAAAAAGTGTTACGTTATAACGTAAGACTAGGCGAACGACAAAACGAAATATAGTGGTACGCTCTGTGGAATGAAAGTGAGTCAATACTTTTCGTTCGCCATCGAGGGACAGACTGTTAGTGTTCTTTGACAAGCGCAAACTTATTAGGAGGAGAGCACGTAATTTTATAGCAAATGAATTTAATTAAATATGTTTGAAAATTGATCAAGAAAATGTTAATTTTTTCAAATCGCTTCTTTAAACCAGCAACCTTCTGTTGAACAGTGTTTAAGTTTAAACAGGAACTTAATAAATGTTGCATTGAAAGAATAACATGAACTAATTTTATTTGTTATTTTTCAGAATCCATTGGGCTTTTTTTCTAGCCCCGAACATATTTCAACATTAAAACACGGCAATGAAGACAATGGTGTGATATGTGATGTGTGGTCAAATTTAAACTTTAAAAAAGGGGTAAGAGAAATATTTTGACAAATAAAGTTGTATATAAAACTTCTCTCTTTACACTTTTGACCTGTTACATGCAACAAACTAATAATGGAGCGTGTAGTTTAGAGCGAGGGGAAAATTATGTCATCATGTACATACATACATATTCAAGTATGTTTTTGACAAGAAATTGACATTTTTTGATACTTGCGGTTAAATGCAAAACATACAATAAATACACGGAAAAAATTGTTATCACACGAATTTCCTTTATTATATGTCACTATAAAATATGATTTATGTGTACTCGTATGTGCATACGTACATACATACATGTATAAAATAATGTTTTTTTGTCATTTTGTTTGTATAGTGCGAGTAATTCGCAACATTTGTTATTGTGTTCTATTTTCCCATAAATTGTTCAAGAGCTGACAGGTTTTGGCATTATCACCAATTTTTAAATTCAAATATTTTCATTTGCCCATACTCGCAGTCATAGACATGAGAAGGTTTGCATAGAATTGCCAATAATGTGTCTGTTTAAGGGATAAGTCTGTCTATTTGGTTGTAGTAACATCGGAATACGTAAAGTTCAATAAAAATCAGCATTTAGCCTGAGACAAAGTTTTTCAGTAATAACGGGGGAATTTTTAAACATCAGAACAAAATTATTAATTTGCGCTAAAATTTATTAATTTCTTTTATTTATTATTTGAAATTATTTTTGTTAGAATTTTTATTTTGAATTCACTTTTTGATTAACTGCACTATTTCTCCTTTTTTTGTTCAATTACACCAGTACTCAGGGGATGGCCCATACTCATGCCATGAACTGTGTTGGTACCAGGAAACCAGTTTATGAAAAGTTGAATAGTAGAAAGGAGGAATGGTGTACATTTGATTTGAATTTCTCCCAGCTTCGAGTGAGAGGAAAAACATCTGCAGGGAGCTCGGAAATCTATTTTCCCTGTAATGGGTAGTGTGATTCACCACAAATGGATGTGGTCTTAATGAAGACCGCTGATGTTCACAAATAAGAGAGGGTCATCAGAACACATTCCATTATTGCAACGATACAACAGCGTACCACATACCACGTTGCGTGGATATTCTAGTGTATCAGTAGCGCTACACTACTGTCACCAATGAGCTTCTTCGCCCTCTCCCGTACTCGGTCGAATAGCTTTAAAATAGACTTTGAAGCAATGGCCGATACATAAGAGTTGTGTTCCATTTTCGGCCGAATATAGATGGTATAAGTAGTGGACTGATCAGAAGGATTCAAATATGTTTTAATGTCTTAAGTAACCTGAGGCACTTGAATGCCCCTTTAGCGATATGAAAAATGTGCTCAGTCCACAGAACATCACACTGGAATATCATGGCAAGAACATCAAGAGCGTCTGATTCTTCAGTATCTATATCACCCATAATTACAGGTGAATTAGCATATTCCGCCCTACATTTGTGCGTAAGAATACAATATTGTGTCTTACGAGCAATAAAGCCGAAAGTATGATTACATTCGGAGATTTTTACAAGATTATTATTAAGCGTATCGTCCAAATTCTGCCTCATGGCCCCAGTCTCTGACAGACTTGCGTTATTGCCAAATGATGCCGTCATCCACAAAAGAGTAGATAAGATTGGAAGTTTGACTTAGAAGGTCATTTCGCATTTATAAAGTAACGGCAAATCAACGTTGCCGAAAACTTTTAAACAGAGATGATTATTTTGGTATGTTTTTACGTACTGGAAGAAAATAGTTTCAAAATTTCGCATTTTTTTTTTCTTTTAGCCAAAGGGTGCTTAAATTTCCTATAGAGTGCCGGCATTTTTAAAGTTTAAGACAATTTTTTCATTCGAGCCTTCGCTTTTAATGTGTTGTCACTTGACTTTGTTTACATGGGATGATGATACTGTTCATCATTTATTTACTCGTATGTACTTCAGCATTTCATAAAATTTGAATTTTCGACATTTATACTTGGGGATGTTAAAACGAAGTTAGTGAATCCCACAATCGTTAGGCCCCTTTCAGATTCGGCAACTTTAATTGCGCAAGTATAATTTTCATTTTCACTTATTTTCTTTTGAACTTGCTTTTATGTTCACATTCAGCAACTTGGTTGAGCAAGTTTAATTTTCTTATGCTCGAATTTTCTTAATTTGCTGACGTTTTGTTTCATTTCTGTATTCATTGTAATTGTAAAAGTGATTTGAAATTTGGTGTATACAAGGGAAGTTGAAGAAAAAAATAATATATAAATATAATAATATAAATAAAAAATAATATAATATAATATAAATATGAAAATGAACGAACATTAAAAATTCATTCATTTTGTTCAACTAAATTGATTAGTTGTTCCGTTTCATTTCGCTTCAATTTTCTCATAATTTTTTAACTTTTTATTCACAGCGGCCTTATTAACAAATATAAAATTTTCACAAAATTAGACAACACACCGAAGAAGAAATAAAAGACAATGTCAAAAACAAATAAATATCCCAAGACAAGAATGACAGCAGAAACAGAATTGCCAAGTACAATCAAGTCTGTACTCAAATCTCGGCAATTCTTTCCCCTTCAAGCCGACCTTTCCTCTCACACCAACAAACACAAGACTTGCGCAAGTAAAGTTGTCTAATCTGAAAGGGGCCTTAGTGCAAACCACAGCTATTGTTGTTAAATTTAGCTTCTGTTTAAGCGTTAAAAGTTACTGAATCGCACTACTGGAGTCACTCAGACTCTGGTAGAATTGTTTTTTTTTTTTTTTTTTTTTTTTTTTTTTTGATAAATACACTTACTTATATGCATCTGCACTGATATTGCTTCCCTGTGCCTCTATATCGACGCATCTATGGTTGTCGATGTTACAGCTGATCGCGCTCGTTCTTGGACGAGCAGCGTTGTCAACTTTGAAAAAGCACTAAAGTCATGATAAAGGCGCATATTTATCTAAAACAAAGCATCAAAATCGACTTGATTGAAAGTTTTGTTTTATAACTTTATATCGTTTAAAAATATACAAAATTTTTTATTTGTTGTCGGTCTAGCTGACCTAAACTGGTAAACTGAATATATAATGTATGATAAAACTTTAATCCCCTTGTTATTTCTGTCATTCCCAACTAATTTTAAATTTAAATTTGCAGTTGCATAAATTTTGTATTGCACTTACCACTCCTTTTAATAAGGATTTGCTGTCACCAAAATGAAATAAAAAGCACTAAAATGAATTAAAAGGCACCGAGCACTGAATCGAAAAGCACTAAGAGCAGCCAGATTGGGTCTGATAGACTCCAGGTAGCCAATTAAGAAACTGGTTTCACTGAAATGATTAATATTATTTTTGTAAATTATTTTAGTAACTCTAAAAAACCGTTCCTTTTTCTCGAAAAAAATTTCGTGTTTTAAATAGTATTTTTAAAATGAAATAATACATACAAAAACGTGATGCTTGCGCATATTTAAATTTGGTAGCGAAAAGACCGCTTACATCCGATGTATGTGCCTTATAATGAATAAATCCGAAAATACCGAATACTAAGGTTCTGAAAACCGGTTTTTGAAATAAACCGATGAGAAAACCAGGATTTTCGAATAATTAGAAAATCGGTTTTGGAAGCTCTAATTCTAACCGAACCGATTTCTTTTAAAATGTGTTCATGACTTCCATTATTAATCGGTGACTGATAGCCGGTAAGACAATCTAAATTTTTATGGAATCGAACCAGTCCATAAGGTATTTTACGCATAGAATCGATCACTCTTCCTGCATAAACATGCGCCTTATTTATGTAGAAAGAATGTAAGTAATGGCCTGCTAAAAAAAATTAAAATCAGAAAAATATGAACGAAGCTATTTTGCTAGTTATTTGTGGCAAACTATAGCAATTCACCTCATATCATTGCTAAATTTATCATTCCCCTAAGACAGCAAAATCTGCTTATAAATATGTTTGCGTAAAAAAATATTTTAGCTTAAAAGGCAATTATAAAATAATTTTCTGCATTCCTTATTAAGGGTACTAAAGATAAAATTTATCGCCATCTGCAAAACAATGAACTTTTTTTTATGAATGTAATTAAACATAATTTTAGGAAGGAAAAAATGCAATGTGCTAAATATTGAAAAAAAATATGCATAAACCAATTAAAAACTATGTAAAATTATTTATTTTATTTCGTATATAAATTTAATTTATCATTGAATTTCGTGTATAATTAAAACAAGGTAGATGTGATAAAAAATAATAAATTTTAAACTTTATGTTTCGCTTATATTTTAAAAGTCACGTTCTTTTGTTTTATTTTGCTTTTTATTATATTATATATTATAGTTAAAAAGTATAAATAATTAATCGTTTGTTTGTTTACAAAACATGTATTTTTGTTTGTTCATTTATTTGTTTGAAAAAAAAAGCAGCCCTTTATTTATTACACTCAAAGAAAAATTAGGTAAAATTTAAAAAATTCCAATTGATTTGAGTTCAAAATGCACCAAAATCATGTTTTACTAGAATTCAGTAAAAATACTTTAAAAAAAGTGGTATCCAATATTAATGACGAAATTCCTTATTTTGCTTAACTTTCGCAAAATTTTTGCTGCATTATTAAAAAACCTTGTACAATTTTAAAAAATTGCATTTTTTTATTGTGGCTTTAGCTCTTCATATGCCGACATTTCATTGGTCGCTAAACCAAATCGTCAGTGAAGTTTATGCAGTTTGAAAACATTAACAAATTTTTGATCTCTTAAAATTTTTCAAAATCTTTTTTAAAGGTTTTCAAATTTATGAATATTTTTTATAGTTTTGAATATTTAAAAAAAAATTCAAAAAAGTTTTGGAATTTTTATGTTACAACTCATACCCTCACATAAATTTTCTTAAATAATACTTAATAAATTTCCTTAATTTTGAATTTTCCATTGCAAGAAAAAATTTTGAATTTTGCGAAGACTTTCAAACTCATTATTTGGAAATAAAATCGCAGTTTGACCGTTTACAACCCTAACAACAGCCTAATGGGGTATTCTCCACAAACAAGGAAAGTTTTTGTTTCGTTTCTGAAACAAAATGATGCCTTAAAATAAAGGATATGCTGCTCTTAACCACAGTACGATGCAAATAGTTAATGTTACACTTAACATTAATCACATATTTAGTATTTCAAATATAAAAATTTGGATTCTGAGGAAATTTTTTACTCTGTTGAGTGCAAAATATGTTACATTAAGAAAAGAACATGTTTTTCTGCAACATTTTTGTCAGAAACGAAAACAGCAGAAAAAGGTGACTAGGTATCAGCATAAAGTTTAAATATTTCTGAAAAAAATATTCGAACTCAATGGTTCGACTTTATTGAAAAAATTTAACAAGCCATCGACTAAAAAATGTTTTTCGAAAATTATTTTTAGTTTTAGAAAAAGTTTTGCAAAATTATAAAAATTATGAATTTGAAGAGATGACAACAATTTCTAATGTTTTCAATTTAAGAAACAACAATTGTTTAAATTTACATTTATTTATTTTATTTCATTATAATTTTTTTTAGATCTAAGTCTTATTAGACTTAATTATGGTTTTCCCAGCATTATTTTTTAATCCAAAAAATTTTAAACTGTTTTACTTTAACTAAGGAATTTTTCTTTACTTAAATTTTGTCTATGCTTTATTTTTTGAGTGTACGCTTGTCATAAATTCCGAATGAATTAAATCAACGGTTTAGACCCGAGAAGGCCGTATAAGTCTATTAACTTTTCATTTAGGAAATAAACAATAAGAAATTTTTATAAATAATTTAAGCAACTTGTTTTAGTGTATTTGATAACCAATACAAAAGTGGCATTTACTACAAATTGTATGTTCTGTTGTAATGAAAATTAGTTGTTTGATATTTGAGAAATTAAAAATTTTTTTTCTTTTTGGAATACCAACAAATAGAACAAGGATACACTGCTGAAAGTAGCATATCTTGCGAAATTGCAAGGAATATATTTCTCATTGCCCAGACTATTGAAATGAAATTAAACAATTTTAAATTTCGAGGGGTAGTGCAATAAAATTTCATCTGTTTATGATTGTTTCGCTGCATAGAAATAAGTATTAAATACCGGCATAAAAAGTCGAAATCAGTTTTATTAAACCAAAAATAAGAAAAATAAAGCTTCTAATAATAAATATTGTTACTTTAGCCAGAAGATATATATAAGTTTTCGCCTTAGCATCTCTTTAAAAAAATCAGACATTTCTGAACACATCAAGCATACACTGAGTTCACACTTGTCAATTTTTGTCGCAGCAATTCAGCTCTTCCATTGAGGTTATTTTTGCAAGAGAGGATGTATTTCCCTCGGGGTCATTTATATATACTAAAAAGTAAAATTTTCTTATAAAGTTTCATAAAATTACCATAACTTTTTAATATTGAATACCACTGGTTTTGGATATTTTACGCTAAATTATCTAATTGACCATTTTCCTTTCGGTTTTAAACGAAAAAGTCAGTAAGAGAACAAAATTTATTTATTGTTTTACACATAATTTAATAGTGTTCTTCTAGCATTAATATAAAAATTTACGATCGTAGCAATTGGTTTGTTTCAGAAATATGCGTGACCACAAATTCTGTTAAAGGTTTCTTGACCTTAAACGTTTTTCGGTTTTTATATCAGATTTTGTGTTTTTTTTTAATGAAGCAAGACGTGTTTTTTACGAATTATTTACTATTGTTATAGTTTTTTTCAAATTCTAGTCCAGTAGTTTTTATGTCTATCATCTAGAAATAAGAATAAAGATGTACACGGTTGTCATTTCTATATATGGAGTAACTGACATTGTACATACTCGTACAAGAAACTGTAATAAAATAAATAGAAAAACTATTAGAGAAATAAATATAAAAATAAGGTATATATCTTTTACCAAATGAACTTTTTCAAATTGGGAAAAAGCTTATAAATATATTTACTAACATCCTTACTGAGAGGCGTGTCCTTTTAGTTATTTATTTAAGTCTATATTATTTTAATTTGTGTAAAAGGTATAAAATAGAATTCTTAGAGGTTTGTTTTGATCAGTCAAATTTGATCATATAAATATTGTTCATTTTATTGGAGTGATTAAAGCTTCTAACAAAAGGACTATATAAACTGTAATTATTACGATGGCAAGATTCCCTAAAGATATAATTACGCGAAGCCATTTACCTGGTGCATTAAAAAGAATTCTCTTCAATAGACTAGAGCAGTCAATATTGGAATTAATTACATGAACTATAAATGTCAAGGACTTAATTTTGCAGCGAGATTCAAGAGTTGGATGCAATTAAACAAAGTCAAAGAGCAATAAACTTAACACATTTTCGTTTGACTTTTTGAACTCGTGCAAAGTCTATATTTCATATCCGAGCTTTGATATCACAAATGATGTAAGTAAGCAATTCAGTGTAAAAAGGTCAGTGAAGTCGGAATTACTTTTCCAAAGTGGAATAAATAGGCTTTTGGGATTAACTTTACCAAATGTTGCTTTCATTTTTATTTTTATTCCAAAAATTTAAATGATAAAATAATTGAATGGGGTGCGAGTTCAGAAGTAACGTGCAATTATCGACAGCATACTGTACGTATATGACTGTACGTATGTACCTACATACATATTTTATTGTATAAAGAATAAATATCATGTGGAAAATTAAAAAAAAAATGTTGGCTGAAATTATATTGATTTAAAATAAATTATTGTTTATTTTAAAAACACCAAATAGATGCGATTACAATAAAGATTGGAAATGTACGAAACGATGTAATCGCGAAATAACGATAAAAGATATTAAACATAAAATTCTAAGATATATAATCATTAAAAAATAAAAAAAACAGGGCTGGAAAGTTGTTTGTGTTATTTTTATGGCCTTCTTTAAGGTGTTTTTTTTTAAGTTACAACTTCAAAGACAAATAAATAAAAATTAAAAATTTAAGAGAGAAAAAAATGTATACGCCACAATTTGTGTCAGAACAAACAACGACAAGCAAATTAAAAAAGAAGAAATGTTTGACCCATTTTAAAGCGATTTTATGACGTTCTTAAACATTGGTCATTATTTTTTAAATATCATAAATACAAGATACGCTTGATGAAATGACCAAAACAAAAAAAGAATTAATATATTAATTTGACTTACCGCTAATGAAAATAAATGAGGGTTTCTTCTGGCTGTTTGGTAGTTTTTTTCAACCTAAAATTATAAAGAAAGTAAAATTTATAAGTAAAGTTAAGCTTGTTGACATATGCTAATTAAGGAAAAAATGGGTTGGTTTTGGGTTGGGTAAAAGAAAATATATACATAAATTTTAATTAAAAAAATGTGGTACACATTATTATGATTGCAATAACAATAAAGTATATGGTTTGCTGAAATACAAAATTTGACAGATGATAAACAGTTTCAAATCGCTACTTTATTAGTAACAGCGCATTATTATATAATCTAAGTTTATAATAAACTTTAGTACGAATGATGGTCGTTTAATCACAGTGTACTTGGTATTAAATCCTGTTCCTCATGGCAGGATTTTAATGATCTATTATTTAAAATTTATGTAAGTAAAGTAAAGAAAAAAATAATAAAAAAAACATTATCACTATAATTTATATGTGTCACGGCGAGGGATTACGCAGGAATATTTATGTGACAATATAAAAAAAATAAAATTAGCTAAACGGAACTTGAGAAGAGTAAGTTCTATTAATTTCATTTCTATTAATTTTCATTTACATATTAGATTATGTTTATCATCAAAAAAAATCCCAGGTGGAGAGAGGAAATGTATGGTATCGCAGCAAATGCATGCCTTTCTTGATATTTTTCAAGAATTGACTCAATAAACAAATATTGATAATTTAAATGATTTACTTTCTAACCAGATACGTTAAATCCTGTTCTACCTGGTATACACATTCCAGGGCTATACCAGGTATACGTAGCATGCGCGCATGTACATGTGTGTGTACGGAATTAACTCTCAAATTTCGATCTTGAGTACACAAATTTTTTTTATATTATTTTATTTTAATAAATAATTAAATTATTAAAGCAAAACAACCTTAAGGAAATAATATTCGAAAGTATATAAAAAAACTATAGAAAAAGAACCGTTTTGAAGGCTTTAAAAATTCAAATCTAAAATGAAAATACAAATTCGATTCTGTGTCAGTTTCGCATATCAAGCGCATTCTCTTGTTATGGGTTGTTTACATGTACATATGGATATACCTTTATAGTTTCTAGATCTTCATTGTTATAAAAATAATAGAAACAAAAATATACTGTCATAAATAAAGTTTTTTAGACAAACTTACATCCCGCCTTCCGGTTTTGAAAAAAAACATTTTAGCACCAATTAAGAAGTTTGTGCGAAAGTTCCCCTTAAACACATTTTAAGCTTTGGGTTATTTGGTGCGTTTGCATTTTAAGCACTGGAGTATTCGAAAAGTTTGGAAGAATTTTTTGAAAAATATTTTTATCGCAAATACATTGCAGCCCGCTACATCAAGTTTAGGTTAGTGTTTTGCTCTTTTTCAAAAAGGATACAAGAAAGAGACAAAAAGACCCGTTCCGCGTTAATTTGGAGGGTTAAAGTGTTCAACAAAAATGTTCCGTGTAAATGTTCTTACATAAAACTATTGTAAGATGTATAAAAGTTGAAATTTTAACTGCCACTAAAATAACTTCCAGATGTAAACTTTGATAACATATAACAGCTGACGCTAATGTAATGTGGGTGCAATTTTTGTATTTGACACTTATGCCAACAAGCATCAAGAATAAGCTACTTTTAATTTATAACGCAAAGACGGCCAGTTCAAATTATGACATCACTTTTGCGCCACCTGTTATATATGTTAAGGCTCGATTTACGGAATCAAAATAAATTTCAATCGCAATTGAGTTTTGTGTCATGGTTGATAATGTCGTGAATGAGTACAATATAAATAAATAGTTTGAAATCAGTTCACAATAATCAAATGTAGTCAGGATATTGTTTAGCTTTGTAAATGGATACTGTTCTGGCCGCATGTGTAGAGGTATTATTTGAAAATGTAATATGTAATAAGTTTCAGTCTAGTAAAAATTATTAGGAATCGTTAACAATAACTCTTATTAAAATTAGTATTAAAGAACTGTGAACTTATCAAAGGTAAATACATTTATTAAGTGTCCTATTTTATTTATTTATTTTTTTTTTATTACAAAGCAATAAACTTAATTCCGTGTAAGAGCAAAACCTATTGCAATTTGTCGTATATGATAACAGTTTGACAGTAAAGTGTAAACAAAGTCCCAAAGATATGTTTGAAATATTCAATAGCAACTATATTTAGTTTATACATTTACGCCAAGATCATAATATAGTTGCAGCAACCTTGTTTTTCTCCAGCTGAATATATTTGATTAAAAAATTAAGCTTTTAAATCAAAAAATTTTAACTCAATTTGAACTGCTAAGATGTAATGACAAATTATTATATTCGTTCACATACCAGAGAGATAAAATAATCTGTAATAAAAAAATATTACATTTCACAAAAGTATCAAGTTTTTTTAATAAAAGAATTCAAGGACACTAAGTACATTGCACTAGTTAATTGACATATTTTTGTAACTTTTATGAATAAAGTGATTATTGGAATTTTTCTGGTTGCTTTTTTTATGTTGGTCACACATCATGTGTAATTGCACGCACTGCCGCATACAAAATAGACAAATTTAGGTATTTTGTGTTAATTTTGGTCATTTAGATATTGACAATATATTAACAATTGCAGGCTTTGTGTTGAGTTTTATAATTTTTGAATGATTTTAAGAAGAAAAAAATGTGTTTTTTTTTGTGAATTGAACTGTTGTTGATTTAGTTGAATTTTTTTCACTTTCTGGGTTTTCGTCTTCAAACATTAAAGCGTTTTTGATAAATTTTTTAATAGATTTGTAATAAATTTAATTCGACTTTGTTTTTTTTTTTGTCAATACCCTGCACCTACTTGCTGTTGCGCAACAAAAAATTATTTCATATTGCGAAATTTGATTAAAAGTTCATTATAGTTCATTTGTGTGTACTTTTTGGCTCTCATGCGCTTTGTCATATTGTTTTATTTTTGTGTATTTATTTTTTCTTTCTCCCCCATAATTTATTAAATAGCTTAAATTGTGTTATTTATTGTTGTATCTACAATGTCGATACATAAATAATTATTTATGTACATTGCATGTACAAACATATGCACTATATATACCCACATATACATATGTATGTATATGCGTATTCATATTTGCATTTGGGCATTCGCATTGCAGTTTATAGGTTTATTTGTTAATATTATTAATAAATACGAGTATGCAAATATATATTTGTTGCTGCATTGTGTTTGTCTCATGAATTTTTCATTAAATATTTCAATTTCGTTCATTCAGATATTTTATTTACTTGTGTTTTCGTTGTTTTTGTTTTATTCGCTGTTTATCATTTGTGATACATATTCGTATTTTTATATTTTTCAAGTTAATTTTATTTTTCAGCCTCAAGAGTTGGAAGTTTGCAAAAAAAAAGTTGAATTGTTCAATCGATCTAGCGCTTTCGATAATATAGAAATTACCCGTAATATAAGACACCCTATACATATTACATATCACCCTATAGAGCGTTGTGAGTGCATATGCTTTGGATTTTTTTTTTTTAATTTAGCCATTGTAAATCACCATCTTTTCATGGAATTCTCTAGTTTTGGTAGCGCGAAGCAGTCGCCGGATGCCAAAGTACTCCACTCAAATGTTGGCAGTGTCATATGGTGAGTCTATTCGGAATAAAATTTCTTCCAGCAATATCGAGAAGATTGCAATGACGAACTTCTCGCTGAGCGCTCAAGTTAACCATTGGTGAAACGTTGAAGAGAAGTTACTGATGTCGTCAGCCTCTCAACTGATTCAAGCCATTGATTTCCTTCTGATGTATTGGGCATGAGTTATGTGTCAGCGAAGTTTTTCCAGATGAGTAGAACCATCAATTTTTTCCTACACGAAAATCATGTCTCAGCCACCATCATCCCTTAAAAATTTGTATTGTGGCCAAATCTTAACAGACCCATAAAAGAGCGGAGATTTCCAAAACAGTGCAGCGTTGAAAGACTTTAAGGCTGTATTAAAAAAAAAAATAAAAGAAGTGCTTTACGCTGCTATTAATGTTGATTGAATTTTAAACATTTCTTCTGTTTAACATTTGGAGAACTTATTATGAACTTTATAATTATTTAATAACTTTTCTCTATTACTCTGATTTGCTTATCAAAGCTGCAAAGAAAGTATTTTAATTGATATTGCAATTGTCAACTTTTCTTATCAAAACCTTAAACACCCGGGAGTGTAAATTATTAATTTTCCCATCAAATATATTGTAGTGCCAATCCAACGTCACTTTATCTTGATAACAAAAAATCAAAGTATTTTTCCACTTGCACCAAATTGACACCCCATTGCCCGTCAATTGACAGTGTCAAAGGTGTCAAACAAACACTGACGCAATGAAGCATGTTTTGTTAATTTGAAACAAAATTTAGTCAATTTCTTTTCATTTAATTATAAATCAAAAAATTTAAATAACCATGCAGAGCACACAAGTGACTCATAAAATATATGCAAATACTTTTTTTACATTTATTTATTTATTAAATTCTATAAATTCTTCTAATAGACAGACTGTTTATTTTTATTCTCGTTTAAATATGGAAAATTTTGTTTATTTCTTGCTATTCAAAAGTGAAAAAATTAGTAAACAATTTTTTCCATACGATAAGAATTAATGATTACGCTTATATGTATCTAATAAGATAGACAAGTTTTTTTTTTCAAAGAACAGGGTATGTAACATATGTAGTAATATTTTAAGTATTTTCAAAGTCGGTTAAATTGTTGACTTAAAAATCTTTAGACGAAAAAATCGCAGAACAAATAAAAAAAAACTAATTGATGAATATATAACCCACTCTTTTTATTGAATTCGTTTAAAAATCATTAATGAGATCAAAGAACAACCGTCAACCCTTTCATGAGAATAGGGGCACATACATACGACTTAGCCCTATTTAAATGATAACACTCAGCCGGTATAGAAGTAGGGAAACTAATCTAATTTTCATATTGAAAACGGCATTTGATTTGAATACTAAATGAACTATATTATGAATAAATTATATATGTATATACATTTGTATATGCTTAATGCCCGCAACTCGGTAGATTTGATTTTCATAGGAGGTTCATAATTGAAAATAAAAAATCCTATTCGTAAGCGACGAAAAAAATATTTTATAGGAGAAACTGGAATTAAATTAAGAATCAGCTTAAATTATAGAAAACACAACAAAATAATGCGTTTGATGATTTACCCCTATTCATAACAATGGTTAGGTTAGGTTAGGTTATGTTGATTGGAGGGGTGTGATAGCCCATGTCATACGACATACACTTAAGCCAGTGAAGGCTTGTTGTGCGCTCCCTTTAATTATCAGACACAAACTGCCAGAGTTCTGCGGCAGGATTCGAACCTAGGACCTTCCCACTACGAGTCTAGTACACTACCTACTAGTCTACGAAGGTCAGTATTCATAAAAATAGTAAATTAAATATATTTGTCTCTATCGTTTAAAAACATAATCAGCTGTTTTTACTGTTTGTGCTACTCGAAAGCCTTCAACTTTGTGGTTTACAGCTGACATTTCTCAGGTGCTTATGTCGGATTATCAGTAAACCATATTTTTGAAAGTGTAGAATATTTCCAATATATTAACTGTCAATCAATGCTGAAGTGGTTTATCCATTTCATTTTCTTATAAAACTTCTCAATTACGGATTGGAACTTTCTGAGCTTTTCAAAATATGCTTAGAAATTATTGAAAATATTTCAAATACATACACAGATAAGTATATATATGTTGACTTAAAGTTAATTGCAAATAAATAAATAAATGAAATATTTAATATATGAAAATGTATTTTTAAAATTTTATTTTTAAAGTTCAATGCAATAGTTTTACCACAACAATTAAAGCCCAAATCAAATACTTCCTCATTAAACATCTTTATTCCATCAAACCAACTAATTAAAATTTTATTCTTAGTTATGAATCTAATCAATCTTTTAAACCATAAAAGTTCATTATAAGCAAATATATGTACATAAATACATATACACGTATTTTTATCGACTGTCTGTTAAACGAAACACTATGATTCGAGTACCTTTAATGCAGCTGAGAAAATAAATATGTAAATAAATAGAGGAAAGAAAAGATAAAGCAGAAAAGATGATAAAGTAAAACGTTCTTCTTATTCGTATGAAATCCTATATATACAACAAACTCATTAAATCGACATTAACGGCTACTTAATGGCGACACATCAATCAAACCGCAAGCAGTTGCAAGCAGTTTATAACAACCAATGAACCATTCAACCAACAACAACGACATCAAACCTACCAGCGAGGCAATCAACTCGCTAGTCAGCCAACCAGCCAACCAGCCAGCCATCCAGTCAACCAACCGACCATTCATTCAAATAATAAATGCATTTTCCAAAGTTTGTTCTAGCACTTTTGAGGCACTCGACAAGATGAGACTCTTCCCGCACTAATATTAATTATAATGCGCAAATAACAGAAAACCATCAGATAAATACATAAATACTTAATTGATTGTTCAACAATCAGCCAAAATGCCTGTCGCTCGTTCGTCTGTCTTACCGTCTATCTATCAAATTTTCCAATATTTCAATGTTTCTTATCAATTTGGAAAAGCGTTTAATTGCCTTTAGGAACTGCCATTTTGATTGATAAACTTGAAAATTAATTGAATTGTTGAAAATTCCTTTAAAGTTTGTTCAAATTTTATACAAAATGTATTGAATGTTAAATTTGTAAACTAAGACCGGACTTACACGAAGCACATTTTTATAAAATTTGTTGCACAAAACCTTTTTTAATCGATAATAGAAGATGCGGCGAAACAGGTGGAATACAATAGAAAAGATCTTGCTCTTTTGTTCCTACAACATCCAGCACTGAAAAATGCATTTAGAGTAGAGTGTAGAGTGAGAGGGTGTATCACAGTGCGTTGATTTATACTCAATACACTGTCTTAAAGACCCAACAACTTGGATATGATATGAACATAAGGTCGACAGAGATTTTTTTTATTTTTACAGAAACAGCTTTCAAAACTCAGATAATCATTTCTGCCTCAAATGTCAGAAATTTTAATCAAATGGGTTATTTGGCTTATTTAAAAAATCTCAATTTGATCTTGATGTTTGAGGGAACTTATACGGAAAGCCTGCGAGATCAACTAATTTAATTAAATAAAAAGGAATTTTGGTTTTATTGGCAGTAGCTGTCCATTTGTTTGACATTTTGTTGGCTCTAAGTACACTCTGTAACGCATTTTTCTAAGCTTTCTAAGCCTACTGTGGTTACATACTAATCCCTCATTTGACACTGAAGATACGTTTTTCACAAAACCATGAAAACCGAAAAATTTGTTTTTATATACGTGTAGAAAAATCTTGTAAAACGAAAAGAACAAAAAAGAAAGTTGTTTCAATACTTAACTATGATCGATTCATTCCATGGAAGAGGACAAACAATTTTCACCACGGTTTTTCGAGTTTTAAAATTAAGTTGATTCAACCCCCTCCGAAAGATTTATTCAAGAAGCTTCCTGACCACCCCTCTCCCTGCAAAAGAGGATAAAATCATGAAAAAGGTCGGGCAGCCACCATCACCTGGGAAAAAAGATAGGAATCAAAGATTAGCAAGATTCCTCACCACTACACCAAATACACAGAGGGAGTTCTTTGTAGGCAACGACAAATGGCAGCCCCATTATCCTAGGACCTTCTACAGCAGACCAATCACCTACTTAGCTGGAACAACAACCGATTAACGAAATTGATATAATAACAATGCGAAAACAACTGCAACGACTCATGTAAGATGGAAATGCTTTGTGGAAGCCAAATGCTGCCAAGACGAGTAATGGAGAAAAAAATAATTATGATAGATAAGAAATTTAACATATGAATGTCAGCAGTTGATGGAGTTCTTTCATTTGCTTAAAATCAACTAATTCATAAAAAATATAAAATTTTGTCTTGAACATTAAAAGGTGAATTCCCATTTTTTTATTTTTTTTTTATAAAAAAATTTGTGTATAGTTAAGAAAAACATTCGAGTGAAGTCAAATCAATTTTTGATAAAAAAAAACGTGTAAGACAGAAAACGTGTAAAATAATTAGCGTAGGATAGGTGTATTAGCTATAGGAACTTAGTATAAGATGTGAACTTAAACATATAAATAAGTGATGCTTAAAAGGTTCAGAAATAAAACCACTTTTGTCAAAAATAAGAACTAAATAATAAATTAGAAGACACGTATCAATAATTTCTACAAAGAAAATATTCTAAAAATTAAAAAACTATTACTACTAACTATTATTAACTATTATTTCTTAAAAACAATATTAACTAGAGTAAAAATATTTACAATTGTACGGTAACCACGACTTAAAGCCGGTGTTTCTAATGTAATATGTCTTGTTTATTTTTTTCAAAAGCAATTTTAAATGCTGAGCGTTAGACTAGTGGAGCCCTTTGAAATCTTACATGTGTGTAAATATAAAATAGTCTTTTTTCCAACAAGAACGTGTGCTATTCCAATGTGACAATCCCTTTGGTTTATTTATGTAATTGGCGGAATTTGATATTCCTAGAAATCACATATAAATTAGCAAAGCAACATTTTGTATGACAAATAAATACGTACTGTGAAATGACATATTTGATAATAAAATGTTTGATCAAACTCAAGGTACCTTTACAACAGCCTGCTTTTGTTCAAACAGTTATAAACCTTCTAATTTTACTTTTGTTGTTCATTGTAACAAATGAAAGCTGATATGCCTTGTTATATATTTTCCACAATCGATTTAATAACTCGCAGTAATTGTTATATTCACATACAGCTTGAGATAGAATTTTGTACATTCTTTTTAAAGAAAACCTCTATACAATTATAGCAAACACAAAGCCAAGTTACTTAGACTATTAGATTTATAATCTTGGCACTGAATTTAATACCAAAGTAAACAAAACAAGTTAAGACTCATTGTTAATAGCATTTTTATTAGAACTGTTTTTTAGAATTCCATTTAAAAATTTAGTAATTGTTGTTGAGAGATAATCATCTTGTTTTATGGATAATTTATATATTTTTTTTAAATTTCAGTCTCTACAGTGTCTGCACATTTATACATACATACATACATGCTTAAATTTGTATGTATGTATGTAAATATATGCACTCTTTAACCAGTAGCTGAACTAAATATTAGTCAGATATAATTTTCTTGACAACTAGACACGTAAGTATATTTCCAGAGCGCCAAAATGGAAAGCCATGTTCTTAATAAAGTTAAAAGTGATTGTTTTATTTATATTTCCACAGCCTCAAATTAGAAGAGAATGCAATTTTTTGTCTTTCCCTATGTATTCATAATGATCTCTATTAAATCATTTAGAGAGATGAGGATTAAAATATCATACAAACAATTTTTATCGCCATTTAAATTTCATCTGACATTCGTAGACTAGTAGGTAGTGTACTAGACTCGTAGTGCGAAGGTCCCAGGTTCGAATCCTGCCGCAGAACTCTGGCAGTTTGTGTCTGATAATTAAAGGGAGCGCACAACAAGCCTTCACTGGCTTAAGTGTATGTCGTATGACATGGGCTATCACACCCCTCCAATCAACCTAACCTAACCTAATCTAAATTTCATCTGCCAGTCAGTCTGTCCGTAAGTGTAGATATCCTTTGCATTTATTAAATTTTCTATTCATACAGACATGCATCTTTTAGTTGTTCATTGCACAGTGGTTACAAAATATTTATAAATGGGCAGAAAGAACTAATCTTTACACTTCATTTTTTTAACAATTTTCTTACTATAATTTATATAAGAATAATTATGGAAAAAAATTTGTGCAGCATAGTAGTGCATTTACGAACGTACCCTATGCTACCTATGGTTGCGATAAATCTTATATATAAAATTGAAAATCATAAGCAATTTAATAGCACTTATATAGAATTTCTTATACATTTTTTGATCTATAAATTTTCCAAGATATTCTTAGTCGTCAGACTTTGATGCAAAAAAAAAAATTATAAAAAAGAATTAAAAAATCAGTCGTTTAAGGAGAACACTTTTGGTATGAATAGGAAAAAATTAATGAAATGAAAAAAAATTTATAAAAAAGAGAATTCTTCCCTTATAGCCAAATTTATTGTTATGAAAAAAATTCCTCTCGTGTAATACGCTGGTGAATAAATAAAAGAGGGAGAAGTGAGAATTAAAAATAACCATATTTTGCATGTTTTCTTAAATTACTTAATAACAAAAAACATTCAGCCTTAATGTTCACATTAATTAACAAACCCTTTAAGGCTAATAAACTTTTTTAAGAAGTCGTATTCAAAGCACTAATTGAACTGTTTTATAATTGAAGGAAACTCATTTTGCAAGGCAATACTTTCCACCACACACTTTGTAGTTTATGATGTACAAAACCGATTAAATAACTTATTTTCAAAAATTATTAGATTCTAAGGTGTAATGAATAGAGAAGAATTCGCACGTACTTACGTTTTATTCGAATATAGACAATATTTTTAATATTGTTGTGGATTTTGATGCCATTGGAAAATTTCCAATTACATGAAAAATAATATAAACACCCACCAATAGGCGAGACTTATAGCCTTAATTTAAGCACGAATCTCTATACTATTTGAAGCAAAAATTATTTTTTTAATACAAAAACTTAATTTGCTCTGAAATGGGGTGTATGTATGTAAATACATTAACTTATTGCATATTTGTCATGAAAAGTTCATTTAAAACTCGCAACAAATACTCCGTTTTCTCCTATCGGGAATTTGTCCTATAAAAAGGAAGGAATTTCGCATTCATATCATATACGGGGAATGGAGAATAGGAAAAATAGTTTCCCCAAAATTGTTATTCGTTATTGGACTGATAGACTAACTTTATAAAATAAAGAAAAACTAAAAAAAAGCGTTTATTTGTTGATTAATCACATTTACATACATGCATTACACATTTATGAAGTGTTTGAAAATTAGCAACAACAAAAAAATTAGGGTCTTGTAGGAGAGATATGCACAAATTACCATCAACTCTGTCGTAGCACCTCTGTGTACTTTATGGTAAAGATCGGGGTTTCCGCTTTAGTTATTCCGAGTGTTTCGGCTTTAAATGCCCTGAGTGCTGTTACAGAAAAGTGGAAAAAAGCATTTGGTAACAGAATAAAAAAATTATTTAAATTGAAATAATACATTCCTAAGTTTAATGGACTTCGTATGAACTAATTGTTGACTGAAATAGATTAGGCTCTAAAACAGCATATATTCTTTAGGATGACTGATCATATATTTTGTATGGAATCAATAGAGCTCTTTCCAAATCTTATTATGTTAGACCCAGACAGACTCAAAGAACATATTGCCATATATCATTATATAATTCGCAGAATCTTCGCTGTTTGACCTCACATTTCCAATTTTATATTGCTAAACCACTGTGCATATCCTCGTTATGCTAATATGAAGATGATTTTAAAAGTAAGAAAGTCCTTAGTATATTTCAAACATAAGGAGTTCCTATTTTCTTGGTATTTTTTATTTTTTGCTCAATTTAGTACGGACATTCCCATTGCTTTCCAAATAAATCATTAAATCTTGGTGACGGTTCATGATGTGTCATAAAGTAAAATTTGTATTTACCTGCCTAAAACTCATCTTAGTTGCTTTAAATTTCTGTTTTTTCCATTTCTCACCCTCATTGTATTATTTTAAAATGCAAAGTTTCTAAAAGTATTTTCCTTCCATTTGATGAAAATACATACTACCTGTTAGATTCAAAGAAAACGCATCCTTTTGTTGCAAATACCAACGAAAACTAAGAACGTGTAGGTGTTTAAAATTGACAATTTTATAAATTATTATTATTCATATCATTTGTGTAATTGATGTGAGAACTTTTTAACTGGGCAAAACAATTAATGTCCTGCGAAAAATAAATTTAGTGGGAAGAAAGTAATTTATTTTGATTACTTTAGGAAGCATATTTTAAGAAATGGGAAATAATTATGAATAATTTTTAATTTCTAATTAAAATATTATTAATGCTCAACGTGTTATTCAGTGGTTCAACTATTTTATTTTTAAAACACCGATATTTCGATACTCATTGAATATCATCTTCAGGATATTATGTTTATCAAGGAATTTCGAAATATGAAAATTTAAAAATATAATTATTTCACCATTAATTGAGACCTCGGGTTTAGGTAATCTTTTAATTAAAATTGTTATAAAAAGGTCAAAAACATGGAGATATCTTTTTAATTTCTACCAAAATTTCTGGCAATTAGTTGTGAGAAGTATATGATTTTCAGGGTAAATTCTAAAACACTTTGTGCTCTGTACTAAATTGATAACGACAAGAAGTTTTCCGTAAATAAAATTAATAACGACAAGGAGTTCACCGTAAATAGGAACAGCGTGTTTACGATGAATAAAATATGTTTAATAGCACTTCCTAAATGACGCAGACCATTTTATTTAAGTAGCGCAAACTTACATCAGTTCCAATTATTTTAACACACTTTTGGCATTGCAGGATACTCTCTTATGCGATTCCTATTCAGCGATTTGTAAGCTATCTTTATTTTTTTTTAGAGAAAAGTAGTATATTTATAATTTTATTTCAATAACCTTTACATACGCGAGTCACGATTTCTTTTTTCTTATGTGTAAAGAAATCACTATCTGTATGTAAAAGAAATATGTAAGTATTTCTAAAGCGATGGGCACAAATTTATAGAAGTAAACTAAACTTGGAACCCAGGATCCTTGGATGACCAATAAAATCAAAGGAAGTTGAAATGCACTGAAACATGCATTTCTTGAGAACGGCGTCCGTTTTCTTCACTTGTAGGCAGATAATCTCGTGGTTGTTTTTGTGAGCGTATGCCGAGTCTACGGTGGTGGAATTGTAGTTCTTGTTAGACTTCGTTGCAAATGTATCAAAGCGTTAACTCAAAATTATCGGCAACACCAAGGGAAGACAATAAATCTAGATTACAATGTCTAGCTCCCAAAATTTACGTCCACCAGGAATATACCATAGACAAAAAGGATCTTGCGCTTTGGATATATTTTCTGTATGAAAAACTATTGAAATGAAGAAAGTAAAATAAATTAGATCCCAAATTATTGCCCCAATAATACGATTTTTTTTTTTTTTTTTTTTTTGGATTTATTCTTAAAAATATTTTCATAGAATGAAATTATTCCAAAAAGAAAATGAGGATTAAAAAAATACTCTTCTAACATGACAACCCCCGCTGTACATGAACACACGTTACTGTAAAAATGATGTGTGTTAAAGAAAATTCATTAAAAAACATAGGACTACCTGACACCTTCCAGACCTTTTTATGAATAAAATAAATTTTATATTTTCATATCCTTGACATTAGATCCGTGGTGATAAACCTTAAAAGTAAATTCTTTTTACACTAACTTAGAATTATTTCAGCTTCAACAGTCAGCACTAGCCGAATGAAATAAATTGTTAGCGCCATTGCAGGCCTTATGTCAAGCTTTAACCGTAACTATCATTTCTCCTTGAGTTGGGAGTTTTCGAATTGAAGCTTTTACTTTTTTAAGCGGAGTATGCTTTACCACTTCCTTCCTTACGAGTTGCGAAATTAACCTAAAAATATCTTCGTTAGGCAAAAGAGTTCATTCAGTTTAATAAGTTGATTTTTTATCAATTAAAGTTCACTCACACCAAGACATCTCGGTACTAGTGCATTAATTGCGTAGTTTATCTTAAAATTTAAAAGAAATTTTAAAAATATAAAAATAAATAAACCGAAATTCAATCTGACTCTACCACAAGATCTTAATTTGTATTTGTGTGCCTGAGATTTCTTTATTAGGTGTGTTCATTCACTACAACTTCTTACTAATCGTCACTAGTTGTTACTGGAAAGTGTTCAGGTACTCTAAAAATTTGTAAGAGGAAAGTAAAGAAAGAGGGCAAGAAACTAAAGTTTTGTAAAAATTTCAAATTTTTTAAGGAAAATTTTAAATTTTTGAAATAAATAAATAAATGTATTTGAGGAAATAAATTATTCCTAAAAATGGGAGAGAAGGCGACCATGTCCTGCTTGTGCCAAAGCATTAATATTAGTTGATGCAGAACATTTTATATTGGGGACAGTGGATGCTTACATAAATGAAGGAATTGTAAATCGTAGGAGTACATACTTCTTTGTAGATTTCTGTAGGACGAACAACAACATAAGGAAAATATGTTTAAAGCGGCTGTATTAAGCAGTGCGTTTACTTTAGTAAATTTCTACGTGACTCTCTCGTTGCAAGTTTTTATTGGTAAAATAAACGAACAGACCTATTATAAGAGTGAGTGGTTTGAATATTTCTCTTAAATTTCCTGAACAAACCCTGAAAACTATACTAAAAGATTAAAATTTTAAACACTCACATTCGATACTTTTTTACACGTGTTTTTTGTTTCTTTTTTTCCTGGGCTTGTTGTTTTTGTTTTTATATACATATCTACATATGTATGTATACACAAGTATTTGTATGTGCACTTACACATACATATATATTTTGTTATTTTGGTAATATTTTGATATTTTTTTTTGGTTCTTAAATTCAATTTGTAAGTGTTTAAAAAAATTAAATACTTGCGCTCAGTTTGTATTCAGATTTCACAGATTTAACACGCAAAGTTGGAGAAAGAATACAATAAAAAAAAAATAAACAAAAATATGTTTTTCCTCAATCTTAATCAAAAGTTTCGTTTAAATAAATAAAATGTTTTTTTAAAAATCAAGTTAAAAAATAAATTCAAAATGAAATAAAAATTACTTTTCAAAATAATGATTTGAAAATAAAGTGGGCATTAATATTAAAAATGTTCTTTATTATTTTTTAATAAGAAAAAAATAAACATGTATATATAAAAGTGGAAAATATTTTTTAATGCATGATCGTGCAAAAACAGCAAGTGAAATTTTGACACTTAAAATAATTGTGCAAAAAGTGAATTGAACATTTGTATCTTGTTATCAGCTAAAGTGTTGGCCGAGTTTTATTAGCAAATGTTCATGTACTTTATTGAGACTCAAAGAAAACGTTTATAAAAATGTAAGTGCTTTTTTAAAAAAATATTAATATTTTTGAATTAGATAATTTCCTGCAGTAGACCGAAATGCGATGAAATATCGAGAATCGAAATTCAGCCGCATTCGAATAACCGCATGCCATTTAAATACAAAACATCTGTCCAATATGTTCTATTATTTTTTTTTTTAAATTTAACAGTGGCATATTGTAATCGCATTAAATACAGCTGATAATATTTTTGTTAATAAAATAAATATATATTCGAAATCGGCAACTATATAAGTATATATTTTATTTTTAATATATATGTATCATATTTTATGTCTTCGATCCAAAAACAATTTTAAAAATTCAGTTATCGGAAGTTTCTTACACGTTTAACGGAAAACACTTCTTGAAATTTTACATTTTCGTTTAAACAAATGTTACTGTAAGTAAAATTTTTATTGAAAAATACTAAAAGCTTAAATAATAAATTAAATAAATTTTATCGAAAGTATTTTTTTGCTGTATGAGTTTGTTTTACGATTTCATATTGTTTCTCGGATGCTGATAAGAATTCAAGGTTTTCTTCTTAGAATTTATGACGATTTCAGACAGATGATAGTATTTACGAGGGAGGGTCAATAAGTTTGTGACTTTTTGAATGTAACAAAGATTTTTATTAAAAAAAACATATTATTTCTTAGCATAGTGTCCTTTGTCCACCAAATTGTCCAATTTTTTTATCCCTTCAAAAAAATTACAATAATAATAATAATAGAAAATAAGGTTTTTCAAGCTCATAAAAATAGGTATTTGTCTGTGAAATGATTTCATCGAGTCAAGTCCATTTTCGCCAAAGAAAAATTCTCATAAACTCGATCGAAAAATTTTTCATAATATTCGCCGTTGATTGTCTTGCCACTTTGAAAAAGTGCTTACTTATTGACCTGCCCTCGTAAAATTAAAATAATACTCACAAAGTTTATTTAAAAACCTAAATTATTTTACATAGTTGTATCTTAAAAAAAATTAAATCAAATCGAACTTGGCAAAATGCGATTAAAGTTTTTAAAATATTTGCTGCTATATTGATGCTCGTTTGTATAAACTCGGTTTTGTGGAACGTTATTTCCTCGGAAGCTTTAAAAATAATTTTTTCGCATTTTTTTTTTTTTTTTTGAAACTAGTGCAATTTACATTACTTTAGAAGGGCATTTTCATTCTTCGTTGTAGAAAAGATTGCAATTCAATAACTTTTCATTAAATCCACAATGTGATAACAACTACAAAACATTTTATTTTACAACTCACACTGAGGCAGAATTGAAAACCGTCCATTTCACCACACTAACCAACTTGCGTATCGAGGCATTCAATATAATTAATAAAAATTATTTGTTTGAACTAGAAACTTGAACATGTTGCAGTTATTATTTAGTATTTCATTTTAAGTTTGGGGGAACTTTTCTTGAGGTCGTGACAGCCATGTATTAGGAACTACCTTTTAGGAAAAAGTTTCTGTATTCTTCGAAAGATCCACAAAATTAAGGCATTTGCATTTTTTTAAGTATATGAAATTTTGTGAAATATTGACAAGCAAATTACTTTTTAAACTTAATTTATTTTTCTGACATAATTTCCTGAAGCTTGTAAAATGTTTACTAAATCAAGGCGAATACTCACTAGAGCAACAAATAAAACTTCCTGTTTGCACAATGTCAAAAACAGCAGAATAAAAGTAAAAAGCACCCAAAGGTATCCAAAAGTAACCAAAACAAATAAGCAAACAATCAAAACCAATGAACAAAGTTTGACATTCGCCAATAGAAAAATTTGGAAAAAAAATTATCAGCTGCGCTGCCAGTTCCACCTGCTATAAATTCGCCCGCTAATAAAGGCAAACTCTACTGCTTATTTTTTTAGAACAGAATACAAACAAACACGATCGGCAAAATATGTGTAGCAAAAACTCCATTTATTGAAAACATGTAATTGATATAAAAAAAGAATTTTTTAAAAACAAATCCATAGGCATGTAAAATAAAATTAAGTAGTATATAAGTAAATAACTCTTCTGTTTAATAATAAAATTAAAAAGGTCTGAGAGCAATTGCTTACAGTTGCCCAAATTTGCAATCTCACATGCATGAGATGGTGAATGCGTCTGTTTATTTTACAACGATAGAGTAGAAAGGCATTAACCTTTTTGAATATGCAATGATCTTTCATCATTTGCTGAAAATTGTGAATAAAGCAATAATATTTGAAACTATTTATTTATTTACTTTATTCATGTACGTAAAACTAGAATAAAAATAATATTGCAAAATTTCGTAAAAAATTCTAAAAATCAAACAAGCATATTTACGTATATTAAAAATTTTATAAAACTTAACATTATGAAATATTTAATTAATATTTTAAAATATTTTGCAGTTTATTTTTATTTCATCAAAACAAAAAAAAATCTAATTGTGAGAGGCATATAAAACTCTATAGTAAATTATCTTATGGACCTCTACTGCCGCGTCTGCCACTTTGACTGCAAATCACAATGAATTTTTGTGGTCAAACAATAAATGTATTTTTTTTTTAAATTGAGCATTTTTTACAAAAATTTTATTGTTGCAAACAGCGGGTTGTAAAATAAACAATAACAAAATTCAATGGCAAATTAAACCGCCAACATGAAAATTAACAACAACCATGTTGCTACGACTACATAGACACGGTAACATAACCAAATAAAATATTTAAAAAATAGTTTATGTTTAGAATACTGTGATAAAAAAATATTTTTTTTTTTGGAAAAATTGTTTCATAAAATTGAGTTGAAGAAAAAAATATATTACGGGTTCTGTAAATGGGAACTGAATAATTTTTGTTGTTGTTTTATTTACCCTTGTGTATCATAAGTCCGCTGCACTAGTTGAAGGCCTACTGAAGCCAGTAATACACCTCTATACACCACAAAGAGAGCGTGATAATAGAGGGAATCTTAGCGAACCTTCCGAATGTTAACTGGTTTCTGTTGTGCCACAAAAGTCTCGGGGTGAAAGGGAGCTTTGGTAGCAATATATACATTAAAGCAATGAGAATAATCATTACCACGCTTCGTGGTATTGACATTAATGGTATCACCGGTCGCTTTGCCCGATATAGGGACAAGCGAAGCTATCGAATTACGTCTTACACTCTGTCTGACCGAACAAACACAGTTTTTTTCATATTCTAATTTCTAAATTTGTAATATGTTTTACTAAAACTACACTCGTAATGTTACAGCTGGTTTAGGGAATAAGTATGACATTTTAACAAAATCTACTATTGAAAGGATAAATGTCAGATATACATATCCTTGTAAAGATGAAAAGGAACAGACAAGTTCATCGTTTCAACACATTTTCAATCACTTTCTTTGATAATAAAACAATATAATAAAACTTTATGCATAGATTATAAGTTATGTTTGTAATTTTTAAAAAGGATATATACGACGTCTACAAATTACAAGCTGTATTATACTACTCTTGGTGATTTTCCTTATTCCTGTAAATTTTACATCATCATTCTGCTAAGAGTCGTATATGTGTATGAGAGGTACCCATATCCTTGCTGCGACTTCGAAAATGTATGGTTCATGAATTGTAAGCTATATTGACACATTTGTGTTGGTTAGTTTATTTTAATTCATAATAAATATTAAAAAATTTCTTTGAGGTATCCATATTCTAGCTGCGAGGTAACCAAATCCCTGCGTTGATTTTAGCAAATTTCCATACACAAATTATAAACTACATCTTGTGACTTTTAACAGTTTTTTAAACTCATTTGTGGCTTAGTTTAGCGTAAATCTGAATTTTTCGCAAAAGGATATATGCAAATTATTTACATCCTGCGATGATTCTAATAAATTTCCGTACACATATTAATAACTATCTTTTGAGACTTTTAACAGTTTTTTGTTACTCCTTGTTGTTTAGCTGTGAAAAAGGATATATGCGAGGCAGGTATGTCCTTGCTTGGATTTCAGAAAACTTCACACACAAATTGCAAACTATATTTTGTGGCCTTTAACAGTTCTTTTTATTATTTTTTGCTACTTAGTTCAGCCTGAATCATAATTTAAAAAAGCATATATGAGATCTTTCCTTGATGTTAGGTCCTTCTTTGACTGGATTTCAGAAAAATTTCCTACAAAAATGACTAAATATATTTCGTATCTTTTGACAATATTTTTTAATATTTGTTGCTTTGTTTTGTCTTTTTTTCTAAGTCAAAGCACTGTACAACGTCTCTTTCTCGAAATAAACTCGTTTTGAATTCATCGGTGGGGTCACTTTGTAATTGAATGTTTTGATCAAGTGTCAACCAAAAAATTTGCTGAATGGGTCAAAACATTATTTGTGACTGAGTAGTCTTTTTATATGGGAACATGAGCTTACAGGATATTGTTCCAAGAGTTTTCCGTGTTTTTATTTATTTTAATAGAATTACTATTCCTTAGAGCTAAAGCTTAAAATACGTTCTTTAAGTGTATGAATATTCCCAAGATTCCCAGTAATAAATCAAACAATTTTAAAGTCTCAGTGTATTAAACTGTGTTTTTCTTCAACATTTGCGTATTGGAAAAGAAACATGTACTCAATCAGACAAGTGGAATAAAAATGAAATAAACATTAAATAAGAAATACAGAAACAACGGAAAAAATCTTCTTGTATTTTGATTAAATTATTTTTTTTTAATTCAATGTTTGTTAATTCGGCACGCGTTTGTCTTACTTACATACTCGTACAACGTAATTTATTATTGTTGCTAAAGTAAAAATAATAAAATACACAAATGCAAAAAAAATAAATAAACTTTTTTGTTAAGATTCAGCCTAGCGAAGGCAGTTTGTTTATTTTTGTTAGAAAAGCAAATGTTTTTAGACATCAATTTAGAAAATGTTATTTGAACTTGTGGATTTTTATTTTGTATATAATAAAAGGGCTGAAATAAATTCTTGTTGCATGCTGCATAATGCTGTAATTGTTAAAAAAATACCATACGACTAAAAAGTAAAAAAAAATTGCACATAGGAAATTGTATAAATTTCTTCCTGCCAATATTTGTTTTATTTTTTTATTTTTGATTTCTCTGTTTGAATTTAGAAATTTGAATTTTTAATTGTAACATTTACTGCAGCCAACACACTACCACATGCCTACAGAGAAGTTCAATTTCTGTATCCATAAGTTCAGTTTGCATTTTATATTTGAAGGAGTTTTTAAAATAAAAATGTTTAAGATTTTGTGATTGTTTTCATTGGTTCTGCTTATTTATTAGCATTCGGCGAAAATTTGAATAAATTTGCACTTTTTTTAATTTTTGTTTTACTCTTGTATTATATTTCTTATGAAGCGTGCTGAGTGGTTCGCTTTCATTATTGGTTGTAATATTTTAGAAAGAAAAATATTTTCTTTTATTATAAATGAAGGTGTTAAGTTACAGCAACTAATTTTCATTTGAGGCCATCTACCTTCAACAAATAAACTGACAAATAATAGAAAACTCAAATCTATTTGAAAATATTTCTGCATCACATTCTCTCATTCGCAAATGGGGGTTTTCAATTTGGATTATATTCTTGTATTTTTTGTTGATGGGCTGTAAAAAATTGTTGCATGTATTGCAGATAAATATTGACAATTTTTTTTCTTTTGCTGGAATTTTAGAATTATTTTGTTAAAAATAACAATCAATCGTACATTGGGAAGTAAACGTGTTTGATTGAAACAACATCGAAAATACAATTGGGAATTATGTTGTAAATAAATAAAACAACATGAAATTTCAAACAATGATGAATATTCTATGGGACAATCTTTGACAAGATGAAAAATAATAGAATTTAAGCAAAATACAATTTATTGAAAATGATTTTATACAAATTGAATTTTTAATTTGTATTAACTTGTTTAAAACTTTTTCAAACTAGATTTAAAACTTTGTTAGGATCTAGTTCATGGCAAACGAAATCAAATCAAAATGCAGCTGGTGAAATTATAAGAAACAGTGCAAAAGCATATTTTTTTAAATTAATAAATAAAATAAAAAAGTTAAATAACAATTTTGTCTTTTTTTGGGAGCAACAAAATTGTACTTTTTGCTTATAAAATATTTCTATGTTGGGACATGGGTCTCATATACAAAAACAATTTTTTATTTCTCCAAGATCCTGTTGTACTGGAATATATTAATCAAGTTTATTACTTTAATATCATTTTAAAATATATCTTTTAATGTAGAGTAGAAAAAGTCTCATTGAGTCCCCAAGCACTGACAATAATAAAGCTTTACATCTATAAAGACTACAAATTCGCCAATAAACATGATTTCTTTTATTTTATGTGAAAGTTATTTTATAATTATTGGTTTAATAAAAATATTGTTTTTTTTTTGTAGATTAAAAAAATATACTTTTTATACAGAGGAAGTATGTATATTCAAATCGATTTTCACAAATTTGTATAAGTAGTTCCCAGTTTAATTAAAAATTGGATGTAATGCATCATTCAAAGTCAAAAAAATGTACTAAGGGATCCTTTGAAATCATTAAAAATGTCATTCCATTTTTTTTTTCTCTGGGATATTTTGCCTTCCTAACACGTTGGTGTTCTTGGGATAAAAATGTATAATAGTGCAAAAAGAAGCATGTTCTCTTCTAAATATGTTGCACATAAGGGCACTGCTACACGTTCAATATATATTGAACGCGATCCAATATCGCGATATTTATTGAACGTGTAGCATGCAGTATTGATGGATCGCGATCCATATCGCAGAATGGCCTAAATTATCGAATCCAGAACGCGGATCGTGGATCGCGTGATAAATATTGAACGTGTAGCATTTTCATGATATTAGACCGCGATACGTTAAAAAGAAGTGAAATAAAACATAAACTAAAAGACGCAGTGCAAAAAATTCAACAAATAAAAAATAAAGAATTTTATTACATTTGTGTAAAGTTTGTTTTAATAAATTGTAATGGCAGAAGATAGTGAAAGCGAGTGGGTTCTGCCGGTAGAATCGGAATTAACAACCGAAAAAATTATTTTGAAAAACTTAATTTTTAATTTGGAGGCATTGCCGGAGTTGTGGTACTCCTCGGCTAAAGGTTATTCCGACAAAATAAAAAGAGCGGCTGCACAGCAAAAATTAAAGATTTTAAAAAAATCAAGCCCACTGCTACCGTCGACAATGTGTAGTATGTGTATTTTTTCCGATCCTGCAACCACCTTTTTGCTCCAACATTTTCTTTCCACTTTTCTCTTCAATAAAAAAGCAAGCAAAATAGCTAAACATGATTTTTTAGTTTTCTCGCGACATTTTTTTAATAACTAATCTGCACTGCACAAAAATAACGTAAATATTGACGCGATAAATATTGAACATATAGCATACGCTCGTGATCTATCAATCCATTAAAATGGATCGCGATCCAAATATCACAATATATATTGAACGTGTAGCAGACATGTACGCGTATATTACGTTTATTTGCATATTATTTGCAAACAAAAATACTGAACTTAGGGAAGTTTGCATACGAAACTAAATGTTCCATTTGGTATTGGCTGATGGCTTAACAGTACTATGAAGAAAATAAATCTGGGTGCATTTATAAATGCGGTACTGCGCTGCAACAGAAAATTAAAATGTTCTTAACTGCAACAGTGAAACAGTTGGTGACCAAAAATATATTAAATATGAGTCATATACATATAATAGTCTAATAATATAAGAAGCATCATTTTATTTGTATTGGTAAAGCAGAGTAGGTCTGCCTTTCTATTGCAGGGCGGTACTGCATTTACGAACGTTGTCTATATATATACGATTATAAAGAATAGTGTGAATTTTAGTTTTTCGTTCCACATACTTACATGTCATAACGATTTGAACAAAATAACATTTAAAAAACAACACATACAGACATTCACGGTCTATATTTGTAAACCTGGCGCACACAAATTAAATTTTTTGTTTCTATTTTGCTGTCGTTGGCCGCAATAAAACATTTCTTATGCTGTCATATATTAATTTCAAGAATTTTTCCTTTTTAACTGACGATTTGTTTCTCGAATTTACTGTATGGCAACATAGCAATTTGACGTAACACTGGTCGAATGACAAGTCGAAAGATAGTGGGACGCTCTGCCAAATGAAAGTGAGTGACTGCTTTTCATTCGCTTAATGTTTCTTTCGACATCGAGGGACAGGCTGGTAATTTTAATGGTTCTTAGTGTCAGTCATCTCTCTGTACGTATTTCACCAAGATAATAAAATTTTCCATTTTTTGTAACACTGATGTGCTCATCAGTTTCACAGGTTGTTTAGTTGTTTTGAAATGAAACACCACAAACTGTCGGGCCACTTAAAAAATCTCCAAAATTTACTCTTGCAACACACAATCTCATAAATAATTAAACACTTGAAATATCTGTCATAGAACAAGTGCATAATTGTTACTGTAACATTAGAAAGAAAACACAAAATGCTAAAGGTTGTATGTCAACACTTGTATCTCGGCTCACAGTATTAAATATCTTGTGATTGTGGTAAAACTTGTTTGAAGTAACTTTTATTTCCACGGCCAATTCTAAATGTCATTTGTAAATTTAAGTTCATGCACCTAAAATCACGCACATCAGCTGTACGTACAAAACTCACCTCAACTACGTTTCACTTAAATTTTAAAGATTTTTCCAAATAAACGTGTAATCGCCTGTACTAATTTTATGTATTAGTGATAGTAAAATAATGACATCGTCCAAGCACCACTGTCATTATTTTTAGAAATCACGTACAATGGCTGGCTCTTGCTGCTACTGCCGATGGCGTTTGAAATTGACGTTCAGTGACCGATAAATAAATACCACAAATTATCATAATAATTGTGGTCTACAACAATGTTGCATGTGCTATTGGCTGTAAATAAATGCCCTCTCGCATTATATCTAAATCATGTAAATTTCCAACTTATTTTCTAAGTGAAACAAATATCCGTTCTCTATTGAATATCTATTTTTTTTTTGCTTTTGTGTTTTTATCAAAAACTGTTGATTTGTAAATATGAGTCAACACTAATAGATTTAAAAAAAAATAAATTTCAGAGGCAAAGCAAAATACATTATTTTCTATTATACACCTGTTGCTTTGAAAAAAATATAATTTCAGATGGGAACTTGTTATCCAAACAGATCAAAATGAAAACAAAAGCCCTATTTAATTTATTAATTCTTAATAAAAAGTCTATTGACCCCTGGTATATTCTAACAGAACTATTGTTTTGGTATTACAAAAACCTCAAATAAGTGCAATACACGTAGTAATTAATTATTTCATTGTATACGAATTTTAGCTGAAATGGGTTTTTTTAGGCTTTAAATACAATTTTCAATTGAAAAAATTGTGAAACAAAAATCATTAATATTTCACTGATTTTGTGTACAAATTGGTTGGTAGTGTGCTAAATGACTGGGATTCAGTAAATAAATATTTTCTCGCTTCAGGTAAAAGTCTATTTACAAATTTCAATTTTAAAGAAAATTTTAATTCAATTTTATTTAATTAATTATTGCTAATATGTTTGAACTTGTTTAAATCTTTTTCTAAATTTTAATTGTAAATTTTTCATGACAAATCCACATAAAGGAGTGGCGAACTAACAGAAATAAATATAAACAAATTATTATGAGTGTATAATGTATTTCATCTAAAGCTCATCCCTTAAATATGAAGACTATTTTAGTAAAATTTTTCTTAATGTCGTTTTCGTATCTAAAAATTACAAAGGATTTTCTCATAATTTATAAAAAAAAATCCTTGATCGCTCTATTTCAGTACATTTATCACCCTTACGGGACTAAGTTTTGGATTTTTGAATTATTCTTTTAAAACTAATATTTTATTTTTAAAATTACCTCTTGATATGGCGGGAGTTGCTCAATAAGTCTGTGAGTTTTTGAATGAAATACGTGGTCTGTTCAAAAGAAAAGGTGAATTTTGAAAATTTTCGGGCCACATGCATTTGAATAGTGATTTTTTGTATTGGTACACTTGTCTCGAACATATATTCTTATTTAAGTTTGTTTGTGTTTAGTTTAGACACTTCGACCAACGTTTCATAAATGTTTTTCTTGGCCAAATGCTGTCGTTCCTTTTTTTCCAAAACCTCATTAAGTCGACCCAATAAGTTGGCATAATATTTGTTATTGATTTTTTCATCCTTATCCACGTTGACTATCTTCAACGTGGATTATACCGCTTGCATCCAAGGAAAAAAACGATCGACATGGCTTTATTGGCTGATAAACTCACCTTGGCCTTCTTTAACGCCGATTAACACCAAGAAATTGTTCAGTTTCTGATGGGCCAACACCATATTGTTAATTCGGCATCTTCCGTGGTTGTACGGCCACAACCAAAATCATTAAACAACATTTTGTCGATGGAATTAATCATTTAGAATCTCCATACTATTTATCAAGCTTAGTCTTATTTTGAGTGGTGGTTTATTTCCACAAAAAATAACTCTTACTCAAATTACGCGGTAGTCTGCTATCAGTGGCTGCCAAATTTTGTTAGGGGTCAACTGACAGATGCTAGGTGACAGCATCCCTTTGAAACCATCACAGACTTAGTAATACACCCTCGTATTCAATGAAATTTATTACTTCTTATAATTGTCATTAACCTAAAGAACACTAAATTTCATTGTTCATTTCATGAAAGGGCAAAAAAGTTAAGTTTTTTTTTCTAGAAACAAAAACGTTATAAGTCAAGTATTTCAAAACTGAAATAACGCTATTATATAAGTCAGCCTCAGTTTCGTCTTTAGTTTTTGCCAACTTTTTATCATTTTTAATACGGCACGAAGTAAGAAATATGTTTTAAATATGTTTTCTTAATTCTAAGAAATTTAAATAAAATTTGCCAAATATAAGAAATTTAATTGAAGATGCCCATTTTTTAAGTTTTAATCACGTAAAATTTAATGAACTAATCGCGAGTAAATAGTTTCCTAAACTTAATTACAGTTAGTGCTTTTTTTCCATATTCGTGGTCATAATTACGAATTTCCAATTCGCCTATAAAAATCTTATTAATTTTCAATCTTTAACTGAAACAGAGAATTTTTTTAAATAAATATTTTCTTTTCGAAATTTCTGTATCAACAAATCATTTTATGATTATCAGAAACTAAATTTTTTATAACTATATTTATAATGAAATTTTCAGCGAATTAAAAATGCACATTGGAATACACTTTTTTCTTCAATTATTTACAAATAAATTTCGATTTTCATCTCTTATCAAAATAATTTATCTATAGTCTATTTAACTGTGTATATGTTTATTAGTTTTCTATTTGAAACAATTATTTCCTTTGTTTTGATTGAATAATTCTAAACAATTTTTAATGTTCTCAGTACGTTTATTTATTTATTTATTATTTAGCATTTTTAATTTGTATAAACAAATTGCGTTTATCTGCTGCATGAATTCTCAATGACCTTGTTAACATTTGTTGCTGCTGCGAACTAAGTTTTTGCAAATTAAATATTTTAATTAATTTTATTATTTCTTTGGATTTCAAAGATGAATTCCAACAAGATTTAATTCATGACTCTGTAGTTTAAATTAATAATTAAAAAAGTCGTTTACGAACAAGATTAAATGTGTTTTTGGCAAAAATGGCGTTTCTATTATATATATATATATATATATATATATATATATATATATATTTGCAGAATTTGAACGAGAACGTATGAGCTGCCAAGAAATCTACCAATTGAGGTGTCTACACTGGAGAAGGTTGAGAAAACCAAAAGATGGTATTGAATGATCTTAGGCTGAAGGTGCGTGAGCCAGCAGAAATGGTGCAGCGCTAAGTTAATATCGCATATTCACTAAAAATTTTAAGATGAGAAAGTTGCGCGCAGGATAGGTGGCACGTTCGCTAACAATAGAAGATGATGCAATAGCTTTTAGCGCACTTTCACCACAATAAAGACGAGTCTTTGCGTCAATTCGTAAATATGGATGAGATATGGGTCCACTACTTCACTACGACACAAAGGAGCAGTCAAAGCAGTCGACTAGAACGGGCCAATCGTGTCCAAAGAAGACGAAGACAAATCAATCTAAAAAAGCAAAAAGGAGATTACATTGAGAAATATATATATATATATATATATATATATATATATATATATATATATATATATATATATATATATATATATATATATATATATATATATATATATATATATATATATAAAATTATTTCAACATTTGCCGTGATTTGTTTGTTATGTCGCCAAATTTTGAGACCGATCTCGTCTTTGGGAATAACTTGTTTATCATTATCGCCTGTTTATTCGAAAGAAGCAAATTGTGAAAAAAATCTCTTTTACTATTTCATTCGATCGTATTTTTATATAATCTGTGGCGCTGTACTGTGGGTCAGACAATATAAAATTTTCACACAAATACGGAGCCGATATTAAATCTCACATCTTGCTCATGCATCGACTACTTGACGTCTCTGACCTTATCAATAGAACCATTATTGTATTCACATGTCTATGCTTTAGGTTCAAAAACATTTTTAAGCTGTAGAAATACGTCTTCGAAAAGTTATTTGTTCTATTAAATAACAATAGCTATGCAACTGCGCAAATAACTTTTTTTTATCACATTATATTGGTTCATCATTAAAAAAAAATAATGAAATGAAATTAAGAAAATTACTGAATTTAAGCTCGAAATGGTTTTCGTTAATTTGGTGCCAAAGCTGGTTTATTAAAAGTTACCCAGTATTAAAAAATCTTCATTTTATAGATTTTAATAAATTTTCGTAAAATTTTATAAATTCTTTTTTAAATTTTGAAATTTATGTGCTTCCATGTTTATTACAGGAAGAATAGAACGCAGGGTGTTTTCGCCAACGTTTGAAATTTAAAATACTAACGCACTGTTCTTCAGTTCCAGTAAATTGTCCTCAGTTCCAGTTCATCAAGTAATTTGATGTTATATATAAATTAAGGAGTGGCCGAAGACATGCATATAATCCTGTGGTACCTATAAGGATCATAGGGGTCGGCCATACATTTGTTGTTGTTTCTTTATTCTGTTAATTTTAGATGAGGAGGGGGCAAATGCCCGACCGATTTTCAAAAAAAAAAAATTTATGGGACGAAACTGCAAGAAAATTTTGAAAATCTGTCCGTAAATGGAGAAATTATGCGATAATGCATTTTTGTGGCGAGCGAACTATCCCACCGATTTTCGAAAAAAAAATTATGGGACCAAACTGTCAAACAAAAACATAATTTTTAAAATCAGTCCGCAAATGTAGGAGTTATGCGAGCCTGCAAGAAACTCTTTACATTTTTTTTTGTAAGTTAGTTCCCAAATAATAAAGTTATGCCTTTACAAACGTAAACAATATTTTTAAAAATATACACGAATTAATAACCTCCTATTTTTTTGAAATCGTTTAAAATATATCACTTATCAAATCGCATAAGTTCAAAAGTGACGCTAAAAAAGTTCGTAATGAGGTCTACTTCTTTCATGCCTTTCGATTATCAGTTTCTTTTTCTAATGTTCATGTTGAGTTATAATTTAATATTGCTGGGAAAATAATTACAACCAAGTTTCTAAACTCATTACAGAGACTTTATTAACACAACTACCGCAAATACAAGCAAATAATTGCAAATAAAAACAACGCTTCAGTTGGCGAACAATGTAATGTCATTGTTTCTGCGGTGAAACTAAAAAAAGGCACACACTGAAACCCTTTATCCCATTAACATTTTTCCCATACAAATTTTACATGCTTATTTTTAATTAAAAAAAATTAACAAATTTTTTTTTGCTACAAAAATAAAATTAACCTCATTTTATTTTTCCACCAACTTAATGGCATTTACAGCAACAGCAGCATCAGTTACATGCCACTGAGTAGACGATTTACTTTTAAAGTTTTATTAATAAACAATTAACACATCAGCTCATATACATACATACATGCACATGCATTAAGGAAATATTTTTGTATGTGTATTTGTGTGTACGATACTTCAGTAAGATTTACACCAACGCAAGTTATATTTAAAAACAACTTTATTTTTATTTTTTATTATTTTATTAAAATAACAAAAAACGAACTAATCATGTCATAATTATCAAAAGTACGAGTAATGTGATAAAACTGCAAGATCATTACCGTCACCCATATCCATGTGATGTGTGGTGTTCATGCGACAATGTTTGGTAAATGGTTTTCCAAAGGAATGCTTTCATATGCTTTATGTTTCATTAAGTGGAATATAAACAAACGAAAACAACATTTTTATAATGTGATAATTATTTTTTGTGATAAATTACTTCAGATCTTGTTTGTTACACTTTTTATCATTCTATGTCATTTACATAAGTATATATGAGTATGTCTAGGTCAAATATCTATCTGCCTACTTGCTTTGCTTTAAATTTTTTTGGAATGTGGTTGAAGTTGCACTCTTTGTTTTTATTACTTTTGGTATGTGTGTAACACAAAAATGTTAAATGTTTATTAAAAAAACAAACAAACAAACAAACATTATCATTGAAAAAAGTTGTGTTTAGAACCATAATTTTAGAAAAATAACTGTTTTTGCCTTCACTGTACAAATTGCTTTAAAATATTTCCCATTTTAAAGTTTGGATTTTTTAAAGCTTTTTAATTTTTTAAAGCGTATTGATGATTTGGTTAACGCCGATAAACTTCAGGCATATACTCCTGCACAACAAATAAAAGATTTTGGAAAAAAATGCTTTTTAATTTTAAGGATTGTGTATAAATTTATTTTCATTAGTGTGAAATTACTTTTATCCAAACTACTTCCGATTCGACCCTTGAAGCGATTGGTGCAACTTGGTTGGTAATAAAGTTGTACGATTCACCTACAGACAATACAACATCGTCTACAACTTTTACTGTCTTTTAGACTAAAGATGCTATCGTATATTATAAGGAGTATAATTATTTTTATAATTAATCCGGCTTAAGCCATGAAATTATTTTAAATGAACTTGATAGTTCATGTGCTACAAATCAAAAAAATCATATTAAAAATTGATAGCAGAGTTCGATTTACGATTTCTAGCACAAGGTTAATATTTTTTATTTTTATTTTTTGCTTATTTTAATTTTTAATTGTTTTAGATTTTAGCGATAAATTATTTTGTGTAACGAAAGTTGTTATTATTTGAATTTATTATATGTACGTAAAGCCAAATAAATTTAATGAAATAGTCGAGACATGAGTTAAAAACTCAACAACAGGATGCGCTCCTGCTAAGTCAATACGAAAATAATCAGGGTGACATGTCCACAATTGTTACTGTCATCTTACACAATCAATCATAAACTAAAATTTTTATTTTAACTGTCTCACAATCCAGACTCAACTACGTACAAACCATACAACCACTTTACAAACTTGCGTATAACCTCTCCATGTTGTATCAACGGTGGCTTACAAAAACTTAATTCAATAAAAAAAAAATATATATATGTGTTCGAATAAAAAACTTCATTTTTTGTTGCAGGCCTAGCGTGTTTATATACCCGACATTACGTTGGATCTAATGAACTCATTAGTAGACTTCAACTTCGTTTGCTTATATAAAAACTTCCAAGTACAATATGAGAATTCCAAGAAATTCAATCATATTTGAAAATTACAAAAAATATATTATTTATACGAGTTGTAGGGCAATAAAACGGTACAAAATTCTTTATATATTTTTGTGTATAAAACGTTATAAAATTTTATATATTTATTGACCCTTTGTTGTATATATATAATGGACAACTAAACTTAGATTAAGATGTATACATATGTTTATATATAAAGAGAGAGAGAGAGAAAAAGAAGAGATTATTTTGTCGTTGCACTTGAAGTCTGCTGCATTTTTTTGGGGGCATTGATGGTGCTATCAGGGTTGGGCATACCGGGGATTTGTTCACTGAGATGAACATATATAATCATAGCTGGCTTATAGTGCATCTTTGTGTTTGTCGATAGGAACACTCACTCACCTGCTTATTGATAATATGAGAAGTCGTGTGTTCAGTGAACTAATTCCCATTAGAGTATAGTCATGTTCTCAAAAGCTAATGAACATATGTAACTCATGGCGTGAGCTAGTCCATGCATTATCCTAAGAGACAATAAGCGGAATGAAATGAGTGTCACTTCATCTACTTGTTGTGGCTTTCGTTGCAACTAAAACTCTAAATTAAGTCAGACAGCTTAACATAAAAAAATATTTAAAATAAAATATTATAGGAATATACAAACGCATTTTATAATTTTTCTTTTATACTCAGTATTAATGAAGTTTCTATTTTTAAGAAAACGCACTTTAAAAATAAATTCTTTTCTTTTCTCTTTTCAGTCTTAAACCGGAAATTAATACACAAATCAAAACAAGCATCAGCATCACTATAACAAACAACATCAACACACTCGGTTTGAATGTCTGAAAAAAATCATAAATCGCATAAAACATTGTAAATAAATTGCAAAACAAATAAACAACATCAGATTCGAGTTACCAACATAAACTGAAAGCGAAATAAATGTAAAAACAAGGACATCGCCACAACTGCGAATAGTGAGAAAGTAAAAACTCGAAATTCAAAACAATTTAAAAATAAAAAGTAACAGAAAATCAAAATGCATTTTACACCCACAACGTTTATAGCGAAGCTACTGGCGGCCATGCAGGTGTTAATGACACTTGAAACGCCCTTGAGCACAACGATGGCATTGCCTGTTACATCGAAACCCATCGAGAGTACGGTGGAAAATTTGGCATGGCAGGCATGGATTGAATTACCACCGGAACAGAAACAGCAGGTGAAATCTCGTAAAGTAACACCAAAATCAATATTTACATTGCCACTTAGAGTAGAGTGTCCAGAAGGTCACAAACAAGTGGACAGCAAGTGCATACCCATAGCTATTGGCTCCAATGATGTACTAATTGATTTAAGTGCCTTGGGTTTATTGGTGGGCAATACACCAAGTGAAGACCTTTATGATTACGATGATATGGTTGAAGAAATGGCTAAACCTTTGCCATTTGGTGAAATGCCTCTGGGAGAACAATCTGGTGACGGTTTTAGGGTGGAATTAAAGCCGCCATCCAGAGATGAACCCTTGAAGTTCAATATATTTGAGAATAAGTTTAACATATTTCATGAAGAACCATTGGACGACTATTCATCGATCTCAAATGAAGGCCCACAAAGTTCGGAGAAGGAACCAAATTTGTCTGTGACTACACCTCAGCCATCTGGTGAGTCCTTATATGCAAATGTGACCGCCATTAATGGTTTAGCAAGTAAGGCTACAAACATTTCAAAAAATAATTTCGATTTCTATGCTCAGCCGGAAAGGAACTACTCATCAACACTCAATGACAGTGAGGCTGAAGAAAGCAAAGCCTTTACTGCTTTGGCCAATGATGCAGAATTCAAAATTGATGTCATCACTGTACCGGTTATTCGCGTGGAAATCACTAAACAAAATAAAACAGCCGTAGTACGTAATGATAGTTCCATACAACTGGTTTCATCCGTAATGGATACAGAGAGCACAAGCACAATCGATGACAAAGGAGACAAACGGACAGAAAATGATTTACAAACTCTACTCAAAACAGAGTCTCTTCTGCCATTGCTTAATCATACCACAACAACAACGTTGCAAAATTCTGCACGGAACGAAAGTTGGCCACTCACAACAGCTGTTTTGCAGGAAACAGTTGAAAGCTCTTCTGATAATTTGAACCTTAACTTAGACGAAGAAATTACTACTACCTTACCCAGTGTAATGGAGCAAGACATGGAAGTGGAAAACAAACAAGAATATACTAGAAGCGTTACCATGAATCCCATGCTAAACAAAGATAATAACGGTGGCGATGCTGAAGATAATGCGCAGACAAAAGATTCAACCTTGGAAGTAGTGACGAGTGATGAACCTTTAGAAACCACAACACCAATACAATTAAGTGAAACTACCGTAATTGAAACGTATGCATCTTTGTATGCTACTCCATCAACACAAAAAGAACTCGAAGAATTGCTGTTGCAACAAGAACGAGCTCAAAACGATTTAAAAGAATTTCAGCGCGCGCATAAAGGCCAAAAAGATCAACATGTTGTTTTAAAGAAATCGAAAGTACAACCGGTTAAGATGTGGTCCAGAGCAACAGAAGCCACTACCAAAACAACTACGGCAGCCAACCTGCCAGCAGCAACAGAAAGTGAAGATGAATTGAAGGCAACTACGGCAGAGACAGTGACACCGTTACTTACGGGCCATAATGAAAACGACAATAATGACCGGTTTTATTATCATCACCTTGCCAAACAAGACAGCGAAGTAACACCACGTTATGCTACTGAATCAAAACAAAACACAGCAGTGATAACAACAACAAGAACAGCGGCAGCAACAGAAGCAGAAACATTAGCATCAGCATCGGTGGCAGCAACAAAATCTACTGAAATTAATATGGCCAAAGAATTGGTGAAGGGCATACCAGCAAATGCCTTAACAACATTCACGAAGTTGCAAACACTAACAACAACAACAACAGCAACCACAGAAAAAGCTTCAACAACGACCCCGAAAACAATAATTACTGGGCCTTCTCCATCAAGTTCATCTTCCAACACTGTGAGTGAAAGTTCTTCAGTGCCTACAAAAACAACTCCTTTAGCTTCACAAATATGGTCAAAAATAGTGCGGTTGCCAACAACTCCATCTACCACTCCAATACCAAAAAGTTCAGCAGATGAATGCTTAAAAGAAAGCAATCAACACAAATGCAATGACACACAAACAGTTGAATCTACAGCTTCCGCTTCCTTGCGCAGTAATAGAAACAGTAAAATCTTAAGGATAAACAGTTTGAAGGATATTACTGCAACAAGAGCAATCGACACTGATGCCACGGCAGTAGCAGAAACAGGAACAACAACTGCTATATTTGAAGATTATACTCAACTTCCTTCTACCACAATTAGTAGCAGTCTCAGCAGCAGTACAGAAGATAATACTTATGAGCCATATTGGTGGCTACCAGTATCCTGGCGTCTGAACACACCTACAAGCAGCGTAGAACAACAAACAGACCAAGAGGTAAAATCGGAAGAAGAACAACCTCTATTACTACGATTTTGGTCCGCATATGTCCCCAAATCGAGTTAAATTCTAGTTTGATTTTTTTTAGTTTAAATGTTTGTAGGAAAAACAAAAACGCCTTAAAAGTATTATTTATAGTATAAAAGAAAAACTTGCAAGTTTTATTTAGTCAATGATGGGAGAAGAAGATTAGAAAGCTCTTTTAAATCTAGATGCTGCAACACTTTCTTAATTAAACGAGCAGACAATTTCAATGCTGAAGTACAATCTATGTTCAATAAAAAATTAACTTTTATTTTAACTTATATTTAAGCTTATTCTAAGCTTTGTTTAAAACTTTTTTGCGGCAATTCTATAAACAAAAGTTCTTTCCAAAATTAAAAGTGTCTTCCAAAAGAATTCTAAGAGTATATCAGGCTAAACTTAAAGCTTTTACAATAAATACAGTTAATAATTATGACGTCAAAAATTTTTCATAAAGCGTTATTAATAATAATTAATTAAAAGTTTTTAAACGGCTTATAAAACACGCTTATTTTATAAACTTTTGTTAACTGTTGTCGTTAGGATCTGTAAAAAATATGACAATTGGCAGAATCAACTTGGCAGCATTTATATACAGAACTTTGTATATCAGTAAAACATGGAACGAGCTTAATTGTGATCTGTTTCAGTCAAACGACAGGGTTTAGTTATCTGTTACACTAATGATGTACAATATCCCTTTTTTGTGTACGTTATTGGCGACATCACGTTAATTCACTAGAAAAAATCAACACTTGTCTACTCATTGCCGTTTACTAGTGACTAATATTGGTAGCCACTTGCCATTTTAAAGGCCCTTACGAAGAGTTGGAGGTTGTTGACAGTAGTTAGTCAATTGTTGTCAACAAAGAGTAAACAAATAGTTCTAATTTTGTGCTTCCATATTAAATCGTATAGAAGGGGGAAATAGTTTTTATAAAGCTTAAAAGTTTATTTCATTTGTTTTTCGGAGCTTGCAATTAAATAAAAAGTTAAAGCTTAATTTAATAAAGCAAATTTGAGCTTTAGGTCAATTTTAAACAACTTGTTTAACCGTATTTATTTCCAAAATTTCGTCACTGGCGAAATATCGTAAATACATTAAGCTAAACAAATTATTTAAATTTGATCTAAAACTCAAACGTATCAATGATTATTAGATTTAAAAGGCCCAGAAATTCGTAGTAATAAATTTTAATTTAACAACGCTTACAATAAGCTAGTCATAAAAACTTTCCATAGAGCTTTTTTCTTAATTATATTTTCGCAAATTTTTAATTTAAGATTACATAAATTGTTTGTTGAGGAAAAGCTTTTAAACTCTTACCTATGAACTTTCAAAATCTTAAAAAGAGTAAATTTCTCATTGAACTAGAACTTTTTATTGATCAATTAGTTTTATGGATTTTGTCTATTGAGCTAAATTGGTGGTATTTTATTATTTCGAAAAAAGTCTTACTTCATTTCCCTTGCGGCCAACATGATTTCCCTTTTGTTGAAAAAGAAAGCTCTACACTTTTTTTGCAGAAATAGATAATGTGTAAAAATTATGGAAAGCTTTTAAAAGCTACAAGTTTTTGGAAATGTATGATAAAATATTAAAAAAATCTCCTCACAGCTGAAAAAAACTATTCATTTTAATATGTGGAAAGGGATTCTATATGTAGTTTGAATATTTGAGAAACATATTTTTTTTCGTTTTTAAATAAAAATTATTTTAAGCTCAAATTGTTAATTGCAAAAGCAATTTTTTTTTTAAATTTTATAGAGTTTTGAGAATTAGTAATGCTGTTTTAATAAAATTTTCTTCAAAATACTTTGACACATATGCAACGTATATGCCATTTAATAGCAGATATACTTAGATGTATGTAAGTATGTGTGGTGTAAAAGCTCTATTTGAAGTGTTTGTTAAGTAGAATCATATTCTGTTTGGAGTTTCCTTTAATGGAAGGAAATAAAGTTGTCCCATTCAAGCGATATTTGAAAATGTTAGAAACTAAAATTTCTCACTTGGATACAGCTGAAGCTTTAAAAACAAGATTTTGAGACAGTTAATAAAGGTTTAAGGCAATACTGTTGCCACAAATATTTAGAACGCATTGTTTTTAAGGTGAAAGAAAATATTTGAAAATAAATCCTAAACACTTTTCAGTAGAGGAAAATATATAATTTATTCGTAAAATTTTTGTGTTCTGTTCAATTTCAAAAAAAAAAAAAATTAATTTATGAAAAACTTATACATTATTTTATTGTATTATCTATCTTGTAAATTACTTTCATTCTAAAAGAAAATAGTTTGCTAGGCATTTAGAGCGAATAATTAAAACCTGTCAGCAAGTGCCATTTTTTGCTGTCAAGTGGAGAAATATATATTTTTTTACAAGTTCCACAATTTCTTCAATAGCTCAGCTCAAACTCCATAGAAATAAAAACTGATCTGATCACAGTATAAAACCATGAGGTAATTAATTTAACTTTCTTTACATCTTAGAGTACTAAAAATAATGAAATGCTGCTCTTTGTAATGGTTCTAGAGACTATTGCTGATATAAAAGTTTCTTTCCCAAATAAAGGTCCTCCCTTTCCACAATAAAAAATAAATTTCTTTTAAAGTCAAAGTAAATAGAGCGAAACAATTTGCCTGAAAGCTAAAAATATTTCTATCTTTAGTCCCATCATCAAACGTCTTTTATAAACACTAATGCATATAGATTATCGATATTATATTTACTAATGAGATTTCTAAGAAAATAAGAACAATTAAAAAAAAATAAATCACTCCAAAAATTACAACAGGAAATTAAAGCAACTTTTAAGAACATTTTTTTATACACTTGTTATTATTTTTTGTTTCAAATAATTTTAAGTTGTTGTTGTTTGTATATATAGAAATTGTTTCAAATTATTTTGAGAAGAAGAGAAGAAGGATTAACTCGTACAAAAGCCGTCACGTGTAAAAGTGTTTGTGTGCAACCAGTAGCAATATAAATTTGTGATTAAAAATAAAAGAAAACAAAACCCTTAAGAAACAAAAAATATTCAAACATTTTAATCCCAAAAATTATTAATTAAGTATTTATACGAAAGCAATCAATATTAAATGTAGAAAGTATATTAATATTTTTATCTGTTTAAGTGTCTTCATTAGCGTTTAGTAAAAATTTAAACTAATTTGTACATTAATTTATAATTTGCTATTATACTATTTATCAATTTGTTTTATAATTTTATTAAGTACCTTTTTTAAATCAATGTTTTATGTACAAAAAAATATATATTTTTTTAGATTAATCACATACTCAAACTCAAAACGAATACATATATAACATAATATACAAAATAAAAAAAGAATCTCTTGGAAAACTTCTTACAAAACCCCTTTTAAAATACTTGCCCCAGCTGTCTGTTTCATACAAAAATATAATGAAATTATAACAAAACTATTAATCAAATTAACATTCACAAAATTATATAAAATAAATGTTTTGTAATAAATTGTCATCCGTATTGAGTGTCATTGAAACTACTTATGAACTTGCATCTTGTAATATTTCCCCAATGATGAAGCTGTCATTCGAAATCTACATTCTGTACTAATTATTATGTTATTCAAAGTTTTTATTAAATTAATAAAAATTTATTCAAGTAAATCATTAAAGTGTAAATAATTTTATAAAAATGGAAGTGAGAATTCTCGTTGTATTTATTGTTTATATTAAGTTTTCTTAATATAAATTAATACACTAAATGTAAATGTGAATAACGTCTTTCAAAAACTTACAAATATAATTATTTTTTAACAAATATCGAAATAAAAAACTAATAAAAAAAACTTTACCATTTTTAACATAAATCACAAAATTTTGTTTCATTAAACAAGGACAACAGATTATAAAAAATTTTAAGCTTTAAAAAAACAATGGATTCCTAGGAGGGAGCCCGAATGGAGCTGCTATTATTTGACTTTACCCTCATTAAGGTCATCTAATACAAATCAACATAACGCCTAACATCCCCAGTAAAAAGAGAACTTCAACAAAAATAAAAAACTGTGTAATGAATTCCATAAGGGTGCGCACACAGTGTCCGCTTGTTACCGAGCCGAGCCGACTGACACTTATTGCGAGATCCAATGCGAGAAAACTGGTACCAAAGACTATAAATATATAATATAATCTATAGTCTTTGCTGGTACTATGCAAATTAGTATAAAAAAGCGCGAACAGGTCATAGTGGACGCCGAGCTGGTCAGAGCGCAAAGCTGATTGAGTGCGCGAAAACAGTTCTAAAGCGTATTTCAGCGCCGGAAACATTGTGTATGTAATGTTGTTATGATTTCAACTTGTTTGGAAAACATAAAAAAAAATTAAAATCAAAAATTTAAAAAAAGGAAATAAAACATGCAATCAAAAAATTAAAAAAATAATAAAAATTAAAAATAAAATAAAAATTAAAAATAAAATAAAAATTAAAAATAAAATAAAAATTAAACAAAAAAATAAAAATTAAATAAAATTATAAAAATTATTAAAAAAATAATAAAAAATAAACAAAATTAAAAAATGTAATAAAACAAGTAAATAAAATATACATATAAAAAATTAAAAAACAACAAAAATAAAATGAAAGATAAAAAAATTTAAATTGATATAAAATACATAAAAAACTAATTAATAAATTATAAAATTATAAAATATCAGCGCTGATTCTCTCATACACTATGCACACTCACACTTGTTTCTCGCATGAACAAGTTCTCGCAATAAGCGTCAGTCGGCTCGGCTTGGCAACAAGCGGCCACTGTGGACGCACCCTGAGATGGACACAACTTTCTGGTCTCACTCCTATCCTATTTCATATTTTCCTTAATGTCCTTCTATGGAACACTTCCAATCCTATTTACTCTATTGTGGATGCCAGCAGTACTTGCCATTCATATTCATTAGCCAAAAGGACAAGCCTGTCGGGGATTGGGGACGTGAGGCCGAATATGAATGATACGCTTAATCATAATTTTCTAGCAATTTATGATTAGGATGATATAGCGACGGGGGCAGTGATTTGTACCTTTCTACAATAATGTACCATACGGATCCCTCCTTCAGCGGCACTGTTAACGCAATCGTCATCGCAGTAAAACAAAATGGCTACACATACAGCCTAGGAAATTTAATGCGTCTACTTAAAAGCAGATGCGCTGCATCTTTGCCATAAAAATTTATAAAACGGGCAATAGTTGAATTGTAAAAATAATTAAAATTTCTCCCTTCACCACCCATTCATCCTCTCCTCATTATCGCTCTCTCAAAGAAGGTAACACTTTAAGTAGTGGCCATTAATTAACTCAGTTTCACTTCTCTTAAAAAATATACTAATCGGGTACACTTTAATGCTCATAAGATCCAGGTATATTTACGCATAAACGTTTGACCGAACATTCTGTTCCATTCATAACTATGGTTGATATATTGTAGATATTGAGGAATCAGAAGCTCTTGATGTTCTTGGTACGAAAATCCTTGTTCTATGAACTGAGTATATTTTTCCTGTCGCTAACGAAGCACTCAAGTAACTTGGCTTTCTCAAGACAATTTAAGAGATACTGCACTCGTTACTACTTATGTATGGGCCGGTGCTTTAAAATCTATTTAGAAGTTAATTGACCTGCGTAGAGAAGAGGGTGAAAAAGCTCATCGATGACAGTTTTGCAGCCAGCTCTATTAACTCATTGAATCAACGCCGCAGTGTGGTATGACTTTCGCTGTTTAATAGTTAATTCTAAGAGCTGTATTCTAATAAGATTAGGAAACTTGCTACTGAAAACCGCTCCTTTTAATGGAATACACGTTCCTCATTGAAAACGCATTCGTCCGTGGTCGATGTTCCGGCAAAACCCACTAGGCAGTGAGGAGACAATTCGAACTTTAGCCGAACAACTCGTAACTTGTTACAGATGTTTTTCCCGTCACTTTTAGCGTGCAAATATTCAAATCGAATATTTAAAGACAATAGTGCCTCTATACCCTTTCCCACAACCTATTTATCGAGTTCCATCCTAATGCACTTCACGTGTGAATGTCATTCCATGAGTGGTAGTCCATTTAAAAAAATATTCTAGGAATAGCTTAGCCTTTTCCAGGAAGATCCATCAATTCCAATGCACTTGTAATCAACTAGGAAAAGTCTGCTTATCTGTCAAGTTTAAATTACTTTTTAATAAAATTTATTAAATTTCACTTGGACATTTTGCTCAGTGTAATATGTATATACTAGTGAATGCTTAAATTACATGCATACCGTGTTTGTTGTATTATAGCAGAAGTTTTGATCTGTATTGAAGTTCTTCTTAATAGGTTTATGTAACTTGCGGTTAAGGTAATTTATAAGAATTACTCAACATTTTATGCGAACTCAGAATATGCAAACAAGGACATTAAAGAAATATTTAGATTTTCTCTACATTTGAGCCTTGCAAAACCACTTTTACAACTTTATATGGTATTGTGAAAAGTCCTTACAACGTGCTATTATATAGATACTAATATTAATTTTTAAACTTTTTTACAGATCACAAGTAATATTTACCTAAATTTAACTTATTTAATTTCACAAAATGGCCTTAACGAATTATCTGAGAAAGCCACAGTTCCTTTTGTTTCCTTTTCCACGTTAAGCGCACACGTGCACATGTATGTATATAAATATAAGCCTATATTGCTCGTGTATTGTTTGTCTTCATCGTTTCATATACACGCAGGACGTGCTAACAAAAACAGGAAGGAAATAGTACTCTCGCCAAGAACTAAGAAGAAAAAAAAACGGACTACTGAGTGATATTTAGCAGATAATTGAGGTATAACAGCATTAACGACGTTAAAGATAATAAATAAAAATACCACTACATCAAACCACACCCTATTTAAATTTTTCCTACGTTTGCACACATAAACATTCAATTTCAACATTAACAAACATATACACATACAAGAGTCTTGAGGAAAGAAATAGGGACTTTGTAGCACATAACAAATTTATTGATAAATTGTGTAATACACCTATTCCTCGATTAACATGACAATAGACATAAATTCAGCTTAGCTTCAGATTTGATTCTGATTTTAATTTCTACTAAAAAAGGATACTTAGGAAGACTTTTTTTAAGCAATAAAAAAATGAATTTTTAGTTTTTGGCTGACCCAATTTTCCCTCGCCTTTTGATTGGGGGAACTTTCTCTATTTCATTCCTACGGAAATAAAGTTTTTGGGAATATTTATAATTGGGATTTATATACGAGTATTTGATATATTTTTCAGTTGCGTATGCATAAAGACTTTTTCGCCATTTGTGGACTGATTTTGAAATTATTTTTTCATATGCATGACCCTATTCCAGTGAGGTGGTGTCACGTCCACCAACAACACAGGACAGAGACTTCCCGTACAAAGAAATACATAATTATCATACTTATATCTGGCTGTCTATAACAGTGAGAGTGTTCAGAATTTTATGATTATATGAGCAGCAGGAACACCAACATCAAATATTATTTTGAAATGAGTTGAACTGAAACATTTTAATAAAATACTTTGCCTCCTTCAAAGTTTAGTCTCAAAAAAATGGACATAACTAAAATATTTATATGTATGTACGATAACTAAGAAAATCTTTGAAGCCGGTACCGAGAATGACTTCAAGTCCAAGATTTAATTTTGAGCTCTAAGTCATCTTCTTGAAAGGTCCCAGCAGGTAACCTAAACACATACTCGCATACATTAATATTTTTGTTATTTCTAACTTCTTAAGTGGGTGGGTTTAATTTTTTTCTATGGTTTCTTTTTATTTATTTATTTCTATTGCCTCTCACCCCAATTATCACTTTATTTCATTGTACTAAAACCTGAAAAGGATATTTTTTTAAATAAATATAATTAAGAGTTGTGTGTGTATGTGGTTTTTAGTTCATTATCACGTATGGAGCATCACGTCTGTATACGCTGAATATTCAAATCAGTCCATGAGTGCGAAATACACTTATTTAAAATATCAAACCTTCTGAATTATTGATAAGAATTATTTATAAATATCCTTATATATCTGAAGTTGTGGCAAAAAAGTGTTGATTTGGCCTTTAAAATAAGATGATCTTAAATGCAACATAGTGATATCTCGAAAGCTTTAAATTTTTAAATTAGTAAGGAAAAAGTGTTTCTCAATATCAAGTTATATCAAAAAGTTACGAAAGTTTTATTTTGAAAATTTCGTTGCTTCTCAGATACAGTCGAATTCGGATAAGCAAACAGCTAGTGAAAAGAAAAGTGACTTATAAGAAAACAAAAGTTCTTAACTTCAGCTTATGATTAATTTCAAGGCTTCTTAAATTTATTTTAAAGAAAATCACCTAAAACGAAAACCCCTTTAAACGAAATATCGTTTAGAAAATGTAATACCATGCGGTTTATTTAAAACATATCACATGCAACCAATAAAATGTTAGTTTATAAAATAAATTTTTAATCAAAATTCGAACACATCTATTTATTTTCACTATTAAATGAAAATCTCACTAAAACGAAAAATTACTGCTGGAAGTTGTAATTTTCTTATATCCGAATTCGACTGTACGTCTGTGTTGCATTAAAGGATCTCGTCTACGAAAAATTAGTTACACCATATTTACACATCTCTTCAACTCGCCATTAATTCAGCGTTTCAATATTTATATGTTCCCATTGATTCCTAGAACATTTGCAACGTTTAACGTGTTGTTGCTTCATAAATAAAATTGAACTATTTTCGCCTTCAGTTTTAGTTAATGAATTCGTCCGCCTACCCTTATTCGTCCAGGGAAAAGCGCAGCATAAACTGTGCAGTTGCAGAAATTAATTTGCACGAAAAGTAAGAAAGAAACATACAACTAATAGCCGCGTAAATCGATTTAAAAGTGTACTAATCTGTAAAACACACACGCATACTTTGACACGCAATACGAGCATACTTTTTACTTACGTACGTGTCTGTGTGCTTGAAGGGGGGGCTGTAACCATTGAAAATAATCCCTGTAATCATAAACAAAGTTTATTTGTCGACTTTGCTTTCATGTAATTTTGTCCTTTCTACATGACTTGGGCAAAAATTACATGGCTTTAAGTAACAGTTATCTGGGAAATATGTTGAAGACTGCTTTTACACTTAAAAGAAAAAATTAAAAAAAAATTATTTTTAAACAATAAAAAGCTTATTTTACAAGCAATAAAATATAATTAAATGGAGCACATTATATCCACGCGTACCATATATATACATACATGTATCTTTACATGAGTTATATATTGCTATGAATGTGTATTTTGAATTCTAATAATGGTTTGAAAAATAATAGAAAATAATAATAATAATATTTTAGTTCCGGATTTTAATTAAATTTGATTCGATGTAAAATAAAATAGTATTTAAGGAAAATATCTGATCATTTAGCAAGACAAGAGGACACAAGTACATACACATATTCCCGCTGAAGAATTAAAATCGAAGATCCTGTTAAGGAACTTTTGCAAGAACAGAAGTGCATGTATTCATACAATTCAATGAATGATGATATTCATGTTGCAAATTATTATGAACTAGAAAAATCCCCAGACACTTTAGGCCCTATTTTCAATATTTGACCAGATAATCAAATAAGTGGCGTAATAGCGAAAAAAGTCACGCTCCGAAAATTTATAATCAAAAAGCTTAAAGAAAAATAGTTTCAGTGATCTACACTCGTTGAAGTAAAACAGATCAGTGTCTTTAGATCTCGAGACTGTCAGACTGATGCACGAGCACCAAATAGTCGGAGAAATCATTGACAAATCAAATATTTTAAGTCTTTGAATTAATTTATTTAAATGGTGTCGTCTAGATCCGTCTAAGTCCATTTAAACTGCTAAATGAATATATGATGAATTTTTTCCGTATTATAATAATTTTTTTTACTATTTAAGTCTGTTAACATGAGTGAAGAAAAAGTGATCTTTCGACTTGGAGGGGATTACCCTTTGTGGGTAAAAAAAATTGTGTAAAATTTTTATGGAAAGTGTAGTAGTAGCAAAATGATGCCAAAGATGAGTTGCGAAATTTTCTTCAGGTGATTTTTGTTTACAAGGTGAACCTTTATCAGCAAGGTACGCAAAGACTGGCAGGTAATATACTACAAGAGTAGTCTGAGGGTGGCCATAGAGTCTTGACGTTACTGCAGGTAAGTCTAAATAGTTTCGCAGTTTGTTAAAAAAAGAAGATGACAGTAGTGAAGTGCCATGCAGGATTAAATCGACATTAACTTCTACAGAACTGGGCTTAAACCTTGAAATTCATTAGACTACTGCTGTGCGTCGCACTAACAGGTTTGGATTCATGTCCAGATATTCGAATAAAAAAATTTACTCTACTTTCCCTTAAACCTAACAAAATCGAAGAACCACGATAAGTTCGATTATCATTTGACATTACATAATGATTAAAATGTCTTCCAAAAAAAGTTGTGCAATATAATATGATTCAATAATATATATTTAGAATATTCTTAAATAATTTTAAGTGTCTAAACTTTAAGTTTTACAATTTACAAGCCAATTTCACCATTTGAACACCATTTGATATTGAACTGTCTTTTATTTTTAGTATTTAAGATTTTATTGGCCACAATTTTCCGCTTCTTAAAAAATTTTAAGGTTCCTATCCATCAAGTTCAAAGGACATATTTTAGTCTAGATAAGTTAAGGCTTGTATAAATTTTAATTTAAAAAAATAATTGAATATTCTAAACTCAGCTAAAAATAAATTATATTTAATTTCCAGCCTCAGAGCATAACATAAGAATTGGTCTCCGATGTTTCATCTCCTGATCAGTGATTTATGCACAACTCACATATAAAAATTAAAGCAACTTATGTAAATAATTTTGAGAAAAAAGATGTCGATTGTACCGAGTTCTCAGCATGATTTTTTCTAATTTCTGTCAATTTTACAATTTTTATTTATCGTGAAATTTCGGAAATTCTGAGGCAAAATAAACATGATTTTAGCACGTAGAGGGGTTTGAAGCCATGGCAGTATTGCACCATAAAATATGTTCACTCTTAATAGGCCTCGGTATTGCCCTGGGATATGTGCACCAAATATAAAATAACATGCGAATGTATTTTTTTGTTGCTGTTGTATATAAAAGAAAATTGATATAAAAAACATAACAATTCGAACAATAAGAACTAAAAAGGATTTTTACCAAGATGTCATTATATTTTTCACAAGAAAATAAATACCCCTTGTAGTAACTTGTTGCTTACGTACATAAAAACTTTTTTAATTTTAGTAAAAGTGAAACTAACTAGATGCCTTCGTATACAAGGGGTTAGTGTACTAGTCTGTAGTCTGAGGCTCGCGGGTTCGATTCCTGTCTTCATAGACTCTTTGTATTTTTGCAGACAATCGAAATATCTTTGCAGTTTGTATTTCTTTTTTAAAAATACTCTTTTATGCTGCAGTGCTTTATTGTACATTAAAAGGTGCATTAAACTTTTAATGGAATTATGAAAGCGTACTTCAATGAAGATATTTCTATCGGAGAAATATGGTTCTCTAAGTGACCTGAGCGAGATTCAAATGTCTCAGAAATCATTTTTAATGTGTGGCAGCCGCTAATTTCGTTTGAATTTTTTCGTTTTTTTTTTTTTTGCAATTGGATGTTTCAGATTGTAAATATTTATAAATATTCTCTCAAATCGAATTTATATGTTATGCGTAGTATTAAATACCTGCAGTAGAGCAATGGCTTCAATTGGAAAAATATAATTTGAATATAAAAAAGCAATTGACAAGCAGCCTTCAAACATCATATTAAACAACTCTTTAATTTTGTGCATATAGACATACATATATTTATGCATTTAGTTTGACTTTCCGGGCGAAACGATAAAAACAATCAGTTGACGTTATTCACCTTGTGTATAACGCATGAAATGTTATTGAAATATAATTCAATTATGCAAAAATGTACAGCCACTCAAGTTCGTTAGGGAACGAATTCAGCGAGGCTCAAATTTGGATACAGGCAGGTTCAAATGAGGCTAAAGAACCTTCGATCAAAAGCCAAGAAAGTTCTTAAATATGATCCAGGCACTTTGAACTAGTTTCATAAGCGATCCGACAAGGCAACTTTAAAAATTTTATCTGACAATGATTAATTTCTATAAAGAATTTTCTGCTGTTGACAGGCTCCAACTATTCCTTCCAACTAAGCCCTATAAAAATTTTTTTCAACAACCACAACAACGCAACTGCCCATATTTTGCTGTCAGATTGATATGACGTCGACAATAGCTTGTATAAAATAAGGGTGTATAATTGGAAGTTGTGCCTGGCAGAGACATATGCAGCACCTGCTGGAACTTGACATATGAATGAGATGAATAAGAGAGAGAGATGCATTAAATACGACGGACTCTGTTTCAAAAAAGGAACTCGACAAACCAGTCATCAGTCTGACATCACGGAATTCGATATCAAAAGCTAGCGGATTCAATATATGATGAAATGTTGTCCGTTATAATATTGGACCGATATTTTTGACACCGTGTTATGCAAATCGACATTGAAAGAGAATTTCATACATTTCAAAGTACCACTATATTGGAGATGCCTTGCAAGACTGCTATTATATAAATGGGTAATGGTTTTTTACGTTTTAAATTAAAAATAAATTTAACGAATATAATTTAAAAGAAAATCATTAAGCAAATTAAGGAACATAAAAACAAACACCCCATGATAATTATAAATTTATTAACTTCCTCAATGATTTCATAAGGGCCTTTTTCATTTCCGACAACTCAGTTTCCAATGAATATTCAGGCGTATGTATGTATGTATGTATATTTGCATACGTATATACAGGCACATGTACTTAACTACCTTGTTAGATGTTTATAAATAAATTTCACCTACAATTTGTATACAATTGTAGCTGCCTACCCATCGACTTCTTTCTTAATTCAGCCACGTTTGTGGGCTCAAAAAAAAAGAAAATTCAGGCAAACATATTAAATCCAATACTCAATGAGATTTGCATTTCCATGTAGAAACTTTTAAAGAAATAAAAAATAACGGGCGTTTTTTGCGGATGTTTGCACAGAAAAGTAAAAGGAAACGAAAATATCTTCAAAGGAAATTTACACGCCTTCGCCTTTTGCTAGTGAACAGAAAAATTCCATCACCTTGTCAAGGGAATGAATGATTTCTATCCTTTTTCTGGTTTTTAGCCAAACAGCGATTTGAATGTGTGAAATAAAAAATGCTGATTTGCACTCACCCACTCTTACATTTTGTTTTACATGCTGGTATTTATGCATGTCTGTCTTTTTTTTATTTTTTTCCAACATTCTTCCTTGAGTTTGTCAATGCAAATTTCTTAGTCTTTTGTTACCCAAGTTGTGTTAACATACCTCGAGCATATGTTTAATTCTTCTATCGTTTGTAGCTCCCAACAAAATTGTACACATCTATTTTAATACGCTTTAAGGATTTTTATTAGTACAATAAAGTTTCCCCGTCTGTGAAAACAGCCACTTTTCAATGCCTCTTTGCTTGTCTAGGTATTCCTCTGGAATTTCCCATATAACCGTATGAAATAATAGCAGATTCAAATGTAATATTTTCTAATTTAATTCATGCCTTATTTGTGTTATAATGATGTGAAAGGAAAGCGGCAGTACCCACCATAAAAAGATTTATATATATATACAGAGGAAGGCTGCACAGCGCAGGAAACAAAATATTTTATATATATACGAGTATAAAAATAGATAACAAGAAAATAGGCATGTTATTAATTTAAGGAGGGTGTCTGTGAGAGAAGGTTTTTCGAAATGTTTTTCATATTGCTGAAAGGTGACATAAATTTATTGGATATTAGATATGATAAAAAGAAGATTTGTTTAGTCACATATGACCTATTTTAATTCAAATCACACAGGTATTAATAACAATTCAACCTCCCAACTTGTTGCCAAATTGGCAGTCGGTCTCGAATCATATTTGAAAAAATTTACGAATAACAATAAATAATAAAAATAACGAATAATATTTAAACCAATTTTTTGGGACATTGTAAAACCGTTTCAAAAAAAGCCTCTAAAATTATTGAAAAAAAGGGGCTGATGAATGTCTGGGTATTTGTTTATAAAATATTAACCCTTTACCTTCAGTAATATCAGTCTCATCAGTATTTTGACTACAATATCGAATTAAAAAAAATTTGTAAACCGTATACTTTTTAAAATGTCCAAAGAAAAAAAGTCCATTTTCAAAAATAGTTTAGTAAACCTTCACTGTCAACAAATGGTGCACTAAAAGGGTGTAAATAAAAAATAATAAAATATTGACCCAGAGTAAATGTTAAGTCCTTTCATTTGCCATATTTTTTTAAACAAATTTAAATACTTAAAGGGAACACAGCCTATTTGAATTAGGGGAATTTTATTTCCTATTATGTAAGATTTGTAAGATGAGAGGGACTCCAGATAAATGGAAGCCATTTTGTTTAAACAAATCGATCGCTTTTTAGAGCGGACATAGAAAATATGACATTGAAAATAAAATATGTGCAGACGGTTATTTAAAAAATTTTAAAAACAAAAAATACCAAAATATTAAAATCTGCATTATTACATTAAATACAAAATGAAATATAATATTCATGTACGAGTAGCATTAACTTTGTAGAAATAAATCGGTGTCTGTTTGATATAATTTTGTATCCTTATGAATAAAAAATGTTTCACCAAAAATAGTTCTTTGATAAAGCAGATTTTCTATTTAGCGTCTTAAAGTTCTTTGAAATTAATCAAATGCATTAGTTAGGAACATCTTATTTGCATTGAGTGACTAGAGGTCTACTATGATCATCTGCATCGGATAAATGCCTGACATATGGACTAGCTTTAAGTCCACAAGCAAATAAATATTAAAATTTTATAATTGGGAGAATATCCCAAATAATTTGTGAAAGACCAAATAGATCATTACAGGAAAAACGTATTTAAAGGTTTTTATCATTTTTGCACTGGGAATCGGCTTCGACCAACCAACAAATCTCTGCTACGATCTGATATTAATATTAAATGCTTTTGTTCCATGTTGATGCTGCTCACAGATTTGCTTATACACCAGGAAAGCCACAACAATTGAACTACATGCTTATGCCGATTTGTATAATACTTGTGGAATTCTGTTAAGACAGCAATATCACCACTCTTGAGTTACTGCCGGTTGGGGTCCTTGTAAAATATGCAAATCTTTTGTGATATTGACATGAGAACTACTGTGCGTTAACTTCCATCTACCGAAGCAAATGGGTAAGTAGTATTTTATTTTCTTTTAGTACAATTGACTAAAAAACTAATTTTTCTATAAATGTTGCACCCAGCGCCAATAGTAAGTATTCTATTCACGAGTGTTTCAAAGCTCCTACTGATGTATGAAAAAAGGTTCTATTTAAAATTTCAATATGTCTTTTCTTTGCATGATATTCATTTTAATTTTTGACTCCTTTTCATCGATTCGGAAGAGGTCTTAATTATGTCGAGAAAAGTAAGCTTTTATGTTTTCTGTTGTTTGTAAAGAAAATAATTTTATAATAAAAATATTCATAGTTTTCATCGTAATTTTTCAACGTGATCTCCTAGAAAGTGTAAAAAATAAGCTGCTGGATTTTCATTTCTTAAGACAGACTTTCACTCGTTTTTCACTAGTTCATTAAAGGTTTGCGAACACTCCAAACACCCCCCTCTCAGCGAAATGTTCAAGCGTAGAAAGTTCTGTCGTTACACCAATGGTTTTCCTTTTGGGGTTAAATTTCAATATTCAATTTAACTAAAAAATCAAACACAATTTTAATTCCTCATTTTTCGATAGTGAAAAACTCCTTTGCATTTCTCTTCTTCGAAGACAAATTTAAAAACCTAATGATGACAACTGATACTTCTGACATGACACACAATTTAATTAGCGAATTAGTTCTGAATAGGCATTTCTTGCATTTGCTTTCATTATTTCTTTTTAACTTTATTTAAAATATAATTTTTTTGAAGTTCAAAGGTAAAGCGAAGAAGATGGTACTTTAACCATGTGTCTAGAGCAAAAGTAAAAAGTAAAATCATAAATATTGTATTTGTTATTTTGGCAATGAAAATTTATATTGGCAATATACTCAGGCATAAGAACATACTTAAACACATGAAAATAAAATTTTATGACTTTATGGTAAATAAATATTTTTATATTTACTTTTACATCTGCAAGTTCGTTAAGTTTTTTTTTTTAAATATATGGGTGATTTCTTTTCATTTTCCTACTTTGTAAATTTAAAAAAATTACAAAATAATACAACGATTTTATGGCCCTCAAGGAAATCGCGAAATTGTCTGTCATATCTGTCTGTTGGTATTTTATTTATATATTTCTGGTTGCGGCTGTTTCCTTCATCGTTCTTCCTTTCACTCATGCAGCCAATATTCTTTGGAAACTTTGTAGGTTTTGTCCTCAACTCATGTGTCTGATATTAACATGTTTTGCATGTGTTACTTTCCATTTTTTGTTCTTTTTTCTTTTTTTAATTTTTTTTAAGCAACAAACTTTCGCCAAAACTAATCAAAAAGAGATTTAAATTCTATCAGATTGTCTTATAAATTCTTTTTGGTTTAAGTGCTAAGAGCTGAGAAAAGGTTCAATCTTACTTACTAAAAGGACAAACAAAAAAGAAATAAATTAAATGGTTCTGTATTACCTTGCAGTCGGTATTTATTGCCTCTTCAAATCTGTTAACTGTTCCTTTAATCTCCTTTTGGTTAAATAGTTTTTAAGCTGAAAAGAAAGACAAAATAAATCCACGAGGGTATTAAATTGTTTAAATAAATTCCTTTTAATATTATTAAATTCTAATTGGATTTATTGTAAAAAGTTTTTATTTGTTAATGGATAATGAGAAAAATTTTCAGATATGCCTGAATCGGGATATTCATAAGCCTCAGCGATTTTCTAACAATATAACCAGGATTAAAGTATTACGTTTTATCCTATTAATGTTAGAAATAACAAATATTTTATCAAATTGGGAATTTTGTAATTTTTAAATTTTATTGAGGCAACTTTTAGATTAAAGATTTTTCTAAATGAACAAATGAAAGGCGTCTCAAAAATAAAATAGTGCAAAAACTATTTGTTCAACAATAAGTGGAAAAAATGAGATAAAAAGTAATACAATCAAACTATGATTATTTTGACCATTTCATTTTTTATATTATTTTTACTGACAAAATCTACGGTTTGACATTTTTCTCATTGATCTTATTTAGTGGAATTTGTTGCCTAAAATATCAGATATGGGAGTTAATCTAAGCATTTCCTTAAAAGTAGGAACATTGATCACATTTTAATTTTTTAGCGCAAATGTTTCTTTTGGTATTTCGATTGGAATGTGATTTGTGTCTCCAATATTTTATATTAATTATGTACATTTTTTTGAGTAGAGTCCAACAAGTCCTTGCAGCTAAATGACTAACAGAGAACTGACAATAGTTATCTGAAAACTTAATTAACGCTTTTTATGAGAAAAAAAAAAACTATTAAATTTTTCATTTACAATACGAGTAACACTAAGCTTTCAATTATTTTAAATGACTAGCAATTTCATTTTCACTTTCATGATGATACATGTACACAGGTAACATGGCTTGTATGAGCATAATATTATGAGCATCATAATGTGATTTAATAATATGGTTGTTGTATGGTTAGGTTAGGTTAGGTTGATTGAAGGGGTGTGATAGCCCATGTCTTACGACATACACTTAAGCCAGTGAAGGCTTGTTGTGCGCTCCCTTTAATTATCAGAGTTCTGCGGCAGGATTCGAACCTGGACCTTCGCAATACGAGTCTAGTACACTACCTACTAGTCTACGAAGGTCAGTGGTTGTTATATAGTTACCCATACATTTAAATTTGCTGTCCTCTTAGTCTAAAATAATAGCCCTACTAAGCACATAGTATCTATCTACCTTTTGCAAAACAAATTTAATCCCTGTATAACGCACAATTGCATTTATTTTATGCAAATATTCACTAAATTACATGTGGCATAAGATTACCATATCGAATGTAATAAATATTGGCAAAGCCTTATTTCGTCAAAAATTATCGCGTTAAGAATATAGTTTTTTATTCACTTGAATTAAATTGCTGTGTTAATCAAACTTAAAGTGAACATATCCTTCTACCAAAAAGTATTTATAAGGATTTGCTTTGATCGCTGCAAAAATTAAGCGGCATAACTGTAGGGCTGTCTAAAAGCGACAAATATCTAGGCACATGAAACAGGTAAGAAAAGCTAAGGCAATTTAGTTATGGATAATGCTTTTAAATTCAACCTGGGATATAATTTCAATTGGATGCTGGACACAGTTATCACACCCATGCTATTCCGCGACTTGGGAGACCATTGGAAATTGTGTCAAATTGCTTTCGTCTAAAAGAAACCTTACGCACAATGGGAATCATTGGAAGTGGAGGCTTAAGATCCACGTTGACGAAGATCCTTTTTAATGTACTGCATTGCTTTCTGATAGAAGTAGCGTGACTACGAACTGCAATCATACTGAACTCAACTCGGTAGCATCTTACAGATCATAGATAATAGCACGGATCTTAGTGACTATTACAATCCAAGATGCTTTTAGAAGAAGGGATTTATCATTCTATTAATTATTCTAATTAATCTATTATTCGCGATGATGTCTATATGACCATGCGTATGCAGGTGTGGATGTATAAATCTGTCATCACTTTTAAATGAATTGTAAATCATTTACTCATGTTTGTGTGAATATGAATGGCGAATTTTACATGTCCCTTGTATTTATTTTATTTATAAGCCCGTATTAGCTTATTATTGTACCAAATAGATTGCAAATGAATACAAGTATAAAAAATATTTAAATAAATCAGATTCAAATCAACAAAATGTTCCAATTATTAAATATCCCACACTTCCTTCAATAACAAATCATATTTCTTAACTTTACACGTTTCTAACCCTTTGAAAGAGATCCTTTAGTTTATTTTAACTATTCTTTCATTCACACAACCACTTCTTTTAATTCGATAAGCAATTTAAACTAATTACTTTTACTAATTCCTTCAAGTTCTTGTGTTAAAGCCAATACCGAGGAGCACTTAATATTCTAAGCAAGTGTGAAAAGTAAACTTTGCAACAGCAGCAACAGCAAATTGAGACTTCATGTAACCTGTTATGAAAGTTGCAAAAGGACAACGGAAGCAATAACGAATACAGCGTAGTTTGGCTATAAGGAACTATCGCTTATCAGGAATAGCTTTTCTCATTCCTTCATTCCTTCATAGCTTTTTACAAATATTTCAAAGAAATTATAAAAATTGTAACGAACTATGGTTATAGCGAACTTTCGATTAGAACGAACTATTTTCAAGTTGCAAATACAAAAATTTTTTATAAATTCTTAAGATTATAACGAACAAAATGAAATCGGACAATCTTGTCGTCGTTAAAGTAATTATTATACTGTATTTGATAAGAAAAATAATATTATTAAAATTATTGAAAAGTTATGTGTCTTATAAACATGTCGAAATATAAGCAAATTTTTTTATCTTTTTCAATGTTGCTTCCTTTTATTTATTGAAAAAAGTATATAAATATTTACTTCATCTCTAACGAAATAAATTTCCATTCCCAATTGGTTCGTTATAAACAAACTCCTCTGTATACACTTAATAAATATTCTTGCAATAGAAAGCGATATGAAGAGGGTATTGTTTAAGAAATGGCTGAGAAGGACCAATATGCACTTGTACTGCAACAATTTCTCAAGTGTTGTATTGTATGGAAGCTTCTTTGCCAAATCGACGAACTCCTTCAACTCGAGACGTTTTCCTAGTATTAATCTTAAGGCAACATTGCCACTCTTAGTTTTTAATTTTCAAAATAAATTTCTCAGATCATGAGTGGAGGCCCTTCAAGATAACAATATCGTTTATCTGCAATAATAATTCAACCAGATTTTTAAAGGCAAAGTCATCTATTTCTCACTTACGTACGTGTAGTTCAAGGTGTTTTTGTATGAAGTAAATTAATTTTATAAATTAGTCATCCATATACGTATGTATGTGTCTATCTGGTTCAGCAAACAGCAGGATTGATCTCGAATTGAGAATGATTTGCAATACAACTCTTTCTTTAAGGAGAAATGTTGGGGAAATCATTTTAAAATTTAAAAATGCATTTATCCTCAACTTGCTCTCAAACGTAATTGCCAAACGTTTTTCAAATGTGGACTGCATTTTTGTGTAACATAAATAAATCAATTTTACATTATCTGTATTTATTTTTTTTAACTAAGAAATAATTATTTTTGACAAAAAATATTGATTTTTCTACACTTAAGTTTGATCTTCATATTGAAAGTTGATGGTTGACAGTTTATTATTCGATTTAAAAGTGTTTCACGTTTGAAAATAATATTCGATTAGAAATTTATCAAACGATTATATTTAAATCATCATCAACATGAAATCAAATATTAAACTTGAACGTCTGCCTTTATTTATAATAAGTTTGAGAATTGTGTTTGATGGCAAAAAAATATATAGAAAATAGAGCTGATTATTATCTTTGTTTTAAATGGCTTTATACCTCTTCAAGGCAACTTTGCTGATACTGAGAATGATAGAAGCATCAACATGTGTCTTTACAACGAGTATCGATGCACGAGAGAAGCACAGGATAGCAGCATCGATGCGATTGCGTTTCTTTCATGACGTGAGTTGTTAATCAATACAGAATTTTTTCACATATGAGAGCCCGGGAGACTTTTATAAATGGCACACGATGGTTGTGAATTGTATTTCCACTAAAAACTATGATTTGCTTCACCACAAAAGAACAAAATTATGTCACGAGACTTGTAATTATTAATTTTAATTTTATTAAACAATTTTGTTATTGGTGGGGCTACGCTGTAATGTGTATCTGTCATTTATTTGGCGCTGATCAACTCATCAGAAAACTTCAACGTGTTTACAAGCTGTTCAACCTTGCAAATTTTATAAGAAGTTCTAAATACAATATGGGATTTTGAAAAAAATGCAATCATATTTGAAGATTACAAATATAAATATAGATGGAAAGAAAAATAAAAAGACACAAGTCTGTGTTTACTGCATTAATTTTTCCTTTATGGTTTTGTAATTTTCAAATATTATTAAGTTTATTGAAATTCTCATATTGTTTTTACAAATTTTTATATATTTATGCGAAGTCTAATACACTTTAAAATTGTTGGCTGAAGTCTGCTGATGAGTTCCTTGGCACCAACAAAATGTGGGATAAGTAGGCAGCTAAGCCTTCAATGAATAAAAATGTTTATTTATAATTAGTAGTGAGAATATCCCAGATAATTTGAAAAAGGATTATGAATTTATTAAAATGGCAACATTGTTCTAAATCAGATTGAATATTGCCTTTAATTGCCAGAAAAATCGTATAAATGCTAAAAAACTGTTAGTAAATTTTAAACAGATTACAATACCCATCTGCCGTTGGAAAATACAAACACGAATTTGAAATTTAATGGAGAAATACATATCAAATACCATAATTTGTTTACAGGTCATCATTATAAAAAAAATTTTATATATAATTGATTAATTTTTTTAATTCATATGACGAAATTTCACAGAGAATAAGTTAATCTGTAAAAATAAACGTGCAGTCCAATTATTTTTCGTACATGACAAAAAAGGTGCAAAAAAGTGGAAAACTTATTTCAATGGATTACAAATATTTTTTTTTTATTTCAACAACAACTTTTTTAGTCTTCTGTGCCACACGCGCCAATCCAAAGTGCGCTTTTTGTTTTCATTTAATTTACAAGACGCAAAATATTTTGAGGCCAGATAAAATAATCAAATAGCAGCTGAAACTATACTGATAAAAACATTTGTAATAGTACTTGTAAAACAATAAGAATAACAAACGCAACTACAACCAATTACATTGTAATAAAAGTACTAGAATCAACAAACAGCAGCAACAACAATTTCTTCATCAAGTAAAACAATTTAACAAGGATATTTTCCTTTCAAATACATTGAAACGAAAATTTCTTTTTTATAATTGTGAAGCACTGACACAGTTGAAATTGTAATTTGTAGAAGAGGTGTATACACAGGCACTCACGCAGCCACCCATACATACCTCAACTCATTTGTTTGAAATCGTGCAAACAGGAGGTGGCAAATGTAGCGCATAAATGCCTGTTACTCCATAAGGATGAGGTTTAGTGCCTTTATGGGTTTATTCTTGAAAAACAAAAACAATAATCACTGAATCTAAACAATAGAATAGAACATGTTACGTTGCGAATAACAACAATATGAAAAGGATTTCAAAGAGAAAATGTATAAAAAAATCTTAACGATTTTAGTTTTTTACAAACAATTGCGAAAGCATCAAAACTTTTCCAAACATACCGATAGAATCAGTTAATGTTTGGTTGGTAGTTGTGTAAAAATTATCACAATGTTAGGAAAAATCGAAAAGAAATAAAATTTTATTAAGGCCATAAACATCAGAGAGGTTAGGCATTGCAACAGCTCAAGCACTTGGAGTTAGAAACAGGACCTGTACTCGACTTCCTTGTCCAGCTCGAGCAATCAAAGAAAAAAAATATTCAAAAGTGAATACTGCTTGTTATTTGAAAAAATAAAAAGGAAAGGACCATGAAAATGATGTTAAAATCTTAACGCCACACTGTTACTCTGGTCAATTACTTGCGTGGCTGCGATGTAGCAAGTATTTTTGCTTTCGGCAAATTCACTTTGATGCCACATGGAAAAGAATTGATAGTAAACTAGTTAGAGATAAGATTTCTTGTTAAATTTTATTATTATTTAGTTCAAACTAACGTTAAGGTGTTTTCGGTTACGGACACGTTTTACGCATATTGGAAAATCCACTTAACAGATTATTGGGAAAATGTCTTGAGTATTGAATAAGTACAGAAATATCGATTTATGCATGAAAACATTATCATGAAAAAAAAACTTAAGCTTAAATAATAAATATAGTTTGTCTTTTATATTTAACCATTTTGTAATTTAATTTTCAATTATATCAAATGCACATGCAACTTTATACTCATATGTTTTGTCATGTAAATTGTATACAAGTTCTATTATTTGAAGAAAAAATAAATAAATTATAATATAACATCACACCACTGACGAATCTCAATATCGTTAGTATGGAGAGACTTAAATTTAGACGCAGTGAATCTAAATTAGACTCATTCGATCTCTTTGATGAATCTATAATGGTCGCTTACACTAATCTAATATTATTAATATAAAGTGAGCGATCCGTAGAATCTTCTCTGCTATAGAGCCAATAAATCTATCCGATGAGGCATAATATATACCGCACAGAGTCAGTTAATACCATCTGAGTTGCCTGACTCTTTTTTGTATAAGAGCTGTGCAATAACAAAGAAAATTATTCCGGTACCTTGTCGTACAGTTCATAGTGCTAGAGTTGGGTTTATTAGCTTCTTTGAGATAGTGTTCTTTTTTGTCACAGGTCCTATTCCTGCCGATGATTTTAAAATCTAGCTATCAATAGTCACGGCCGAATGTTTGAATAAAACATTTTAAGCGTTTTAAGCAAAACCTTTATATGTATATGATAACATTACTTTCTATGCGTGAGAATAAAATACACAAAATTAGTCCCATTCATAGTCCTTTGCAAATGGTCTTGCAAAATAGCAGAGCATATTTACACTATATAAGTACACAGAATTTATATTATTTCTTTGAAAATATGCAACTTTAAAAAGCAACAGCTTACATTTACTCTACGAAACTAGCACTTAATTACAAATTGGCAGCAGGAATTATTCACTTCAAAGGTGACAGCAACAATAACTGCTAATTTTGTATTTGATGTATTAGTGACAAATCAACTAGAAAACTCATATATTATTACATGCGCGGTTCTTTAATTTTTTTTTTTAATTTAATTTTTATTTTTTTAATTTATTTAATTTTAATTTTCCATTTGGTTTTGTCACTATTTGTTTTTGAGAATAGTCTTGTAGGTTTATTCATATGTATGTACATCGCGTATTATTCGTATGCTGCCTTTCAAAATTGTCACCTAAAATCTGACTTTTTGAGTTTTTTAGAACATTATTTCAATTTATGACGTTTAATTGAACATTGTAATTTATATTATATAAGTTATATTTCAATGGAATATCTGGTGTGGCTGAAGTCAACATAAAGCTCGATTCATGCCGGTATCTGGTTTGTCATTGCAAATGTGTGTGAATATTTCCAATATGCTACGTCTTGTAAATTTGCATAATATGGCTTTCTATTTATTTATTTAGTTTTTTTGTTTTTTGTTTTGAACTGGTGTCCCCAACATCTTTCACTGTTCATCCGAGGTGGTTGTCTAAATCATTTTTTATTTGATTTCCCTTAATATCCTTGCACTTGCATAAATAGTGTTTTGCTTACCTGGGATATTATGGAAAAAGTCGAAGAGGGAAATTTTCAATTCAGGACAAAAATCCATTCGTAAAAATATTCTTAAGCTTGTCTTGAAGAAATTTATTTGTCTAAGTAGCAGTGCTTGTGATCCTCATAAAGGATATCATTACTGTTGCCAGCTCCAGTTGTCATAAAAAAAATTAATATTTTTGATCAAATCATCCTTCCTTAAAGATTTGTTGCGGATTTTATGTTTCCCTTTATTAAAGCATATAATTTCTTTAAAAAAATTCAACACATTCTTACAGAAAATATTCTACAGAGTATTTTCCTTAGAAAATTAGTTACTAATTTTTCAATAATTTATCGAAAACTTATAAGGCAAGCTTCTATTTAAAACTATTTTAAAAATATTTTATAAAACTTGCTTAAGTATTATGATTAAAATCATATGCATTCTTTATTTCATTTACTATTTGCTTTAAAATTAAAATTTACCAGCATTTAAAAGTTAAAAAAAATCTCAAGAACAACATAAAAATACACAAAATTAAAACGTTATTTAATTTTATTTTAGTGAGTATTGGTTGATAAAAAATTGCATGGAAACGAAAAAAAGATTATAAAAAATGAACAAATAAAATGAAAATTACATTGCAAACATTTGCTGCTTCTTTTTGCATAGATTTCCTATACACAATTAAAAAAATAGAAGTGGAAAAAAATGGAAGTGCATTGATTGTAAAAACAACCACATACGCATGCATGAGAATAACCGTATATACACAAATGTTGCACTATGTACCACAACGTTGCATTTACACTGCCAGTCATTTGAATAGGATACTAATGGAGATATCATGCGATCGAAAGGAAACAAAATATTTGATAATTTAACTTCATTCATTTACGATATGATACAAATTTTCCAATTCAAGAAGTTCCAAATTTAATAAGAATTATTTAAAGAATTATTTCTAGTGAAATGAACACACATAGAAGCTGATACAGTGCATAGGGGCACAATAAGGCGCGTATTTCCTCAACTACAACAATATCCGATTACAAAATTTATCAAAATTAAACGTGATATTCTCCCAATTAATTATTCTAAAAATTGTTATTCGTTGTAGTTTAAGCTGCATATATGTGTTTAAGCCAAAATCACCGGTACACTTCAACCATAAACTATAAATCTATAAATTTATAGTCTTAACAATTATATTTGTTTAAATACAAAATCGCCAATATTATATAAGAATTAAAGACAATGCAGTCCTGGTAGCCTTAGAAATCTTTTATACAGGCAACATAATAAGCAAGTATTATTCGATATAAAGGGTGGTGTAAAAGTAAATTCATAATTTAAACTGGCTGTAATTTTGTAATAAATGAAAATAAGCTCTGTTTTCATAAAAAGTTTATTTGAAAGTGGAAAATTTATGGCATTAATTGGTAAGAATTATATCTCTCAAATAGCCTCCATCCGAGTTGATACACAATTGCGCCCATTGCGCGGCATTTTGAATTGTGGCTCGCAAAACATAATTTAAAAAACATGACCTGGGGGCAAATCACGGCATTCGATATCGATCGAAATTTCAATACAATTTTGCTTGAAATTTCGATCGATATCGAATGCCGTGATTTGCCCCCTGGGCTTAAAATGACATTTTATCACTCACTTTGTTTAGCCTAAATTGGCGATTTCTTGTCCGATGTTAATTTTCTTCAATTTTAGCAAGATTCGTGGTTTTTTGTGTAAAGTCTGCGTCCTCGATTGAAAGGTTTTATTTTTGATAAAAATATTACACACATTTGACCCTTCTTCCTGTGTGTTTGTGTCAACTTCTTACTTATGTCTCCTACAAACTTGCAAGCATATTATACGTCTTAACAACGAAAATGCCGAATAAATAGTCGAATGTCCTGCAAGTTGATGGAATGTTTACACATTCAAAATGTCATAGGAGCGAAATCTGCACTAAAAATATAAACAATTTATGGCTCATATAAGTTAATTAACTTTACAATAGTTATTTTGTCGCCTTAGTTTGGCTCCGTCTTAGTTGCCTCATTTAATTCATAGGCAAGCAAGTGAAATTATTGCTCTAAAGTTATACCAATTGCCTTTTTAATGTATCCCTGAAATAAAAAAGTTAAAACCTCTCAAAATAATTACAAAATATACACATTTGAACTATAATTATAAATTTGGCATAATCAAGTTAAATTTTGTCTCAAACTTTTTTACTGAACAAACACGACGTATTAATTTGTCATGATGTGAAAAAAGTGTGACTGTATTGAATTAGTCCAACCTCCACTGGCATGTGTAAGTGGTAACTAAATTTTCATTTTATGATCATTTTCATCATCGATCAATTGCATTAAAGCATCCTGAATTAAAAAAATTGAAAATTGCATTATTCATGTTAGCGGCAGTGTACTGCAGATGGTCTTAGCGCTGCTTTTTTTACAGTGTATGTAAATGTATTACATTTTTTATTTTTGATCTGGATTGTTTGTGTTGCTCAACACCCACAAAAATGCCAAAACAACGATTTGAATTGAATTTTCAATTGAATTCAGTGATTTTTTTTACTCTTTTTCTCTATATATTCATTCATCTGTTGTTCTATGTCGGTGTGTTGTTTGTTTTAATTTTATAGATCTTGTGTTAGAATCCTGGTTGTAATATATTGAACAATCGAGGTGATATGTACAGAAAAATATTTATATTTAGGAGTTTTTGGTGTTGTCACAGTTTAGGCTGATATTTTCAAATATGCTAGAAAGTATAGTATTAAAATAGAAAATTTAATAGATCTTTGGAACTTAATCAAGAAACTAAAAAAAGTTATGTTATTTTTTTGTAATTTCATAATTTTTAATTGACAACACTGGGAGTTGTTTTCAGGTCCGTTTGGTTTGCCATTTTATAATGAATGAACTCAAGCAGAGCAACGCTTGCAAATTAATGAAATTTAGCTTTTAGCTTAGTTATAATTTTACTTAAAAAACATTTAATGAGTGATATAACCCCCTTAAATTATTTGCTGTAGAGTTATTTCAAGTCACTTGTCCACGCCGATGAAACACTTGGAACACAATGTTCGTTGAAAAATTGGCAAAATGTGGCAGCAATTGCTACGGAAAATGTATAAAAATTGCACCTCCTGATTTCAGTTTTTACACCTCAGCTGCGTTTTTGTGATGCACAAAGTCGTATTGAAGCATTAAGAGCAAATTTAAACATTTAGAGTTCAAAATGGTTGTCATGTGGTGACAAAGCCGTTTTTACTAGGATCCTGTTAGTAAAAACTTTTTACTGAATATCATTAAAAAATGCTTATGTAAAAATTTTACATAATTTTATTAATATTTTACAAAATTTTTTTACATTTTTTTAATACTCGTAATATAAAAAAAATTTAATTATAAGAAATTTTTAATTATGACCATGTAATCAGTTTTAGTAAATTTTCCTGAGAACGAACCAACTGCTTTCAGGTCAATAGTTAAGAACTCTACGCACTTGTTTATCAGACCATTTCGGATAATCTATGAAATGATTTCTTAATGCAATTTTGAAACTAGAGTCTAAATTTTGTATTTCAGATGTCGTAGCAGTAACTGATTACCAGCTTTAAGTAAAAATTTTCTTTTAATCAAATCACACTACTTTTAAAAACTAATAACATAGTTTATCCAATTTCAAAAAAATATTTAAGCCCCAAGTAAATCTTATTTACATCTCTTCTTGTTAAAACAGTTTATAAAAAAAATTACGTTAAAAAAACTAATAAAACGTTCCCAGTAACCATCCAGTTTTGAAATCAAATTAGGAATGATGTGCAATCAAACTGTTTCTTCAGCGACAAAGATTAGAAAATGATTTGAAATCCAGTTGATAGACATAATATTCTCAACGAAAAAAGGTAAATTATTGTCAAATAGAAAAAATTATTTTCTCCCAACTTTCTCAAATGTTATTCATGTATGTTTATATGGAACACACGTAAATGATATAATTTTTTTATAATTTTTTAATTAGTAGTTGATCATAATGGGCACTTAATTTATTTTTGTACTCACAAGTAATTTTTTTTGGACAAATAATTTTGACCGCGCTGTTGTGAAAATGTTGATAGTTTGTTTTTCACTTTAAAAGTGTTACACGATTGAGAATAATAGTTGATAACCAATTAAGAAAATGTTATTTCTCGAACGTTTTCTTCTATTCAAATCATTATTAACTTGAATTCAAATGTTAAACTCAAGCCCCTGGCTTGCTTGGAGAAAGTTTTGAGAATTATGTTCGATATTAAATTATGTAGTTGCCTTATCTCAAACGTTTGTGTTCGTGTTTGCTGGGTACACATCTACACACACACACAGACATGTGCATACACGTTAACTACAATCTGTATATAAAAATTTATGAGGCACTAGTTTATTTTTTAATCAGATAAAAGTTAAGTTGTGCCTTTGACCCTGTTAAAGTGTCAACTATTATGCGTAAAAAAGTTAAAAGTTCTTATTAAAATGAAGCTGTTAAACTTTAGATAAGGTTAGACGTGGCAAGTGTATGACACAAAAAAAAATAAGGTAACTATAAATTTTTGTATGCGTGTTTGTGCTTCTTCGCATCAAATACATATTAATTATATGTATTTCTGTAAAATCAAATAAAATATAGGAGTTGTCCAAGTACAAATATCTTTTTAAATCACATTTAATATTGACACCAAAATGAGTCGTTTCGCGCTTGAATAATGTTGGCAATAACATTGGAAATTTATGTCAAAAGTTAATTGTGGGTTTGTTAAAAAGAATTTCTGGTCGAAATGAAGCACTAACCGCGGGTGTTGTACTCAAAAAGTGTAAAAAGTTCGTTCTCAGCATTTAATATAGAAAAAATTCATAGGTAGAATTACAGCCGCTCCCTGGTATGTTAAGAATTCACGCATTCATAAGGTTCTAGACGCGTCTTTGGTTAAAACTGTGAAAATATACATAAAGAAACATATGAGGAGTATCATCCAAACCCACTAGCCCGCTCTACATTCTACATTATAGAGGCCACAAGATCTAAAGACAATACACAAGAAATTGTAGAAAGTAGTTTTTTTTTTGTCTAGCATTAGCTGGACCTAAATAGATAATAAATTAGATTTAAGATTTGAATACTTAGTTCAATTAAATTGAAGTTTTCATAAGTAAAAAGTAGTTGAAAAAAATTATTCACTTATTTTTTATTTCCATAATTTTTTCCGACTGCAGCACGAGACGATTGTATTGAACAATATTCCCTTATTTTTTGAAAATATTCTTAAAACTGTTAAAGAAATGCTAATTGATTTTTAATATCAAAAAAAAAAAAAAAAAATCTTCAAAATATTAAACGAAAATCTTTTAAACATTTCATAGCAAAACTATGTAAGAGAAAACTTGTAAATAATTTTATTTAATGTACTAAACTAAGTTATATAAACATACAAGATAATATATTGTGCATTTGCTGAAAATTATTTAATTAAATACTTCTAACACACTTTCCAAGAAATTGTTTAAGGGTTTCTTTTTGTTAAATTTTCAGCAGAAGAAAATATATTTTCAAACTACATACGGAGTATAATCGAAAGTTTTAACTTCTAAATGCATGTTTGGAAAATTTCTTGTTTCATGCTTCTTAAGAAAATTCATCAAACTATATGTTTTTCTTACAGCAAAAAAAAAAAAAAACAACAAAAACACAATATAAATAAAATAAAACAAATGCAATTTATTTGAAAACTTTTACATAGAATGAAGTATGTCCATAACAAAAGTTACACACACTGACTCACATACGTGAATAAATAAAGAAAACTTAAATACAAAATGATGCAGCTTTTTTGCACTCACACAAGCGTTTATTTTAGGGGCAAATATTTTAGCTTTTTTACTGCAGCACAAAAGCCGGAAGTGTTAATTTTAGTTTACTGCTCTTATTGTATGTGTTTTTCTCAACTTCCGTACATACACATACATCTATGCATAGCGTTTGTTTTGAAAAAGTTCAAAACTAAATAAATTTGAACTTTTAATAAAGTTTTCTCAATAACTTTATGAAAAACTATTTTTTTTTTCAAATTTAAAAACACATATTTTAAATAAAAATACTATTAATATTATTAACTCGAACTTTTCATTATTTTTAATACTCTTTCTTTAATGGTTTTCGTATATGCATACATACGTGGTATATATGCATGTATGTACTTAACAAATAAATTTTGAAATTAATTTTACTTGTTGTCTTCTAATAACCGGAAAGCCTAATAAAATATCACCTGTAATTAACACAATATAACAAATAATTTTCCGAAAACTTTAAGTGTGTTTGTGTGGTAATTTGTGGCCAAAATTTATTCAACCGTATAGTACAACAACAGGAATAGAAATAATAAATTTATACATAATTAACATACAAAGATGATATAATATACATTTGAATGCTCTCATAGATATACAGTGGTGTTCAAATATTTTTATCTGAATTCACATTTTTTTAAACAAATAAACATGTTATTTTGTTGCTGTATTTGTTATTTTTAGCAATTCACATACATTTTTAATCAGGATTTCAGGATTATTATTTGGAAATAAAATAAAAGTCCTTTGATGCAGTTGGAAACTGTCTCATGTGATGGGACAAAGAGTTAAATTGGAAATTTTTAAAATTAGTTTATTTTAAGACAATTAAGGAAATAAAGTATAGAATGGGAATTCTCAGCGAAAGACACGCCATTCCTTTGAAATATGTTTAATGGTCTCCCATAAAATAGGCAGTTGATAAAATTTAGCGTCATACTCCCAAGTGAAGTTAATATGGAGAAAAAATTACAAAATTATTCTTAATTTTACTGTTTCTCACAAAAAATTTTCTCTTAACAAATTCATTCACAATTTGCCTTTCAAAATTTTAAAAAGGATTTCTTTTAAACTTCCGAAATTTTCTTTCTGTTTCCTTATAAATATCACTTTGGTCTCCCGGCTACAAACTCCAAACCTATGCCTTTAAAGTGAATTAAAAAGGGGCACTGAACAATCGTAGGATTATGGGACTTTCTTGAGAATATCAAAAATACGAAAAATTGATAGAGTTTTGGAAAAAAAAATACTTATTCAATAATTCTAAAAAAAACTAAAATCTTGATTGTTGGGCCACTTTGATTAGCTTCCTTTTCTTTACCTTCTTTACCATTAAAGTATGGACTTAATATAAACTTTTAAAACGCCGACACATTTGTGTTAAATTTTTGTCTCTTCTTCCAGGTTCTAATAGAGGAGTTATTGTTTAAAATAAAATTTAATGTGACTTTTGTAAAACGTACTTTCATATGGGAGCACCAGCACATTTTTTGCCAAAATATACTCACGATTTATATAAACCTATATTAATTTTCTGAAAATAATTTATTACGGCCGCGTCCCTGGAAAAAAGAAGGCATACCACCATTTTATTCAAATTATATGTTTTGGAAGTTAAAGTCAATATATGAAATTTTGTGTGTCTATCTTTCCGAAAAGAATTTTTTACAGCGATCCTGTAACTTTTCGCCACAGCGAGAGGGGGACGGCTAAATTTTTAATAGTGATTGTTTCAAAATAAAGCTGCCTTTACGTGACAAAAGATGTGATAAAAACGACAAAATTTTAAAATTTTAGCCGGTAACAGTCTTTTAAGGTCTTCCATTTTAATCATTCACTGAAACAATTTGTTAATTATACATTTACACATTTAATGAGCCCATATGGAGTTTTCTTGGTACAAAAGCTTTTAATTAAACTTAGATCTTATTTGTCTTTTTTAAGCCTGTTACTGTAGAATTATTTATTCAGGAGTTATAAGAGCTCTTTAAATTTTGTATTTCTTATGTTCCATAAAGTGTTTCCACTGCTCATATACATGACTACATGTCTTTATGGATCTACAGTATGTCACGTTATTTTTCATATTAAAGGTTATTTAAGGAAACTGTATTAAAATATGAATCGTATAAGAAAATTTGTAAGCAAAAAAGCGAGTGACGTGGATTACAGATCAAGTACAATCGAAATAAAATAATGCCAAATGATAATGATATTTTTTCGTTATGAAAACCAAATAATTTCTAATTAATATATACTCAAATGATATTGATTTATATTTCTACTAAGGTAAAATATATCAATAATTATTGAAAATAAATTTTAAAGAAAGTTTCACTTAAACTCAAAGACATGATTTTAGAAAATAATAAAAATCAACACCTTTTATATCATAACTGAATGAGGTACGAAAACCAACGAGTTACACTGTTTGCTACAACTTCTAGTGCTTGGAGTACTAAACTTTAATGTGAAAATACACAAGTATTTTGTAGATGTGAAGGTGGGGTGTTTTGAGTGTATTAAGCAGTAAAATTATAATTAGTATTACATGTTCACATTTTTGTGAATTTCCTTTAACTGAAATTATGTACAAGGAAAATACATAAAATTAATAATAGTTAATAAACTCTATTAGATAAATAAGTAAAAGTTTTTGTTATTATTTTTAAGTACACAAGAATGTGTGTGTAAATTGCTCATAAGTGCAAATACATACTCGTATAGCAGAAGTGCTTTCTATTACTTTCTAAGTTTTATACAATTATAAAGTTTGTAAATTTCCATTCAGTCGTTGAAAAGTAAACAAAATTAGATGGTCTCAACAATTGTAACAAAATCATGCTAGAACATTTAAGGCGTTTATATTGAAAATGCCCTAAGTCCATTCATGAAAACACATTTAAGCTTAAAAGTTTGAGTCTTAAATTAAAGAGAAAATTTTATTCAATAAAATTCAATGTTTTGTGATAATATTTTGTTATTATTAAGTATCCAAAGAGTCAAATAAACAATAAATTTGAATACAGTTTGATATTGTTTAACACTGATTTTTAATACATGGAAAGTTTACTGGGAATAAATTTGTACATTTAAAATATTTGCAAGTTCTAATGTCCAGTTTCCGGTGATGGACGACATATTTTGCTAGAAAACAGAATTTTAAGAAATTGAAGGATGATGAAAGGACGAAAATTTTTATAGAAACGAGCATAAAAATATATGAACAAAATACTCCAAAAATGAGTAAAACTGTACGTTAAAATACTAATATTTTGCGAAAAAAAAACGTTAAAAGGTGGATTTAAATATTCAAAGGATAATTAAAAAATATATTAAAAGAATACTTTGAAGGACTATCGACATGATATTTATTTCGTGTTATATATAAAAAAACAATAAACTTTTACTAAGAACTAAGACTTAAGGCTTTAATTTAGGATGCATTATGAGTACTACTACTTTTATAGAAATGACAATAACAATAACTTTCGGAATTGAAAATATGCTGCAAACAAGAATAACAATTTTCTAAATGAAAGGTATCAAAGTACCAAAAAAAAATAATAATAAATTAATAAACAGTCTCCCTGCCTAAATTTATTCATCGTTCAGCGTCATTAAATATAATAATAAACACAGTTCGTTTCGCATAAGGAATTTCCTCCAAAGGGCTGATTGCTTACGTTTTCATGTGTGTTTTAAGGACGAACATATGAAACAGAAAATTCGTCGTTCGCCCGAATTATGTTTATAGCATTAGAAAAGTTTTAAATTGTGTATAATTACTCTATAGAATTTCTAAACTTTTTTAATTCTCAAACAGAATTTAATGTTTAACAAAAAATCAATTAACTCTGACTAAATAATTTGCAGAGAAATTCAGGATACTTATAGAATATGTTCAAGAGAAATGAAAAAATTCTTGACTCAAAAAAAATTCAATTATATTTCTAAATCACCTAAAATATTTGTTGTTGCCAATTATACTTGGTAATATATTACACGATTTTTAAAAAATCGTTTGGCTTTATATGAGAAGTATATAATCATAAGATGGCAACCACAAATATTTCTGATTTTTATATATGGGACAAGACATTGTGCGCCGTCGTCCTCTGCTGTGAATTTTCCGGTAACCTGGTTTTTATATTTTTTGATTAGAAATCCTTTTCTGTAGATCATAATCAAATATTATGAAATTAATTTCCTCTACTCAATAAAATTTGTTTACCCATATTTATAATTATTATCTTTTATACAATCCTTTAAATTTGTTGAAACCAAATTGAAATCTCAACAATATACCAGAACTAATGGATTAAATAATTGATTTTTCGAAATAAAATTAACTGCAACATACATACAATTTCCTAAAGTTTTTTTATTTGATATTCTTTGCAACACCATCAGGTCTCTTTCTAGCAGAAAAAAAATATTTGGACAAAACTTTAGCCAGTTTTTTTTAATTTTAAATTAATGTTTATGCAACACATAAACAAAATTATACAATGTCCTGCAAAAATAGAACATTTGTAAAAATGAAATCCTTTTAAGTTTTACACTTGTCGTAAATATTTCACTCAAAAGAAAAATAAACATTTTCAACTCATACGTACTCGTAACAAGTAAAAGGGCCAGAAAATATTACCAAAATACATTTTTGTAAACTCATCAATTGGCAGAAAGTTGAGGAGAATTCGACACAGGTAATACCTACAGAAATAGTAAATATTTTTGAAGCAACAATAAGCAAATTGGCATAAATTCATAAAAGTTGTTAAGGTACCCAAATTGGAGACACATTTGTTTGTTCATATTTATATAAAATTTAACAATTTATTTTGTGGAAAATTGCAGCTTCTTTAATGTAAATGGCAGGTTCTTTACGAGGATTTAGATGTGGAACATCAATGCGCTCTCTCATCTAGCTGCTGCGCTAAAAGTAGTCTTGCTACTTTGACAATTAGTCTTGAGCGGTACAACGGGATGGTGGATTAACAAAATCTGTTATAGATGTAAAAAAAATTTAAAATTATTGGATAATTTAATGAGGACGAAATGAGCAAGAGCTTTTGGTCCGATTTGTTGCATCAAGTGCCTATCGGTTTCATTCTGCTACCTGACAATATGAAGAGTTTTAGGACAGTTTGTAAACGATGTCCTATTCCTCATAACATTTCATTTATTATTCAATAAAACTAAATTTAATTAAGTAAAATAAATAAGTAAAAAAATTAAAATATTGTTCTTCTGCGGAAGGGCTTTCGGATGACAAGCCCTGGATCTTACTATATTCTTTGGAAGCTTTTTTTTACACAGAAGAAATTAAACTTCGTTTACAGTAAACAAATTCAATGAGTCAGTAAATATTTTGTGTATTTGTCTTGTTACAAAGAATTTCGTAAATTCAAGCAACAATTTAACTGAGAAAATACAAATTAATTGCGACAATAAAAAGTTTGACTGAAAATAAAATTTACTTTGAAGAAAATGTTTGCTTGAATTTTTTTTGCAAATAATATTTTCCTAATTATTCGCCAGCACTAAAATTCCTTTGGAGCCGAAATCTAATGAGTATTGTAGAGTAAAATTTACAAAAAAAAAATTGAAATTCATGATTTCATGGATTAGAATATATTTTCCAGGCCAGTACACTTCTCGTCATCACTTTCGCTATATATTTTCCATTAAAATCAAAACACTTACCACACGCAATAGATGTGTCATGTGACATAGCGTGACAAACTTTTACCAAAAACCTCAGCACTCGTTTAACGTATCCTTTTATACTCGTAACATAATGAAGAATATTCTGGCAAGCATATGTTCAAACGAGGTGTTGTTTTTCTATACAAACAGCATCAACAAGAGGCAGGGCGAGTGTTGTTTGGACATGTTGGCAAATTTTGTGGCAGCAACAATGTAGCAAATTTTAAAGGTGTTACACATTCATACATCTGAATTCAAAAAAAAGAACAACATAGAACTATAGACATGTGTATATTAAAAAAAGAAGAATATGTGCAAAAGTTACACATGAAAAGTCTAAAAAACGCATGTAGCTGCCCTGCAGAAAAAGGAGGAAAAAATTGTAATGAATTTTTACCAGGTTAGTTTTCCAATGTTGCTGCTGAATGTTTTACAGCTGCAAAAATAAAAACAACATCACACACAATTTACTGTTATAGTTTACACCATAAATTTCATTTACTTGTGCATAAATTGTTTAAGATCCTACAGGCCAGGCCGCCTTGAAGTGATGTGTATTTTTGTGGCCTCAGGACAAGTGGAACAATATTGGTGAGTACCTTTAACATATTTTATTTATAAAAAATTATCACAATTTTATTAGATAGAAAAGTAGAGGGGTGAGTGGCGCCAATGCAATGCATTGACCGCCTGACAGCTAGAATACAGTTTGTGGTCAGGCTCTAGAAATCTATCTACATACTTTTCTTCGAGTGTTGTGGCATGAACTAAAAAAGTAGCAAAAATAACAATAGAAAAAATTCGTGGTTCCTCCTTTTTTCATTTTGTTTATGGTTAAATGGTTGTTAAGTCCTGGAAGCACAACCAAAAGCAAACGAAATAAAATATAATAACTTTCGTGGGAAAAACAGTGCAAGCAATTTCGTTTATAGTTTACAGTCATCGAGAGCATGAATTATTGAATGAATTCGTTAAAAACGTTTTTCATTTAAAACTATTTTTCCATATTTAAAAATTGCACTTGCTTATTTTTAGATGCAAAGGTGTTTTTCCTGGTGGTAGATTTACAAATGCTACATTTTGTTTATTATTCCTTTTCCACAACTACATTCAGTCTCTGGCAGGTAAGTGTTGCTTTTGTGTGAATACAAATATTGTTGATGAAGTTAACAATTGCTACAAATAGAGGATAACGCTTTCCAGGCTGCAAAACTAAATATTTGCTTTCCAAATGAAGGAACAAATAAAAGCCAGCGTGCAACAAATAGTTGAGTGAAAAAAATTAAATACATTACATTATTTAAATTTGTTAAGCCGTTGCATGTTTTCCTTTTAAATTTTTAATTGGCATATAAGCCTACTGTGCAGATCAGTCAGTCAGTCAGTGGCGGTGCGTTACATACATTAAACTACAGGTGGTAAATGGCCATTTATGACTCACTTGTACATTTATTATGACAACGTAAATAATTAATACTGTGTTGCATTGTTTCATGATGCAACATGACTTAATTGTCACGTGTTATCTTGTACGTTACATTACGTGTATTGTTATTTCGCAATGATGGGTGTAGGAGTTGTTTGTGTGCGAGTTAATTTCCACAAAAAAATTTGTTTATGGTTGCATAATAATGTTTTTGTATTGCAATTGCAAAAACGGTTGAAGGCAGTTGTTAATACAAGATTACAAAGAGTCCTAAACCAAATGCACATTGAAGTTCCATGTGTTTTAGTCTATTAGTATATTTTTATCCCAAGGGCAGAAAATATTCTTAGAAAATTTTGGTGCTGCTATAAAAAAGCCAGCGTGAATCCCTAAAAATGGCACTTTACCTGACTGACCAAATATATTGGCAAAAAGTTACTCAACAGTTTGGAAAAAAGAAAATATAAAAAAAACAAATGTTTGGGAAAGCGGTAGAGTAATAATATAACAATTTGGGAAAAATACTGAAGAATTTTTTTATGGCAAGAAAATACTAGAATACAATAAAGGAATATATCCTGGAACTTGCGATATCTTAAAATTTTCATTATGTGTTCGTCGGTATTGTATGCTGAGAAATTTGTTCGTCATTGGTTGACCGATTTTAAACAGTAAGTAATAGGAGCAGGGGCAAGGATATATTTGTTCTTAAGGCATTCTAGACCTGCTTTGTTCACGCTTTTTTATAGTTTTAATATAATAAAGAATTCTCGTATTGTATTTGATGGTTGAATGCTTTGCAATCAGTTAGAGATCTACTGCTGAATTTATTAGCATCAATGAACAGTTGTAATATAAATATTAAAATAAATTTATAGTATATTTTTCTGCTATAAAATTTTATGTTGTAGACTGCCGTGAATAAATAATAAATATACCCTAAATTTGCGACGCCCTTAAGTGATAAACTCGATTATGGAACAGTGCGGCGTGCATGAAGTAAATATTTTTTGGTTGTTATTCTATTAATTTCAAAGTAAATAAACACTTTACTTCACTTCACTTTCACTTCATAAGTAATAATATTTTTTGTATTTGATTTGCTGTAGATCTTTAACGAATTTGAAGACTACAAGGAAAAAAATTTATTCTAAATTATCAATTGTATTTATTTGTATCAATTGATTTTATTTAGATCCATAGAATAAAATCTCTACTCGATACCTTTTGTTTTTGGGGAACAGGAAGTTCAATATATACATCATTGTTTTGTGGTACGGCGTATCATAAGATTTAATTCTTTTATACAATGTTGAAGTAGTTACACGCAAAAAAATAATATGACTGATATTTTATCATTAGTGCGATTTTGTGATCATTTCTGTCATACATATGTATATGGTAGAGATAGAAAAAATTATTCTAGTTAAAACAGTATTTGAACATAAATTTTTTTATTTTGAGCATTTTAATGTACGATTTTATATCATTCAATGATGTCATATATTCAATACATTAATTTATATATTCTATATATTATTGATCCAATCAATACTTTAAGTTGGAAGTTCTTGCGAGAACAAAGTTTGAATTTAAATTAAAAAGACATTTTAATTTACAATTATATTAAGGTATCAAAAAATATAAAAAACTATTTAAGGCGAAATTTTAAAAGAAATAAAAAACGATTTTAGTGTAGTGAGAGACATGCAAGTATGAAAAATATTGTCCTGTCGTTGTAGTTGTACATATTTTGTAGGTGTTTTCCATGTAAGCATTCGCTACAATACTTACAACTTCTTCTCCTTTTGTAATATCAATTGTCGTATGAAGACATAGATGGGAAAGTCAATGCAAACGCATTTTGCCTAAAGAATTTTGAGATTTCATAATTTTGGAAATAAATAAAATATAACTTAGAAATATATTAGCAAAGATTAATAAAAATTATGCCTTTTTTGTATAAAGAAAACGATAAGTAACTGCAATACAAAAGGGGAAAGCTACTATTTTTTATCCCTGTATATTGAATGCCATATGAAAAAAGTGATAATTTAAAAATTACAGAGAGTATGACAAAATGAAAATAAAATTAAAAAGGCACACAGAAAAAAAACATGTTGCTACGATCAATTACAATAATAAAGGCCTTAGTTGGTGGGGGCATGATCGAGATTTTTATGATGTAGTACGTACATACGCAGAGTGTAAAGCAATTTACAAAATAAAAAATATATTAAGTTTAAGATTTTTATAATTTATGACAATAAATTTATAGTCTAAGTGAAATTATGTATATCACTTACACGATAAAAACGAAATTCTTTTTACAGGAAAAAATATTTGGCATTATTAATTTTTATACAATGATCACGCTGCATGTTTATTAGATCAAATTAGTTTATGCTGAATGAAAACTTGCAACAACATTTTCCATATTCTCTACAACTTGCCATCTATAGAATTTGTAATTTTAAACTAAATATAAGATATTTGTTTTCCTTTTATTGTTTTAAGGAACTTTTTTCAGAGAACAGTCTCCATAATTCTGATGAATATAAAAAATATTTGACATAAACATTTGGATAAACATTAACGATACGAGTTGTCTATGATTGTGGTTGTATCAACCATGTTTTTCTTTGCGTGTGTGAATATTTGATTTAAAGAAAATAGATTTTATTTCTGATCCATTTGCAGCATACGGTACGAAACAATATTATAAAACTTTAAAAAAATTAGAGAACATTGTGCTTCAAATAGCTCCACTTTAATTGATGTTACGTATGCAATTAGCTAAAATGGGTTTTTCGTATTTTGCCACCAAATTAAACAATTTTGAAATTAATTTATTTAAGGAATTAGTTCTTCCTGAAATGGCATTCCTTTATTGTCAATTATTTATACTATTTGTCGTTTAGTAGAAATACCTAAAAAAATTCGTGCATATATTTCACGTTGCGTATTTGCTATTAAAGTTTATTTCGATTCCATAAATTAAAGCAAAAAATCATTTCTGTATGTTGCGAAACGAATCCTTTGGTCTTCAGTGTATTTAATTATATTTTCGTTTGGAAAAGAGGACACAATGCTTCCATTATTTAGAGGGAGCAACTGACTGCATTTCGGTTATTAATTTTTTTTAAGCATTAAGCATTTGAGTACTTAAATGAAAAGATACTAAGAATTGGGAAATCATGTTCTTATTAGAATTAGAAGTAGTTGGAGAGGAAAACTTCAAATTAAAATAAATTGCTTACTTATGTTCCCAAAATTTAACTAACAGCAAGAGGAGAAAATTAAAATAATGAAAAAAAGCACAGCGTCATCAGCATCATTAATGTAACGAATAGAAAATGGTAGAGAGCGACGGAGGGGCGGGTGGTTCGACCAAAAAAGAAGAGTTTAATTTAAATTAGGATAGTCATGTCTACTCGTATATGAAGTGTGTATGTGTTAAAGTTTTTATTTGTATGGGAGAGAGTTTTTTAAAATGTGGGTGATTGTGTGAATGTTTGATAACTTTTGTGTAATTTCTGCTAAAAGTTAAAAATATTAGTTTTCCGTACTAATGGCTGCCATGTAACGCTTTAATTAAAGCAATGACTGGAATGCTTGAGCACATCTCAGCTATTTTAGTTGAATCTCTTGTGCTGATTCAACTTTTGCTGTTGCCTTTGTTTTGCCTGTGAAGGTTGTATCTAATAAATATTATTGCAATATGTTCTTCGAAAGGCTGTTGGATGATATGTATTTGCAAGTCAATAGAAAAAACCAAAAAAAAAATTTATTGAAGATGTTCATGTCATGTCATGTAGAATAAGCGTTAATAAGTGCTTTAAATAACAGTGTCTTCTTTTTCGAAATGCTATTATTTGTGTTATTAAATGAATGTTTTAGTCAATTAATGACAGAATAATTTAAAGTCCTGTTTCTGCAATACATTCGCTTAAAACGTTTAACTAATTTGCATAAAAATCTCCACAAAAAAATTAAGACATTCTAATGCAAATTCCTTTTCTTACATTCTATTTGTGTGGAATAAAGTGATACAAATAATTTTGCAAGAGTTTCTCGTTAGCACTGAAAAGTTAAAATAAATAAAATTGATACATATTATAGATCCCAAGGCATGTAAGTTTTAATGTTTGCTCAATCATCCTCCAAAGCTTAGATAGGAGTCCTAACTTCAAGAATTCTGGTTGGATGATCCTAGATTTGCGGCTTCAGCCAACATGAAAATAAGAAGTTTTCTAAAGTGAACTTGGGTAAATATGATGGCTAATTTATGTCAACTTCATATTTATATATATAAATATAATTTTGCGTCCGGCTGATTTCGAGCCAAGTTAAAAAAGTTCTTGTGCAAAATGGGGAATCATTTGCCAGCACTTTAAATGATTGCATTGATATTCTTGACCTTAGCCTTCTGGAAATATATATGAACGGACAGCCGATATGTACATAGTAAAGTTTTATCAATTAGAAATGCCGCTCAATTTTGCGAATTTCTATGGTGGTTTGGCAGGATACTTAACAATACCGCAACACCATGCCCGTCAATGCACAGTGCTTTGTTGTGAATGTTAAAAACAATAATTTCAATGACTTTAGGAAAACTTTCACCTCAATTTCAAAATTGAGATCGACCAAGCAGTTATGATAACGGAGTTCTTGTGACATTCTTGGGGATATTTAAACGAAAAAGTGTACGTCAATAAGCCAAGACCAATTCAAGAGCTAAAGAATGAGATGATTCCGGACATTAACACGGACATTAAACCTCAGTTATGTCTCAGAATCATTTCAAATATGGACCATCAGATAGACGTATGCCGCCGAAGCCGTGGCGACCATTTGGTCTATATTTTGTTTAACACGAAATTGTCATTGATCTTTCTATCATAATAAAAGATATTTAGATAATTCTCTGAAAACTTTTTGTTTTATTTACAATTAAAATCATCCGTTTTGGTTGGACCACACTTTGCAATTCCGACAACAATGGACAACAATTCTTTTGCAAAGTTGCACGTGTTTGTTCTGATATTGTTCTGGTGGAATATATGACAGTCCTTTAATATTATTTTTTTATATCTCTGATATCCTTAATAACTTTATGTTTATAGTGTTACGGTTACTAATTTAATGAAACATGGTGTTCCTCACCTCCCAAGATGGATTGAAATAGTGCAGCACTTGGTCCACGAAGTTATAATCTGGTATTTTTTAATAATAAAACCAGTCTTACATTGGACTGGCGCAGGATACAGTCAAGATAATTTGTAGGCCACATACGATCATTGTTGAGAGAGAAATCAATGTGATTAACGAAACTATAGAGGCAAGCAAATGCTGCAACTGCAGTAATTTCAGACATTATAAGATGCCAAGAAATTATTTATTCAAGAATTATTTTTTAATTTCATTTGAAATCTCATAAACGTTTATAAATTTTCGCTGGAGCTTTAGTATGATTTTAGCTCATATAATATTTTTAAATTTAAGGATATTTTTCAGGAAGGCATGTCCTTAAACCGTTTATCTTTAATCTTTCCAAGTTGCTTGTTGAATTCATATACAAGGCTTAACGTGGAATGCATTTTTATTGTAAAGCACTCTATTTGCATTACCACAGTATGCATAATATTCTAAAAAGCTCCCGAAAAATATGTATCAAGTAGTAAATGAAATAAAAGTTTATGCAGGTTTCGATTTTTTTCACTTTAATATCCGAGTAGCACCTCGTTAATTTGTAAGGGCCACTCGTCTAGTGATTTTGAAGAAAGACAATATGACATGGCTATAAGGTTTCTTGAAGAGGTACTCAAGGAAGTTTTATTAAAGAGAACTAGTGATTGCAAGCTGGCATATTAAGTGTATTTATTCATTTAAAAGAATAATAAGAAAATTATTTGTAATATAAAATAAGCCCATAGTTTGATGTTGATATGATATAAATTACAACTGAAATTTGCCAAAAATATTACCTACGATTACTTTACTCCCTTAAATATTTAGCCTCATACGACTATTTGTCATAGAAAAGATTATAAAACTTTTCAAATACCTCGATATGCATGTTTCCATATCGTTGTTTTTGAAAATTTCCATATTCATGTTTTGCCTTAATTTCCGTATGTCAGTGATAGTGACTGAATGTACGTGAACACATTGTGGATGTAGTAAATTCACTAAATGTTTCATTATTTTTGCTTCGGTACGATTAGTTTTTTCTTTGATTTTCCTCTATTCATACATTTAAGTTTGTTGATTGCAAATTTCCGGTGTCTTAATTGAAATCTGAATTTTGCTTCTTTTTTTTTATCATGCTTTTACTATTAACGGAAATTGTTAGCATTTGTTATAAACATAATACTAAATTAAATAATTAAAGTAAAATATTTTCATTAATATTTATGGGAAATTATTTTTTATGCGCAGAAAACAAAACTAATTAAATTTATTGATAGATTTATAATTTTTTGGAGAATGTTTTGCCAATATTGTTTTAATTATTAGAGCTTTAAAAATTTTCGCCATGTTTCATGAAATATTTTTGAAAATATGTGTGTTAAATTAAACGGTTTATGTTTATGTACACATTTATATTCTTTCATATTTCCATATTTTTCCATTACTGGCAATTCGCTAATTAAATTATTTGTTTTTATTGATGGGAAATTGTTAAAAAAAATTGTATGCAATATATTTGAATTAGGAAAGAATTGATCCTGAGGTAATGCTTCAGAGTCAACAAAGAAAATTCTGCTTTAATTTAATTAAAACCCCTTACACTCCCGCTTAAGCGCTCATGTGTACGTCATCAGTTTTTTATAGGTGGCGAAAAATCTAACCAAAAATGAAATGAAAATTCTGAGGTAAGGATCAGAAAGTAGTGCAAATCTGAGTTATTTTCAATGATTTTCATACTATTTTCATCATGTGGATAAAAGTAAACTTTTAAAAAATTTTTGCATAGAAACTAATTTTATATGAAATTAGAAAATTTTTTTTGCCACTAGCAATATGCTTTAAAATTTTTTTTATTGCTAATAGTTCACGATTTCTATTTTCTTATGCAAATATAATCTTTTCCTTATTGGTGGAAGGAAAATAATGTTTTTATGTAGATTTTAAATAAATATTATTTTGTAAAAAAGAAGTAATTTCAAATCGATTTCCACAAGCTTGTAGAAGTAGTTCCTATTTCAAATTAAAATTTTGTCAATTGAATTCTAGATATTCTAAAAAATATATCAACGGAACCTTTGGAAGCAATGAGAATTTCACTCCTTGAGCGCAACTTCCATTTCTTTTACTGGGAAGGATTCTGAGGAATACTTTTCCCATCTTTTTTTCTCATGTAGACGTAAATTGATCACTAAGTAATTAAAGGATGGTTTCACGTGCATTTAAAGAAAAAACGTATTTTTGTATACTCGTAAACAAAAGCATATTCAACCCAAGGTGGAAATAATACATGTTTTGATGGAAAGCTTGTCCACTTTACTTCCTAAGAAATTGAAAATATGCCCTACTTGACTTGTGAAAGGAATAAAGCAAATCACTTAATGAAAACCCCAAGACAATTTTTTGAATTCATATATATACAAAATTCTCATCTTGATGCTTCTTGAAGTATTAATTTTAAACCATTTTACATTATAGTTTAATTCTCCGAGTCAAACACCGAAAGTATTACCAAACGTTGTTCGCCCTTTCTCAACACTTTGCTTCTTATTCCCAGAAGTCATAAAGTCGTTGAAATTGGGATCTGGTAGAAGTGCAAACTTGGATCATTTTCAATGACTTAAACATATACGTGTACTTGTCATTGCAGAATGTTCTCTTTTTCGACTCATATTCACGATTTGGAAGTTAAATTCATTATATTGATACAAGTTTAATTTTTATTACAATTTTGCATAGAAATTAAATTTATATTAAATGAGGATGCTTGTTTGCCATAGACAATAATAATTCTCTCGCAGCCAAGATTTCTTTTTTCTTACGTGAATGAAATTTTATTGTTATCGGCTGAAGGATAATAAGTTTTTTTTTGTTGATTCAAGAAGTAGATGTGATTTCAAATTAAATTTGAATAACAGGAAGTCAAAAAACTTCTCTAACTGATCTTTTGAAAGCAAAGAAAACGTCACTCGTTAAGTCAAACCTGTTTGTTTTTTTTAAGTTCTTATGATTGATTCTTTCTAAAATGGAAATCGATTAATATCCGGCCTAAGAAAACAAAAAGAAACATCGAGCTGTACAAATACTCATATACTTGTGAATTGAACATTTCTTTAAAATCAAAAATGATTATGAATCGATTATGAGTGACAACTGATCATCAGTTTGTTTTGCCACTGGCTGAGAATGATATTATAGATGGTAACTGGCAATTGCAGGTATTAAATTTCAGCTTTTTGTTAACCCTTTTCTGACAACCAAACATTTTTGGTTGCAAAGTTCGATCGATCTTTCCTATATCAATATGTTAGTCTTTGAAGTATGCAGGGTAGTACAAATAATATATTTCTACTGGTGCTTCATATGGTGGCTCTTGAGAGCTGAGATGAATGACAGCCATTCGTGATTTTAAAACCGTGACGATGCTGTTATTCCCCAAACAGTATGAATTAAAATTTTTGTGTGACTAGAATTTTGTATTTTGTGAAAATATATTTTTCATATAGTTGCAAACTCTAAATAGAAAGGACGTTACAAGTTCCGCTTAAATTTGTAGTATTTCGTGTGTAAGTAGAGTCTATATTACGCTTATGTTTTGCTAATTGAAATTTCTCCGAAACGGATTTTGATGGCTGGTGTTGCTGGTACTGGTGGATCTATAACGAGACCTATAATTTTGGAGAATTTCGCCTGTTGTTAGAAATTCAAGAGTAGCCAATTCTTAGCGACCAACCAGGATCCCAGTTGTTAACATCAGTCTAAAAAATTAACTTGCGACCTGGTTAGTCTAATTCGAATAAAAGCAACTATTGTAATATTTTTTTCGCCCTTAAATTTAACATTTGCCGCCATTCTTAATAAACTATTTCATATACTGGAAACGTAAAAAAGAAAAAAATGTTCACAGTAATAAACATTGCCATTTGCACTTTTCTGAAACACTTTATTGATTTAAATTTCGGTGTTTGCATGTTTAGTTTTAAGGCCAAAATATGCTTAAATTTTGATAACTGAGTTGTGTTGGATATATTTTTTTCTGTTTGTTTTTTTAACTAAACATCCAATAGAATAGAACGTAAATAAATGTTTACAAACTGAATATAAGGCAAAACAAATGAAAATTACTGTGCAGCTACGAGTGCCGCTAAGCTCCTATTATACGGCTCAGAACTGTGCACTGGTCGTCCATGAAATGAACAATTTTCCCTTGTTTTACTTTTTACCAAAATAGAATACTAAAACATTTTCCAGCAACCACTAGATATGGATTTTTTAAATGCAAATGCCCTCATGGCAGTTAAATTTTGCAGCAAGTGAAATAAACTAGGGGTTGGTGGTGGCAACTATTTGTTGAACATAGTTTTTTTTAAATACAACAAAAAAATATGCATGTTTGTATGTACATTTGTTTAGTAACTGCTAAGTATTGTTGTTGTTTTTGCAAGCGCCCAATTTAATTTTCCAATTAAATTTTCGCTGGCGAAAAAAAAGAAATTTTAAAACTTTTTCTCGCGAAACAACTGCAGTCAGTGCCACCAATATAATACTATATATACGAGCAATTGTGCATCAAGCTGACATTAGGGAAAATTACCACAACATTTTGTTGTTTGCTCTAAGCGCAGACAAGTTTTTCATTTGCTATAGAATTTTTTTTATCGCAATAATGCCAGTATCAGTATAACAGTTTATTTATCAAAATAAAACTTGCAACAGCAACAGCAACAGCAACAGCGAACAATAGAGCAAGATTTTAAGAAATCAAATCAGCGATTGTTATTTGCAGCATATTGTCTAAATTTTTGTAACAAACATCACTGCAACATGCTTCTTAGTTCAGAGTTCGTAAAATAACTTAGTTAAACTTTGCTGCAAACTTAAGGGTAAATATATTAGAAGTTTATCTTTTTTTCGAACTACAATAGAAACTTTGAATCCAAAAACAAAAAATAATATCAAACGTTAAGTTGTGTGTGTGTTTTTTAATAAACTTTTTTTCCTTATGTCAGAAAACATTTTATTTTATGTAAAATAACGCTAAACCATAGAAAAGTCAGTTTCAATTTCAAATTTGTCATGTTTAAGTGACATTAAATTGTTTGTACAACTAAAGAACAAACAGATTTTTGCTGCTGTCATTTTCGTTTATCGGAGATCAGAAACACCAAAAATATTTGACTACAAAAAAACAAAGAATAAAAGGATGTATGTATGGCTTTGTATTGTAATCTTAAAGAAAGAAAAAGGAAAAATATGACAATTTTACAAATTTTGCAAAATATAATGCAAGAGTCATCCAAAAAGGCTTTACACTTCAAATATTATTTTTGAGGAGATTGCAAATCGAACACCTATCAAATGAGGGAAATCGATATGTGTGGGCAATACGTTACGAATGTTGCAAAATGGCATAACAGCAACTGGGAAAGGAAGCAGCCAGGTTGAGAAAAAGCTGGGCACAAAGATAGAACATTGAGTTGGGCAAATGTAACTGGAGGTTCTTTTTTGACGCCTTAAGCTCCTTGTAGGATCAAATGGTACATTATGCTTAAGACAGCAATAAAAAATTAAGGGTATAGTACATGGTAATAGAAGGTTACAAAAGTTTCCAAATCATTGTCAAATCGTTCCCATTATTGTTTGCTTACAACTTGGCTATAGAATTTGAGCCGACCTTTCAGAAGTCCCTAGAAGATTATCCATTTTATATTTTTGACAGCTTTTAAGCTTTTTGTGTGCATTTTTGAGGTGTTTGAAAAGTTCGTTTCATAGCCTAAGATAGTGTGACGACTTTACATTTCGTCTTGATATAGGGTGATTTTTTTGCAACATTCCTTTTGGCATCACTATTTTTGGCAGCTCAGTTGTTCCCGTGTAACATATTACTATTAAACATGTGTAGTTTGGTCTACAATTTATCCATGAATCGACTTACAATCGAACAATAGTTGCAGATTTTTGAATTTAGTTATCAAAATTCATGCTCGGTTAAGAAAGTGAAAACTGTGTTCGGCGACGTGAATAAGGAAAATGGCCGTATTTGGTGTGAAGAGCAGCTAGAAGAACTACTTCCCGAAAAATGCACTGTTTGGTCTCGATTATGGGCAGTAATTTTTTAAAGACGACGAAGGCAGGAACGTTATTGTGAATGGCGAGCGCTACCGTGCACTACCGTCCTATTTTCTTGACCAAAATAGCAATTGACTTCAACAAAGTGTCACATGTCACACATCATGCCAAACAATTTCGCACTTGAGAGGCGAGTTCGGTGAACAGTTTATTTCACGTTTGGGGCCGGTTAATTGGCTGCCTAGATCGTGTGATTTAACGCCTTTAGACAATATTTTGTGGGACTAAGTCTCATGGACAAGCTTGCAATGGTTGACGCACTGAAAGAATTTATTCGTGAGTTACCGGCCTACATGTTGGAGAGTGTATGCCAAAATTTAACCCGTCCTTTGTGCCATTTGAGGCGTTGTCTCGGTCAACATTTACATGAAATCATCTTTAAACAATGAGTTGTATAGGTCGTTCTATAGACTAAAATAAAGATTTCAGATATTTCTCTAAATTTCATGTTTTTTTTTTAATTAAATCCGAAAGTTATTAAAAATTCATCCTTTACAACAAGATGTTTACACGAGAATATATGTGACTCGTTTATCATTTATGGCGTTGTCCTTTCTAAAAAAGCATAATATTTTGTTTATCAACCCATGAAAAATCTGTTTATCACTTTAATATATAAAAGCTGATTCCTTTGTAGGATTGTGAGCTTCTTTCCAAAAAGTTTGCGCTTTATAAAGAACAAGAAAATGCATTTTTTCTCTTTGAAAGGTCATAAAATTTGCATGTTGATATTTTTTTTAGAAATGAAAGAGTCCTTGGAATATAAAAATAAGAGTTTATAAAAATGCGATTTTTATTAAAATGACGGCATATAAACAGCTAAAGCCACAACAAACAATACATTTTTTACACTTTAATTGTTGAAACGATAATTGGGGAGAATATACAAAAAAAATTAATTTCAATATTCCTATTAAATGTATATATTTGCCACTAAGAAATCATTACTTATGATTTAAGGATTTCCATTTGGCAGTTCACAAATAATTTTTCACATTTTATTATTTATTTTCCCACTTTTTTACAATCTTTATTGAAGAATGTTTGCTTTTTTTAAACAAATATTAATTATGTTCCATTTCACAATTATGGGATTCACATAAAGTGTTGCTCCTTAGAACTTAATTAAAAACAGCTTGACTTTTCCAAACAATTTATCGGTGAAAAAAATAAGACACAAGAAATTCATTATAAGAAAATAATGAAAAGTGAAATGAAATGTTGGTAAAAACGACCATTTTATAACAAGAATTTTATGTCATTTTCATGATGCATTGTGTGTTTGTTTCACTTGTCCAAAGTATATTTCCTTGTGTATCTACAAAAGTTTTAATTTGTATTACCAGTACTTGGTGTTTTATTTTAGTCTGTCATGTACTGTTCTCGTGTAGATTCTATTGCAATATTGTTTTGCTTTTTGTTTGTTGATACAGTGGAAAATTAAATCTTAATTAAAATTTTCTCCTCTCTAAATCATAAATGACACATAATGTTTTCACTGCAAATGTCTGGAATGGTTTTACGCCATAAAATTTATCATGATATCTAAAAATGAAACTGAAAATCAAATATATTTTTATATAATGATAATAATAAATAAAACAAAGAAGAGCTTTTGGAGAGCATCGATTTATGGCATCTATTGTCTACAGTACAATATATTTTAGCTCCTCTTTTAGCCATGTAACAATTCTTGTATCAATACATTAAGTTCATCCGCTGTACAAAAATTTTTTACAACAATTGGTTGTGCAGCGAAGCCAAAACTACTGTATTAATTTATTAAGATTTTAAATGTTAATAACGTATTAAATATTGAATATGTTTTTCAAAAAAGGTGGGGGCCTCAAGAAAGAATTTTCTTGACACGATTTGCCCACAATTCCTTTTGTATAACTTCAGTATTTTATCATCCTCTGTTACTTTATATTGAAAAATATTCACACATGTTTTTATTCACTCACAAATATTCTTCTTAACTTGTTTGAATACTTTTATTCATTTATTTTAACACTTGTCAAGTTGTTGTCCCCACTTCTTTTCTTTTTAATTTTTCCAAATACATACATGAGCCCTTCAATTCTCAACACTTGTTACTTCCTTAACTTTTTCTTGTGCACACAAATACGAGTACACAGCACATCATTAAAAACACCAAACACGCACACACTCTTATTGGGAGCAGCAAATATGCTGACGCCCAAGAAAAAAGCACTGCCAATACTTGGTGTTACAGACTCTTCATTTAGTGAATATAAAAGAATTACAGTCGAATACGATTAAGCAAAAGTGGAAAATTTCAGATTCAGATTTACTGTATACCATATACAAGAAAAAAAATATGGTTAATGCAATCATAGTCGCAAACTATCATTAATGTTGGCTCTGATGATTATATTAAACAAACACTACGTAAAATGCTCTCTTAAATATATCATCACGTTTGTCACAAATATATTATTATGTTCAATGGAATACTAAAAAAATTATTATTTCATTTGTGAACGTAGTTACGAGTATATACAATTCATATGCATAATAAATATACAAAACATACTCAAGTACCTCTTGTGCAAATACTTATTTTCTTTGAGAATATTTGCATGTTTTCTATTTTTTTCCTTAGCGGTGTTTGTCTTAGAATTTTACTTTTAATAATTTTCCTGAAAATTTCAGAAAACTCTTAATTAAAATATTTACTTTCTTGTATTGAAAATTTATATCATATTGAATAGTTCATATTGAATAGTTCAGTGGTGATGATCACAAAATGGTAAAGGATTACACTTTAAATATTTGAATATCCCAAATGAATATGACAACCGTGAACACAGAATGACCGTATGGTTCATTTTCAATCAGGCTGGTACAATATTTGCACTATTCTATCATACATAATATTATGTCCATCATAACCATGAAAATTTGTCGCCACAAACATAATATAATATTCGCCAGAACTACACCACAAATAATAATATAAATAAATTTTTGTTTGAAATTTATATAACAAATGAACATAGTAAATTCATATTCTAGACATCATTCCATTTTAATTGCTTTATTGTATTTTTCATTAATAAATTTTATTTATTTCCCTTCTGCTTAATGTCTCTTCTTTTTTAATTTTAATTATCGTTATTTCGGTAATCATCGAGTACCATCTCCAGATTATTTGTTTATTTTATTTTTTATTTTTTTATTTATTATTTTATTGTTTGTTGTTGGCTTAGCTGAGTGCGTGCCTGCATTTCATTGGCTCTATTCAACTCATCAGTAGACTTAAGCCAAATCATGATTGAAAAGCATTCAAGCTCGTATACTTATACCAAAGAATGCAAATACTATACGAGCCAACAACAAAAAATAAAATATTAAATAGCTGTTTTGGAGAATATCTCGAATAACAAATTTGAAAAATACATTTTCTTATTTTAGAACTCAATTTTAAATACTAACAATGCCAATTTTTTCAACTTTCGAGTTTAAATAAAAGCTTATATTAATTTTTAGCAGAAATATGTACTTTATTATAACAAAACTTTTATTTCTTATAATATCGTTGAAACAATCATATTGAACATTACATATTATAGTAATGATATAAGATCTTAATGGTAATGGTATAAGATCTTACATTAACTAAGACTGTATTCTATTATTAAATTGAATTTAGTCGCTCTGGCTGGATTTCAATTACTAAATTTGTCAATTCATACTAATAGTTTTTTTAAACTATTGTTATTAATGCAGATGTATAGAGAAGCAAATTACAATAGTAGACAGAAATATTAGAAGTGTTAACAAATTTGACTAATGAACGCTATTTATGATGTTTTGGAGACCATTGAAAAAGGCACTGTTCCATTTGCAAAAAATTATTAATCTCAATTGACAAATTCAACTCGAGAGCGTCCAATTAATTTCAATTCAAAAACTAACGATCCCATGCAACAAAAAACTTAATGCAACTTTATAAACTATTGTTAAGTTATAGGGTTTAAAAAAATGCTTATAAGAAAATTTTAAACAATTTTAAAATGAAGAAAACTGCATTAAACGTAATCTAAGTTGATGTTTCCAAGGTGGATGTGTCATTTTATACTTGAAATATCTCTGCAAATGCAGCAAATAGGAATTCATTTTACAGCTAAATTTAAAGCTTGAAGCCTTAAATCTTCGTGGGAGCTTATTGCTTCTTTAATTTGGTGGGAAATACTTAAAATACACTCAACTCAACTCAACTCATAGAAATTATTAAACATAAACTATAGATATGAAAAAAATATGTCAGTGACGTATAATCAAAATAAATACAAAAAGACTCAATGTTCAGATAGAATCTGAAAAACTCTTCGTTTTCCATTCCAATTCTTTTGATTTTATTTCATTTGTTTGATGGGAGCTCAACATTTTTGAAAATAGTTTATTTTTCTGACACGACACGACCGCGTTCCCAGTAAAATTCCTTAAATCATAAAATCGTTAAAATCGTGTTTCGCGTACGATTTCTTAGTGAACGTTTGTTACCGCTAAAATGCTTCTTAACTAATGTGAAGTGAGTAAAATATTTTTTATACGGTCGTAAATAATTGAACTCTGCTTAATTGGGAATCATTTTATGGACTCATTTATGCATTAACGTCCTAATCTATTATTAATGATATTTTTTCTTTGCGTGTATAACTTGAGACTACGTGCAGTCGAATGTAATAATAAAAAAGTTTTTCTCTTAAGCAATGCATCACAATTTTTTTTTTTTTTCAAATAAAATCTTGTACTTTTATAATCTTTTAATCGCATCATTGTAAATCATAAAAAAGTAAAAAATATTCGATTTCGATTAATAGATTTGTTCAATTAAAAGTTACGAGCTTATCCAGGTAAGATTGTATAAAAAAAAATTGTTATTATGTACTACTCCAAGGAAACGGAAGAAGCAATTGAAAGTTAAAAGAAAGTTTGATATGACAAATGATAAAGACCGAGAACTGGGATTAAGAAATGCCAAAGTGCCGAATCGGGATCCGGTATCAAAATAGCAGTCACATCAACTAAAAGATAAATACAATTTGTTTGAGACCATAACCCAGCGCGAAAATAAGGGAGCAGTGAGGGATTAAAATTAGTAAAAAAAAAACAAATGGACTAGTCACGTCATCTTTTGTAGAAGTTTATTGAAGATCTATAACTTCTATTTGATTTTTTTGGACTTAGCTGTTGGTATATCGATATTTTATTCATTTAACTAAATCCCAAATAGGAGATTTCAATATTAATTATTTCCATTTAATTTGGAAATTTTGTATTCGGGATATTCTCCTCAACTAATTGTTAAAAAAACTAGAGTATTTGCAAAATGCATGGATTGTGGTGGCCTTAGCTCTTCATAACACACACACACACACACACACACACACACACTATATATATATATATATATATATATATATATATATATATATATATATATATATATATATATATATATATATATTAGTATATATATATTTAGTACAATTCCGGTTGAGCAAAATAAGTTATTCAAAAAATGTCGGCAGGAAAGAGCATAATAATTAAATGAGGAAGTTAATGTATAAAAATTTGTAATGAATATCCTTTTATCGCACATGTTTGTATTATTTTTGAATTTTCAGTTGTTATGTCGGCTTTTATTTCAACTGTTTTTGATTTAATCCAATTTTTATCGTATATTAATACATGAACGAAAAGCTATGGATCCCTTTTCGCTCAAATTACGGTATTGCTTGGTACCGAAAATATATGATTTGAAGAGTAGTTCCTTGCAGAGATGGATAAAGTGCGTTGTAATAAAGTTGGTTCAATATCTTAAGAGCTATAAGCATTTGAAATATCATCAAACACATATGCAAAGTATGAACAAGGGAAACATGCAATTATGATAATTTAGGATTCAATGTAGAAAGTTTGAAAATGTTTTGGAATGATCCCAGATAGTAACTAAAAGTGAAAAATATATATGGGAAATTTTAAAGTCCTTGTCATCGTGAAAATGGCAAAAAATTTCGAAGATCGGAACTAATCAATAAAAAAAACACTAATTTATTTCTAACAGGGATGTTTCAGTAGTTTTACGAATATATTTAGATTTCTGTATTTTGATTGTTATTTCTTTGTGCTCACAAAATCGGAAATGTGATAGAGAATTATTGTTTCCTCTTCACAAATGTTGCATAATGGATTAGTTTATATTTTAAAGCAAAGCTTACCTCCAAAAATATTCATAATATACAAGTCATAAACGGTGTGCTATGCTGCTCCATCGTCATATAATGAAATAAGAATTTATAAATAAAACTGTATTTACTATTCCATTTGCGACTTTCTATTACGACCTTTGTTTTCAAAGGAATTAACACGACATTTTATCTTACTATTGTAGCCTTCCTTATAAACGAAAACAAATATTTTTCATGTAAGAGTGTCCTTCTCTCCTCATAACATTTCTGCATGGCTACACACTTTATCTTTAAAGCAATTCTCATTGTTGTTACTTAAATACAGGATAATTATTAGGATTATACCTCCAGGATTTTGCTTAAAAACTTACTGTACTCCTATAAGGAAAACAAAGGAGGCAGCGGAAGTATTTACAACTTACAACGAATGAAACAAGTAAGGATTTGAGAAATCTTAAAGGATCCAATCTCATTTGAACAAAATACTTAAAAAGAAGACGGGAACACCATTGACAAAACTTACTTCACGTTTCCGCGAGCCTACTGTATATAGATTAGAAAGTTATTTAACTGCTTGCAAATTTATCGAAATTAAAAACAAATTAAAATATTACGTTTCTTTTTAATTTATCCTTTTAATTGATGTAGTCTCCTTACAACCCGCTTATGGCGAGTACATACATCCACTTGAATTTTTCCAATCTTAATGTTTATCCTCTTTTTATGTTACTTCAGTATTAGATAAGCAAAGAGATAACAAAATCCAAGCAACAGAATGAATTGTATCGAACATTTCAAAGGAAAAGCTTACAACTCATGGCGTTGATTCATTTAGTGTTGGGGGATGCGGGGACATGGCTGTCATCCTTAAAAGTTCTGCTTGGCAGGAGTGAGCATTAAGAAAATAAAGTCGAAGTGTATATTTTAAGCTAACATATTTTTAATGGCTGCTTGGAGGAGCTAAGGATGCCAGGATGTGAAGAAAAAGTTAAGAAAAAATCTACGACTAATATTATTGGTATCGATTTCAATGCTCCTGGCGCAAAATGTTGCTGCTACTGCTGTGGTCTAAATGACTTTTCATATAAATTTAATTTGTTTTTTTTTCCAAGCTGGTTTCTAGTTGGTAGCAGCAGCAGTTGTTGCCATTGCTGTTCTTCTTGTCATCGTGGAGTGTAAATTATATTTTATCTTTATTTTTCTTTTTTTTATTGATGACTTTTCTACGGTTGTGTTTTATTTATTGGCAGTTAAATGAGTAGAAGCAAACGATTAATGGGTGGGAAATATTGAGGTTAAAACTGAATATAGAAATGAATAATGTCTATTCTGCTTTTCTTCTATTCATTACTTTTTCGTTCTCTAACAAGGCTATAATTTATGTTTAAAAGGGAATTATATATTTTTAAATTTTGCTTATTAAATTTAGATTAAAATCTATGTGTATATGTTACTTATCATACCAAGTGAAGACATAATATAAAAATTCATGGAATTTGAATTAAGGAGCTTTTGGAGGCCATTTCATATATTTATTTTAAAATTTTGTATTCAAAATCATTTAGATAAAAGGCAAGAAAAAAGTCATTTTTATAGGACAGAGTAAACATTTTGCCACAGTTAACTGGAGATGGTTATCTGTTTAATTGATGTTTAGAAAATTCATAGGACTAAGTTTAAAATAGGAAATATTTTATTGTTGTTTGTTTATTTTCTAACTTTTTCGTTGGTTGAATGACTTGCTGCCGTGTGCAAAAATTATATTTTACTTTAGCCCTAAAGCTCAAATTATTTAACAAACTTTTTAAGGTTAACAAGCGGCGTTTGTTAAGAAAGCGTATGCAAAATATTTCTAGAAATATTGTCTGATTTAAGGGATTTTATTGGCCCCACAGTAGTTGTTTACAAATTATGATTTATAAAAGGGCTACAATCTCGATGTATAAAAACGATTACAATCTCGATTATTATTATTTTAAAGTAAAATAAACTACTAAAAAATTATAAGCTCCTCAGAATAACAAAAAAAGGAATAATCAAGTTAGCAAAAAATAATTGAATAAAAAAGAATTCATAAGTTGTGGGGCTACTCTCCCCAACGAATTGTTAAAACAATTATAGTTATTAAAAAATGGTTTGTTTGTTGTGGCTTTAGCAGTTCATATTCGTAGAAGTAATTTCTACTTTAAATAAAATTTTTTTCAATTGGATCTTAGGAAGTTGAAAAAATGCACTAGCGGATCCTTTGGAATCAAAGAAAATGTCATTCTTCAAGAGCGACTCCCATTTTTTTAAAATGGATAATAGTATGTTTACAATAATAACGGATAACGAGTATGTTTACAATAATTCCTTAATTATGACATATTTACTGTTTATATACTAAACTTTACAATTGCTTTTTTTATAAATTATAAACACAAAAACAAACACAGTTGAGCAGCGCTTTAAGATTGTTGGGGCACACTTTCACCTCAGTGGATTCGTCAAGAAGCAGAATTACCGCATTTGGGCATATGAGAATCCACCAGAAAGAGTGACCTTTTGGTGCTTTGATACTTCCTCGAAATTGAGCCCGGCCAAGCAGTTATAGTGAATGGTGTTTGCTATTGCGAAATGATAACGGACTTCTTGTGGCCAAAAATTGAGGGTATGGACTAAAACGATATGTTATTCCAACAGGATAGTGCCACTTACCACACGAAACAATAGCCGGGTTATCTTATGTAGTGGCGATGTTAATTTTCCACCATGATCACATGATTAGACGCCGTTGACTTCTTTCTTTGGGGATATTTAAAAGAAAAAGTGTACGTCAATAAGCCAAGAATGATTCAAAAGCTAAAGGATGAGATAATTCGGCACAGTAACAACATTGAACCTCAATTATCACTCAGAGTCATTGAAAATATGGACCATCGCATAGAGGTATGCCACCGAAGCCGTGGCGAGCATCTGGCCGATGTTTTGTTTTACACATAATTGTCATAGAACCTTCTATCATAATAAAAATTATTAAGATAATTCTCTGTAAACTATTTATTTCATATAAAATTAACATCGAGCATTTTGATTGAACCTCCCTTTGTGTAAACTAAAATAAATCTAAACAAAGTCTTTACTTATATAAACCAAGTGGTTAACGCGGATGAGAAAATTGCAATATTTATCCTAAATCGAGTGCAAGCATAAGAACATAATCTTTTTTTAGAAAAGAACGCAAACATGAAAACAGGGCAAAATATGTGCAACATTTTCATAATAAAGGAAATTGCCATAAGTTGCCATTATTTTTGCTAATCCGTATTTTGCATTCGCCATAAACGTTTTAATTAAGTTCTTAATAATTTCTTAATTACTTGCTCAATTGTGGAACACGTTTTAATTTACGGTTTTGTTCAAAAGTTTTTTTAACGCCCCTTTCAACCTTTTCAAACGGGCTTTTTTTTATATAAGAAATGTTATTTGGGAAACGCATTTTGGATTTTATTTTAGCTTTTCTTCAAAAACGAAAATCAATCAGTTTAAAAAGGATTCCAATTAAATTCCTTAACGATATATTTTTATAACTAAATCCTTTTAACGTTGAGTTCAAGATCAAAAATTTACAATTTTATACATGCATTTCTTGAAAACTTTTCTAACCAAGAGAAGACATGTAATTTTATGTGAATTACCAAATAAATTCTTTAAAAATATTTGGCCACAAATATCCAGCAATAATTTCTAAATAATACCATGAAAACAACATTTAAAGCATAATGATGCGAACAATTAAATAAATTTCAAAATAACAAAATTACTGTCTAATAAATTAATAAATAAACAAGCCAGACTACCAAAAGAATTTTCCAAGAACTTCGGTAGCAGCATTTTCGACTCTGTAGCAATAAAAAGCCAACCTCAATAAAAGTGTAACAACCACAAACTTGCAAAACAAACAAAAATTAACAATAATATAAAAATATGTTAATAATTTTGGCAACAATCTTGGTCAAAACAAAAAAAATTGCAAATAAAAAAACTTGGGAAGAGCCCAGTTAGCAGCCATTTAAATACTTAACGTTTGTGCATTTGTAGCACATGGACATTAAACTTTCTTGTGTTTTTTTGGTGTTGCTGCTGTTGTCTGTATTGTTGTAGAAATTTGTATTTGCACACTTGCCAACATTCAAGGTGGCAATCGCACAAAGTGAAAAATTAGGCGTAACAAGCATTCGTAACAATAATTCAAAAAGAAAAAAAAAAAAAACAATGAAACAAATAAAACCAAAATAAGGTTTAGCATAAGACACTGTAAGTGTTGGTTATAAACGTCATAAAGGCACAAGTCGTAACTAAAATAAATTTATATATTTATAAGCATTTATTTGATTAAACAACCATTTATAAATCCGAAAACCGACAATAACAAAAATTTTATTATTAAAAAGTATTTAAGTTGGGCCACCAGAAAAGTTAAAGTCGCCAGCACCGAAATACAATGAAGATTTTCGTCGCTGTGGCTTTTGGAAATTTTTATTTACATTTTAGCAGAAAAATGCAAGACGATAATGATTTTGGAAGGACAAGCCAACAAAAAGTGAAAGAAATAAAACGTTTATATCTATTTGCTAATGTGCAGCATTAGTTTATCTTTTTTTTTGTTGCTGCTTGTGTAGCTGCAATAGATGCCACGATTTGTATGTCGAATTTCTTAATAATTTGGAAGAAGACCTTGTGCACATCCATTTGGGAGAAATTTTAATGTGTATGTGTGTTGGTCAATTTATTTAAAATTTCATTTAATGTTCAATTAGTTGTACTGCTTCAATATGACTTAAAGTATTTGAAAGCGGTGATACTAAATTATCCTCCCATATCATTTTTTGTAATTGATCTCAATTGTATACAGATTCATTTTAAATGTACTTTTTAAATGCAGATTTTTTAATACTCAATTTATAACGTTTGACCAACACGAGTGTATTAATGGATTTCTTACACGCAAAGAACAAATGTGATTGATAAAATCACAACTGCAAAGTACTATTAATGTGTGCCTAGTGAATAATTATATTCATTAGATCTAAATAAAATATTTTCAAACATATTTTAATATTTGTTAGACCTATATATTGAAAAAATACGAGAAAACTTCAATTATTATTTTTTTAAATTAATAAATACAAACTGTGAAGCAGAAACCCCCCGAATAATAGCAAAATTTGCAATTTCTGTGAAAAACACTGGAAAAAAATAAACATAATTTTCTAATGAAGTGTGATAAGATCTAAAACTCATTGGTATTGCCAATACATTGGAATTAAAAATCCATATGAAGCCTACTAGAGCGTTCTGCTTGCATTTCCACAAATGCGTTCTGAGCAGACTACGGTTATATTTTCTTGTAACCTTTTTTTACGATAGATAATTCTCATATTGTATTTGAATGTTTAGACATCAACATATGAAATTGAAAATTTTTTTGGGACTACAGAAAAGTTTATTCGAATATTTTTTGTAGTAAAAGTCCGATAAGTTTCAAAATGAAAAATTTGTTTTTGTATAAAAAATTTTTAAAAAAATAACCAGATTTAATATTGGATATTTAATAATTAAGGAATTACTAGTGCAAATATACACGTAGTAGTCATCTCATTAGGATGAGAAATTTATATTATTATTGTAAATAATCATTGATGTTATCATATCGAGCCTTAACAGCGAAAAAAGATGTAAGTAACAAACATATAATTTTATGGGAGAAGCTTTTTTTCTAAATGCTTTGCCACTAACTTGTGGGGCCTCTGTACATTTGATTTTGCTGTAAGTTTCAGATTCCAATTTAAATGGTTAAACATTTTTAGAATTGATTTTAATTATGATAAATTGTCGATTACGATGAATAAGTGAAATTTTGGTGCTAAGGCCACAACATATTACCACCTTCATAATTACATGTTGTAAATCTATTGAGTAGTGAAATTTCTTGATTCTATTTTCGAAACTATAAACACTTATTAATCTTATATGTATGTAATAAATTGTTTTCTATTGTGTTCTTAAAAATGCAACACTTTTCTTTTCTTAGAAACAAAACTTCATAATATTTCTTTCACATAATACTACTTATTTTTTACATTGATTGCAATTAAATTTTTATATTAGAAAAAACAATTTTATTTAAATATTTACAAAGAAGATTTACAGAATTTGTGAAATATTTTTCATATCAATCACATTTTAATAGTTAGTTAATCCCTGTCAAATTCCCTAATTTGCTAAAATATTGTTATAAACCGAATAATAAAATATGTTAAAAACCTGCACAAAAAAAATCTTAAAACACAATTGACCTAAATCCATGCAAACATTGACAGGCTTTTAACATCAACTAATATTTAGTTAACAAATCTACAGTGTAGTTTATAAAAAATATGTATATACTTATATAAAAACCAGAAGAGAAACAAAAACCAAACTGATCAAAAACATTTGGGTGACAAATTTGTTCTAATTCAAATCACGTAAAATTTTTGCTTTGCTGTTGGGCTGAATTTAATTGAGCCTGGCCGGGCTACACACTAACGCACATGTTTGCTTCAATTGCATGTACGAGTACATGCACAACACATACATTAGAACGAGTATGAGTGTATGAGTATGTGTGTATTTATAGCGGTGCTTCATTCTTTCGCTTTGCTTGGGAAGCCATCAATATTTCAGATTGTTTTATTGCCTTATATTTGGCTAATTTTTTATAGCTGTCTGTCTGTCGAACTGACGAAGTGTTGTTGATAAATACAACATGAACCACTTGAATTTATACATAATATTTTCTGGTGTAAACTTTAAGTTAAGCACGTGCTTGAAATATGCAAAACTAAGGCAAAATAATCTAACAATTTGATGAGCACAGAAAAAAAGAACTGAACTACTGCTCAACAAACAACTTATAGAAGTACATGTCTAACAACACACAAACACACAGAAACACACACCAGCACGCACACTATAATATCAAACAACGCAATATTCAGGATGTTCAAATGGAAATGTTTGCGGTTCTTTTAAATTGAATATAAATGAGCTGTAATAAAATTGATTATATCGAGAGCCTTAATTTATTGCTCTTCAAGTGAATACCTCTATTACAATAACTGCTGGAAATACATCATGTATTTACTTTGAGACTTGTTAACAAATACTATGGTGAACTTTGGATTTGGAATTTTTTTTCCCAGATTTTAAGTTGATGATAATCAACATTTTCAGAGTTTGAACAACAAATGCTTTTTTTGTGTTCTGCATTTATTATTATTATTTTTTATTTTTTTTTTTGATGTACTAAAAAAATCATATTTAAGGGCCAAAGTTTTCCACTTTTTTTTTATTTGATTTTGTTCGTAATACCAATATCAATGAAAAGTTCAAGTTATTCGAATAACCATTAACAAGTAAAAAAATTTATTCACGTAATTAAGAATTTCCTTTTTCGTATATAGCTTTGGTTGAGGTTGTTTTTGTTAAGAGCATAAATCGATCCTTAAAGGCCAAAAAGATATAAATGTCAAACATAAAATGTTACACGAATGTTTTTGTCACTTGTATTTGTACTTAGTTGTAATCAGTGAAACAGAAACGAAAGTTGTGATTCAGGTATGACATTTTCATTGCTTCCAAAAAAAAAAACAGTTAGTGCATTTTTTCGACTTTTTAAGATCCAATTAAAAAAAATTATTATTTATACAAGAATTTCTTCTACATATTTAGGAAAAATCCATTTGAAAATATTTACTTCTTTTTTACAGGAAAAAGGACTTGTTTGTTTAAATCTACATGAAAACATTATATTCTTCGTGACTACTGGCGAATATGTATGCCTTACAGATTGAAAACTTTATTGCCAGTGGCAAATAAACAATCGTTACTTAATATATAAGTTTATATTTAAAAAACATAAAGCTACCCAGATATAATGGTTCCAAAGAAGCACCAGAAAATCATCTTCGTTATAAAGAGGAGCAAACATTTGCTCTTCCTAACGTATTGACTGTTGCTAAAACTTAGTAACGGATTTTTTAAAGGAAACGTTTGAAATTTTTATGGAAAATGCTGCAGGTTTTTACTCTCTTTAATATTTTAAACATTTAAAATCGATTCGTTTCAAAAAAAATTAGGTCTTTTAGTGAACGAATTTCAATATCATTCAATTGACTTCGGTTTTGGCTTGATATTAAATAGAACTTGTAATTTTCACTTACTGTTATTTTAATCGTTTAAGAGCTTGAGATCTGAAAAGAGAAAAAGTTCCAAAATTAAATTAAACACCGTTTCATCGCAAATATTAAGAAATTTCTACTACATAAAATCTATAAAATACACCAGGCAAAAATAAATGTTCGGCAAAAAGTTTTTTTAGCATATTTTTTTTTTTTTTTGAGTTGTGCGACATTTAGGAGCGATACACACTTCCAGAATAAACTTCTAATGAAAATAGAGCTTTTTTTTATCGTTTATAACAAAATGGCAGTCAGTTTAAATTATGGCATTACCTTTACGCCACTCATTTTGTGTTCATTTTCTCAATACATAATTGAGGTAATGAAATTATTTTAGTTAAAAGAGTGTTTGAGATTACCAATACATATCACTGATCATTTTTACTTATAAAGCCTACGGACGCTGGTAGGGGCGCTCACAGGCCATTACACCTGCAAAGCCCACCTATACAGAATGGAGTTATGTGACACGGACATCTACAGATTTTCCGGTGAAGATGAGGAGTCGATGGAACACTTGATAGCAAATTGTGGGGAATTGTGCTACAGAAGACACAGGAATCTACATGCATACACGCTGAGTGAAGAGGATCTGCTAATGCTCCCATTGAAGGAGCTGATCCTATTTGCGAACGTATTGAACTGTTAGAAACAGGGGAAGCACAATACATCAACAATAGTCACAGTGCAAAAGGCCATCCTGGGCCAAACACCCATTACATTACATTACTAATAAAATAAACTATTCATCATCATAAAGGGACGAATATAATTGCCGTAATTAACTAATTATGAAATATTTGATGTCCATTTACTAAACTTTATTAAATTTTCATACAAAAAATAAACATATTTTTAAATGAAAATCAAGCAAAACAAGACAATTATTCGTGTAAAAAAAGTTTTAAAAAAATTTTAGTGTCTAACCCAGAAATAAAGTTGAGTGTAAAAGATGTTCCATATTTAAATGTTTTATATACAACGTATTTACAAAAGAACATCCACTGCATATTTTTTGGACTAATATACAAACATGCAAGAAGGGCAAAAAAAGCGTAACATTTTTATTAGAAACGAAAATACCAATCAAAATATAATATTTTAGAATATTTAATGCAGATGTGATGAATAATACAATATTTAATACGATAAACATTAATGACAGTCTCCAATTACGATTGTTCAAAAACACACCTTTTCTTTAAGTGTAGGACATGAACATAAGCAAACATGCATTAAACAATAAAAATGTTAATAGCATGTCTTTTGGTTGACGAAATTCTTATATCATAACAAAATATAATAAACGAGTTTTAATAAGAAGGGACATATAATACTAAATTAAGGCAATATATATGTATGTATAAATATTCACATATCATATATACATATGTAACCCAGCACACTCTAGGCGAGAATATATTATATCCAATAGTCATATCCTAAAAATCTCTTAAGGCTTCCTTAATGCATATACATACATACATATTTAATTAATATACGAGAGACGATTTAAGTCATTCATCAGATGAATACTAATCACGTGGCAGCAAGTTTAAACCATTTCTTTATGGCCATAATACAATTTTTACCATATAGTAATTTAATAAGACCACAATTACAAACAATATATTTGGAATCAATTATTCAAGATCGTTGGCAATAATTGTTAATGAATTTAATAAAATTGCTCCAGATATACGTGTGAAAGCCGGTAAAGTTAGCTGCGTCAAGTTGAATATATGTATAAATGACGTAAGCCGTTACGTCTGATATATTTAGCAAATATGTTTTTCGCAATGCTTTCAGACGAAATTACAAGTTTAGAATTAGAAACAGAAATATTATTTGATACAAAATTAAAATATATTTTTCCATCTTGGGACAATCATCACAAATTTGGTTGATATTTTACACAATCAAATATTTTTGATCGTGGCCATAACAGCAGAAAATATGGAATGCAAGTGCACAAAATCAGTGCGTCTGAAGAAATTCGTCATACATAATGAACTAGGCGATATATTTAGATGTATTTGTTATGCTGACGAATGACGAATAAATTCGAGCTGCGTATCCGTCTCCTTTTATTCATTTTAATGTTTTAGCAAATAAAGCATTTTTTTCCTTAACAAATTTTATTAGTTATTTGTACCACATTGTTTAAACAATTTTGAATAATACAAGTTTTATGTTATAAAAGAGCTTTAGGTCTTTTCAAAAATAAAATTCATTTATTTTAATATTTCAATGCCTCTTTGGGCGTCTCTTCAGGAAAAAATTTGAAAAAAAATTTTCCGGAAGAAGTCGCAAAAAGAGGCGTAAAAATATTAAAAGAAAATTAATTTTTGTTTATAAAAAGAGCTAAAGCTCGTTTATGAAATAAAAGATATATTGAAAAACTTCGAAAACATAGTGTTATTTAATTGAATATAATTTTCATTGAAATCGTTTTTGCTTATAACTTCATTTGCTTCAAACAGTGTTTTTTTATTTGTGTGGTTGAACTATAGTTTCTACTTCGTGTACACAAGTCATTTACAAGTAAAATTACTAATGTAAATTGATGTTATTTAATTGTGGTTTAAGGCAAAATGGTTAAAAAATAATTAGCAAGCGAAGAAGTAAAGAAAAATAAATATTGGTTTAATGTAAAACTTATAAATGTCATAAACCAGATGCCAAAGTTTCTTCCTATCAGTGATGAGGTTGTGGGTTCGATTCCCACTTAAGCCTCTGGTCTGATTCATTACAAATGCATGAAGGTCTTTTTTACTACTCTTATATTCCTTAAAACGAAGTTGTAATACAATTTGTAATTATATTTATAACATTTAAATAAATAAATAAATATTTCGTCCAGTATTGGCACAACATTTCATTAAGTAAACTTAAACCTATCCACCGGCCTTCTCATTACTCTTAAGAAATCCTCCTTATTTTTTATCCTTAAGTATGATAAATCGATTCTATGGAAGTAAAAGGAATTTTTTCTAGTAAAGCTTACCCCTACCATCCATCCTCTTGTGGAGCGCTGGCTTATAAAAGAAAAAATTCCAGTAACTTCTTCAAAGCACAGTGTTTCTTGTATTTATATATCCTTCAAATAATTTATAAACAAATTAAAATTTCAATAAACTCAAATGGCATCAAAAGCTTTTTTCATCAAAGATGTGATACAATCAACGAATTTAGGCAACAAATTTCAATGAAGGACCTCGTCGTGCTGTACGAAATTCCTCTCTCGCCCCAGTTGTGGTTATAGTCTTAGTTGTTACAAGAAGTTTTGTAGAGTAGTTGTAGAAAATAACATCAGCATTAGACTTAAAAAAATTTAATAATTTTTACAAAAGGTGTCTTAAAACTTTTTGAAATATCCTCTCTTGCCTGCAAATCAGATTAAAAGAAAACATAAAAAATAACTTTAATAAAACACAAAATAAATTTAATAAAACACAAAAGAAATTAACAAGGCAATAAAAATATTTCTTTAAACATATAGATATACATAAATATTTTCTTTTAAAAATGTAAAGGTTCCTTTAACTAGTGAGCAAAGCTGAAGAAAATTATTAAGGAATTCCACAACCATTGAGTTTGTCAGAGTTCTTTTTATTACTGAAGAGATAAGAAAGGAATAAGGCAAAAAGCTATTAACATAATATATGCATGTGTCCTTTATACATCCTTATTGTTATTTTTCACCTCCACATACTTGTATTATCTACAAATGTTTATAATAAATATGTGATTATTTTTTTAGCCTTTATCACTTGTGTATATATTTTTCCCGCTGAACCTACAGTGGTACATTTTGCACCCAGCGTGACATGGTATTAAAACTTATTTAAGAAATTTTCATATGATTAAATATAAATATTTTAGCCAGACAATCTGAACAATCTAATAAATGTGAATTAAATGCAAATTTATATAAATTTATTTAAATTATGCAAATTTGTTTTATAGTTGCAAATTATAAAACTTTATGAGAGGGGTCATTGAAGACATTTTAATGAAATAAAATTTCAAGCAATTAGTAGGAAATATCAATTTGGTTTAGATGCTCCAAAGCATTACATTGGGTAAGGGTTACAATAAAGGTTTTATCAGCCTCAGTTAGTTACTGTGGGAAGCTTTCTTTAGCATAGTCCTCACCATCGAACAAACCAAATTTTCGACTTCAGTAAAAAAAACTTTAAAGCCCATTCCAGGATAACAATTGAAGCACCTGTTGTATTTCTAAATCTTGTAAATACCTGCCTTCACGACATAGTCCGGTCATTATCAATATGGTCTGCTTTGGTTTCACGAACCACATTGTACCGTTGAGTAGGTCACCCGTATAACCTGAGAGATCAGGAAATCTTTTAAGCTCAGAAAAATATTGTTCAGCTATATTTCTAGATGAAGTACAGGCAGGCATTCGACTGGAACTCTGGCAGGAAGGTCTAATATATAAAATCAAAGCTTTGTGACCTCTTAAGACATATGTATAGCGATTGGCCCAAGGACAAACATCAATATGAGTTTTAAACTTTGGAATTTTAATCTATTGAAAAACATTATTAGCCACCTTCTCCTACGATAAGCCACAGTGTGACGGCTACAATGCACACATTAAATCATAATAAATACACAAGCCCATTCATATTCTTGCCGATTGTGTTCTATGAATTCATTATAATGATATAAAGAAATTGGTAATGGCTGAGTATATTTTACAAATACATGTATGAATATTGAGGCTGTTCAGAGATTTCGGTGCATGAAAATGTAATTAAGTTTTTTGGTTTGAATACATTTTTTCACTTAATATCAGAAGGAGACACTAAAAAATAATACACATATACACATACACAATACAAATGTTAATCTGCCATTATCACATAAAAAAAAAATTTTACTATGGAAATATGAGAAAAATTTTATTAATATAATAACTGACTAGTTTGCTGTTATGGTGTTATTGTGTAATTTTTTTTGAGGAAATAAAAAATTTTTAGTTTTTATTATAGAGTAAGTCAGTAGGCTAGTGGCTTTTATATTAGTGTATCAGTGAGAAGGTAGAGGATACGATTCCCACATAAGGTTCTGTTTAATTGTGTTGCAATGATCGTTAAATCAAAGTTATAATAAAAATTTTAATTGTCGTTGAAATCCACAAAGGCTCATATATATGCAATTTGCATCCAATGAACAATGTCCACAGGGCACTGTATTCTGTTAAGCTTAGTTCGAAAACATTGACAAAAATTCGATATTATCAAGAACATTGCTTGAAGGCCATTTCCCCCAGAATAATGGATGTCGTTATTAAATATGTTTAATTTTGCTTTTAAAAATTTACAAACATTTATGTTTTTTTTTCAAAACTTAAACCAAAACTAACCAAACATATTATCATATATTATTTGAACATTATGAATATTTTTACAAACTCTTATTTTCCAAACATAAAACATCTGTTCGAAAAAGTTTTTTTCTAAAAATAATTTTATATAATCTTTTTGTTTCTCAATTTATTTTTAGACCCTCATACAAATTTTTTGAATACATGAATACTTTCCAGTAACAATTAGTAACAATGAGAAAAATCTTTAAGTTAATGAATGGCCCTAATAATGGAATGTCAATCTGCATTGGATTCTAGGTACAGGCTGTTTAAGGATTTATTTATATTTGCATTTTTTTTAAACTAAATGCAAGAATGCTTTCAGTAGGACTCCCTTACGAATTGGTTTAAATGAAATAAATAAATAAGAAAAGAGCAAATTCATTATGCACTCGTAATTAGTACATTTTTCTAGAGATGCATGCAGGAATGCAAAAACTTCTTAATTAAAAAGGTGAACTAGTACAAAAGAACAATTTGAATAAAAGTTTATTTTTTCCAGAAGTATCCCTTATTCCTCTAACGAAGTTGAATTTATAAAATTCATATACAAATTAAAATTTTAACAAACACTCAGTTTTGTTTTAATTTTTTCTTTATTCTTCGTGCGCATCGTTCCTGGCAAATTTTCAACTGTAGAGGAGGAATATTTTCTTTAAATTCTTAAGGAGTCGTCTATTCTTATCTTTTCAAAAATAATTTGTAAAGAAAATTTTGTATGAATAAAGATAATTTTTGCAACTATGATTGCATATGTGTGTGTGTGTTTGTGTATGTTAAAGCTTTTAAAGGTAGAATTTTTAATTACGCAAAACCACAGAATATTATTACTAAAGTTTTATGTTAAAAGCTTAATCGTATAATACAAGTGCTCTAGATATACTAACATGTATGTATGTGTATTAAAATAAATAAAAATGTTTACTTTTATTCTTTTGTGAAAAGTTGTCGTTGGAGATGAGTAACATATTCATCAAGGGAAGGATGTGAACTAATCATGTTAAATATTATGTCCTTTCTTGGATTAAAACATATTAATTTTATGTGGGCTTGGTTATAATTTAACTTGAGTGTTTGTAACTGGTGAAATCTTAGGAAGAAAAAATATTGTTATTTATTGTTGGTTAAGCAGTGTATGTTTAGCCTAAATAATTTTTAAGGCGACGAATAGAAACTCAATTAACTTATGAGCTTTGTAGTTAAAAAATGGGTACCGGATTAAAAAAAAAACATGCCCAGTTTGGTGTCCATCTCAATGGCATTAACCAAACCATAAGTATACTTCAGCCAACATTTTTATAAAAAAATCCGTACATAAGCTTTCAAAAGTTTAATCCTATTTTTCTAATTGTGAATTTTATTCATAGTAGTATTTTACACAGCAATCAACTTATATTCGATTCGCATCTTATTGTATAATGTTCTCATTATTTATTCTTATTATTTAATATTCATAATGTCCTTCTTTTAAAATGATCATATCACCGCGATCAAAATCTTCCTTTCTCTTCATTGTGTGTAATTTTTCCATATTCATTCATGATCCAACATATAATTTTTGAAAAAACTTACTTTCCTTATTTAACACACACGGCTCAACCAGCAACGCCACATTAGTTCCTGGTTAGAGAAATAATAAAATATATGACAGTAATATATTTTGATATTTTGCCAATGGCTTTTTCAACTTTAATCTGAACGAAAAATGAGACCAGACACAAAGAAGCCTGCAACGCAGGCAACAAAAAAAAAATAAACAATAATAATGATAACAACAACACTAAAAATAAAAATTATGAGAGGGAAGACATTCCCTTAGATTTAGGGGCTATTTACGGTCTTCGATATCAAGCGAAATCGATAGATATCAAGCAAATAAACCTTTGATTCAGACAATGCATTTACATTGTATCAATGAAATCTTTCATTGAAAGAAAGCCCATGAAGCCCTTCAGTGGATCAACGAAAAATATTTTATAGCATTCATGAATTTCATTTTCATATACCATAACAAAATGGAAGTATTTCATAAGTGAAAAAGTGAAAAGTTTCATGAAAGAAACAAATAAATATATAAAAAATATAATCAAACTCAGTAATTCTTTTCAATTTCTAGTTGAAGAATTTTTTTATTTTATTTTCTAATGTGAACTATTGTTGATTGAAAAAAAAATGCATGACGGAATATCCGCGGTAATCTCGAACCAGCAACTTTGCGTTTAAGCAATAAAATTACTTATTTTAACTGAAAGGATAAACATATGCCTGTATTAAGTTCAAGTATTCCTTAAAAGGAGTAAGACTTTAAAAAAGTTGGTAACTTAAATTAAAATAACTCATGAATTAAGAAATAAATTTTATGAAATCGTTTCCTAATTTAAGATACGTCTTGCTAAAGTTGGGAAAAGTATGAACTAAAATTGAAGATTGAACATTTACAAACTTTAAGTTTGTCAAATTTATAATTTTTCAATATTTTTTAAAGGTTCGATAATATCGCATTCGCTGCTGAGAAAGAAGAGTCCTGCAGATGCATGGATGTTTTATATGAAGAATATTTTATTATATAAATTAAATAATTTAACTGCATCATAATCATGTTCCTTTATTTAAGCAATGAAACGATTTTCTTTAATACAAGATGCTATGAAACACTTATAAATGGAAAAAAATTCATGTATATAATAAAATGTTCATTATATTGATGGAAAATTTCATGAGTGTAATAAAAAACACCATTTCATTGTTTTACCTTTCATGTATTACTCGTATGTAACAATAATATTTTGTTATTATTAGTGATAATGAAATTAATATATTAAAATAAAAGCACTCGTGAAGATATATTTTATATTAATTCCTTTAGTTCTTTTAAGGAGCATAGCCTCCAGGCGACCTGGCTTAGAAGCCTTACATCACGTTTATATTGCAAGCCATTTGGTACCAGATCTGATGTCTCGCTTCCAGCCGCCTCTGATATGAGGAACAGTCGCTGGTATTTGTTGGCTATTTGTTATTTGAAGGCGCAAATCACTCGCCTAGACATTCCATTTGTCGTAGGCACTTTGCACTTGTTAAGAGTCCGACGCCACTTGGAAACTCTCTGAGACTCTCCACTCGGAATCGCTGATTGTCCGCGACTACCATGGCAGCTGCTCCACATAGCTACAGAACTTTCCACTATCCGCAACCTCTAGACGCGCTCGGTAGCATTTAGCTACGCTTCTTTAGGTCATGGAATGAAATCACTTAAACAAGGCCGTAGATTTCATTTTCGTGCATGGCTCAGTCCACTCCCGATGGCGAGACTAGTGAACATACCATCTTTTAAATTTAATTTTGATATTTTATGTATTTCTGTTAGAGTATTTATTTGTTATTTAAAAAAATGTTTAATTTTATTCTTATTTATCGAAAAAATTAAACAATATTTGAGTAAGTGAAATACCACTTGCTTATATTTTGCAAAAACTTACGCTCTTCAAGTTCAGCCGCAATGCTAACAAACTCAACATCCTCAACCATAAAAGGCTGATAGCCATGACTGCCGAACATAATAATTTCCAGCAAAAAGAGATCTTCAAAAAAAGAAGAACTTGTGATTCAGAAGTGGTAAAAAAAATCCAATGTTTTACATAAAGTTGTTAGCGCAAGATGTATTTTTTTTAAATCATATTCGTGAGATCAGGAGTCAATTTCAAGATGCAATGAATAAATGCCTTTTTGGAAGTTATTGAAATGCTATTGGCTCAGAAATATATTTCACATTGCATTGTACATTAAAATCCCTCTTACTACAGATTGAGCTTTTGATTAAATTAAAAAAAAAAATTATTATATTTTTGTCGGCTGGATTAATATTTCACCATGGCATCCTTAACAGTCAGCAGGTTTATCACTTCAGCTAAAAGAGCATATAAAATAGCAACGACATTAAGTTAATATATACTGAGAGCAGCTATTGAAGGAAAAGTTCTAAGAGAGACACAGTTAAAAATAGCTTCCTAAGAAGTCGAGGAAATGTGGAGATTTTGATATAGGAAATATATTAATTTAGCTTATTTTCAAATGATTTGAGAATATTTTGTCATAACGAAATTCCCTTTATTAATGTCTTCAACTGAAGTAAAACTTATTTTTTTAAAGAAACTAATTCCATATTTAATAACGAACACGCTACGAGTATTTAAAACTAGAAATAGAAGTTTTAAAAGGAAAAGAACTTTTCAATAGTCAAAATTGGTTTTTCTTATGTGCGACTAATAGCTTCAGTAAAAAAATTAAGAAAAGTACTATCTTTATGTAGATCAAGGGAAATAAGTTCTTTTTTTCGATTTCAAAAGGATTTTTTTTCAGCTTAACATCGTAGGAAACAAAACAAAAATAAAATGCACTGAAGGATATTTTGGGAGCAATGAGTATGTCATTCCTCAAGACTGACTACCATTTTTTTTACTGGGTTGAAAAATGTTGCACTTTTAAATTTTTACATGTTCATTCATTATTCGCCTGCGAGAGTTCGGAAGGAAAAAAATATGTCACATATAAATATTACAAATAAGAATTATGTTCTGAATTTTGAGGCATAAATATTAATGGGTATTTAATTATATTTTTATTAATTATCTTTTAATAATTATTTGCTGATCTTAGTATTTCGCTTTATTTTATATCCTGCGACCATTCATTTGTATGTTTCTAAAATTCTTTTAAGTTTATAACTTTTACCATGAGCTGTAAATACATGTACTATCGTTTAGATATTAAATACCTAAGACATAAATATGTATGTATCCTTCAAAATAACGTTTCTAGAAGAGAAATGGTTTCAAATTCCTTAATCTGATTTGTGGCATTAGAAAATAACGTTTTATTTTAGCAATTTATTTATCCGGTTTCCTGCTCTTCTGCTAGAATTTTTATCCAGCCATAAAACCATTTTGCATAAATTACACTATTTTGTACAATTTTGTACAATTTCTTACAAAAAAAAGCAACAAAAAAAAACAAACACCTTTTTTAACAATTTTATATTTAAAGGTAAAAAAAATTTACACCGAAACATTTAAGCAGGAAAGAAATGATAAGAATGCAATAATAGCAAATAATAAATGCAACGTGAGCAGATGTTGCAAAGCGCAAAACAAGTAGAAAGAAGTGAAGTTCCTTGTTTCTAGTCCCTTGTCGTTCTAACTAGTGTATATACTGAAGCTAACGAGAGCAATGCAAATATTTCAACAATGACATTTAGACTTGAATAAATAAAGTAAAGTGAAATAAAACTAAGAAAAGAAAATTTTATTCTTCCGCCATTTTCGCTTCAGCAAATAATAATACTTGGTAGTAAAAAATTGGCTTTTTAGCCAAAATAATAACAATAAGGAAATTGTAACTACAAAACCACAATAACCACCATCAGCGATGAGCAAAGAAATGCAGCAATAACAAAAATTTATATAAAATAAATAAATACAAATAAAAGCTTTTATCTCTTATACGCCACAAAAACTAAAAATTTACTTTCACACCTACACAACCACTTACAACAAGCTGCAGAAAACAAACACCACTACATTAACAATAGCCATTATAGACTTGAAAGACAAGAAGTGGTTGTAAAAAAGCAACTTAACTTGTACAAAATAAGCCATAAAAGGGAAATGGGCAAAACACACACACACACACTTTTACTTCTACTGCTACTGCTGCTGCAACTAGACAAAACAAAACAAGATTGGCCAAAGGAAACATCCTAAGAAGCAACTAAAGCAAAATCACAAGGATAAGCATAAATATAGACAAAGTTTTGGCTTTACGTAGCTTACTTCCTTGTTGCTATAAGAACTTTACCAAATACAACTCCAAAAATTACTATCGCAAGACTTCAGAAAAGAAATCTATAAAGCTAAATTACATACAATGCAACAATAAAAAACAACACTTCGTATATAAAAAGGAAAACTCTTTGGGTTAAGTTATCGGCTGGTTTTTTTCCTATTGCACTTCTTAACTCATGCATACGTACACAATAATACACAAAAAGGAAATAAAATTCTCTTTCTCGAAGGCTCAAACTTGCACTCTCCGAAAAAGGCGTTGAATTGTAGCCAAAGTGCAGTTGTTTTCTTAACACTTTAAATAATATATTTTAAGCCCAAGATAATGTAAGCCAATTGTTGTTGTACCTCTTTCCCAGAGTATGTACAGAAATGCTTTTATTTGTATTTATATTTTTCTTTAACATTTGTAAAAAAGGAAAAGTTATTTGAAGCATATTTTGAAGAGGACTAACTTCATATATTGACGAGATTGAGTATTCAGGATATGGTAACTTTCGCAGACTTTCGTTGTTGCCAGCTTTTTAAAATAAGACGTTTTACAGTGGAGTTAAAGTGAAAATAAGGGCCAAACAAATTTGTGACTATAATAACATTCTTCGATTAAGGAAATTAATTTTATCAGCAAAATAAATATAGGAAAATACAATATAAAATCGGAAACCGGGACTAAATTTAACTAGGGTTTTTGATAAAAAAAAAAAAAACAGCGGAAGTGAAGGATAAAGTAAAACAAAAACATTTTATTGAAAAGTAATTGTGGAAATTTCATAAGAATTCTCTAATATGTAGCATTGTAAAAGTTAAAATATAGTTGAATGTGATTAAGGATAATTTTAACGATGCAAATCTGTACATAAATATTTTTTTGAAAGCAATTATCATCCATAAAAATACATTTTATTAGTATCAGTCCAGTGTTCCAGGCCAAAATTATTTTGATGCTTCTAACAGCAGTTCATGCTCGTCGAATGTAATTTTGACCAAACATTTTAATTTTAAGTGCTTTTGATTACTAATCTTTATGTACTTTATAAAGCCTCCTATCCTGCAGGAATTCAGACTTCAAAATTTAAGCAAACATTTCATTCAGGACTTGGACTGTCTTTGGAGAAGTGCTACTGGTTGGTCCATTAGGCTTTGTGAGCGTTTTTGGTTGGTTTTCAGGAGCTCAAATTCCAAAATGTCGTAGCAATACGTGGTAAGTAGTTAGTCCTTTGGGCTTCATAAGCCAATGCTTACGAAAATTTATGGTAAAGAATACACATACCATTACAATTACACAATGGTGTTAAAAGGAAGTAAAAATGAAAAATATTTTTGTAAATAAATTACTGTTGAGTTCTCTAAAAGTTTGCAAGCATAAGGTTAATTAAACAACTAAAAATAAATAAATAAAACTGGTAGCAGTCGCGTTGAGTAGTGCATTACAAACTGTTAAAAGAAATATTTTTTTTTTGATTTTTTAAGAAATATTTTACAATGTGAAATTTAGGAAGCTGAACAACAAAATTTAATCCTTTTTGTCCAACTAACGAATCAAAACATTTCGTTTTTGTTTAAATTCTTGTTTTTGTTGCCAGAATTCGTTCACCATTAATAGCTAATTGTATTTAACAGCCACTGAATTCAAAACTAATGAATATGAAACAAAAATAAAGTATATAATTCTAATATTATCATTCACAACTAATTAAGGAGGTTGTTGAACAAGACACAAACAAAAAACTTTTTATAATAAAAATAAATATTTAAATATGTATTTATGCATACTTTTTTATTAAAAAATGATTTCATCGTCATCAGAGGTGTCGCTGATATATTTACAAGTTCATGGTTTTAAAGATATAACGACATAAAACTCATCGAATAAAGTACAAATTTTACAATAAAATATGTGCAAACTGAAAGGAAAATTATCAAAGTCAACTAAAACATATTAAAATAACAATATCAACTAAATTTTTTTTTTAATTTTATTGCTTTGATTTTTGAGACAGATTAAGGCATTAATGAAAAACGCTCGGGTTGTCATATTTTCTTCAAATGCATAAAATATTCCATAAGAACTTGACTACAATTAAGACAAAATGGAAGACAATATCAACGAAGGACATTTTCATTACTTCCAAAAATTAATTATACACATTTTTTTTAACTTTCTACACAGTCATGTCGACAAAATTTTTATTAAAAAAATCTGAATTAAAATTAAATCTGTGAAAATATATTATAAATTTCAAAAATAAATTTTCTAAAGAAGAAAAAAACTCATTTCTGTAAATGTATGTACAAAAAGAAATTTATTTCTTTAAATTAATAACTATAATACATAGTGGAAAAGAAATCATGGTTATTTAAAATTTTTCCAGATGTATTAATGCTCAGAGCCAATTCTAATTTAATATCAAGTAAATTTCTCTGCAAAAAAAGCAAAAAAAAAAATTTATCTGAACGTCATCCCATGTCAAATTTAGTTTAAAAATTTAGTTAATAGGAGACTCAATCCAAGAACAATAAATAAGATATAGAAGCTGGTCTGTTTACAAATCAAATATTTCGTGGGATGAGGGTGGAATCGTTCCAAATTAAAATAGATCCCGTCAAAAGAAAATAGAAACTAAAACAGAACATACTGTTCTCAACTATTGCAGAAAATACCAACTCGATGCATAAATTTCAAAATAGCGCATATTCAGCAATAACAACACTGTCAAAGTCATTGGAAATGATCTATATTCGCAATACTTCCGGACCAGAATTTTGAAGCTCTTTATTACTAGGAAACTTAGGCTTCTTCAAAACATAAACTGGACATTAGACCACTGGGTCTATGTCAAAAAAAAAAAATCTTTCTAAATTATTTAAAAAAAGGAATAAAAATTAAGGCGAGAAATGTGGAGTAGCTATGGTTCTTTTTTAAACTCTTTTAGTATGTTTCCAATGTTCTTAGAAACTAAATTACGTTCTCGTTCCCTCTGCAAGATATTCTCAGATATTGTACAACGGATTGTAGCCAAATGACCGCCCTTACTAATCTATTTGTGTGATTACTGGCAATTAAAAATCCGAAAATGACAGAACCACTCTATATGTGATGGCTTTTATAAATTTCCATTTCATAGTATTAAAAATACAATTGGCCAACACCAGCTTCTGTGCTAATGGCAGCCATAATCTTGTACCTTTTGGACATAAGAACAAACATTGTTATTAGACTTGAAAAGTTTTTAAAATATAAACAATTAAAATTAGTCCATTAACTAAATAAAAAAAATTTCTAACTTTTCCAATATTATTTTATTATTATTGTACTAAAACTATCTTTTAGATTCAGTAGCAACAAGTACTTCAAAGTTTCTACAAATCAAAATTATATCCTGTTCTAAAGGAGAAAAAAAAACAATAAACAATAAATTGAATATTTATATTCTTTAACACGAGATTACAAAAGTCAAATAATATTTTTTTAACTATTTATGTGTATCCTGTTTTATTTAACAATGCCAAAAACATGTATGTGAAAATAAATTCTTATATTTATTACACCCTTTTCCTTGTGCAAACAAAAAACTGGGGCGGGCAAGCATTCATTGGAAAACGATGATCAAAGTGTATAGAAACTTGTGTGAACTAACAAACATGCTGCAAACACTCAAACACACACACACACACACACTAACACACATGCGAATGAAATTCGAATTGAGTTAGAGAGTCTATATAAAATGGTCATGTTTCAAATCAAAATCTTTTATCATAAATTCACTCTATAAGAAACACTTACTCATCAATGAACCAGAACCCAGAAAAAACCCAAACTTACAACCGCAATTGTTTCAGTCTTTCCCTTCTCAAATATACAGAGATGTGTAGATAGTAAAAATTTTTATATAAAAATGCCTGAAATGAAATAATATAAAACAGACACTGAACCGCAAAACAATTGGAATGGCAAAAGCGTATAATACACCATAAATATTATGAACGTACGTACCACTTGTATGCAGAAGCAGAGGCAGTGGAATTTGTGATGTCTGCACCAAGAGACTGGAAATAATGATATTTCTCGCTGAACGCACGCTACTCAGTTTGAATATTTGGAAAAGTGTGCATGTATTGCTTTATTTATTTTATACTTATCTCCATAGGAAACTCTTATGGTATTGAAGCACTGCATTGTCAAATACGTAAAATTTATTAGTGTTAACAGGATATCAATACAGGATGAAAATAGATATTTTTATAGAAGAGAAATATTGTTATGAAAAGCAGAGAAATTTTGTTTTACTACATTTATTATTGAAGTAGAGCATTTTAAATAAATAAAACTTAAATCTTTTGCATGATTTTACAAACAAAATAAAACATATTCGTAGACAAACTTTTAGTATTTTTTACACAGAAAACTAAATAATGGAGTAAAAAAATTTAAGCCTTTCTTGTTCGCTTAAAGTTTAAAAGTCCGTTCATACACTAACACTTTCACAGACACGAACCGGAAGTTTGTTCAACAATAGAAAACAAATTTAGTGTAGAGCCTCTTGGTCAGCCTGTGGGCTTTTTCTACTCTTTTTCGTAAATATAATAAATTTAAGCAAAAATATATTTCGCCAATATTTTTCTTTCTCTTTCAAATTGCTCTCATAAATTTTCATTTGACAATTTTCTAATGGAAAAAATATTTCTTTAAAACTTGAACTCTCTTTTCCCACACAATAAATTTTTTAAGGCTAAAATGCCCGACCGTCAATTGAATATTTGTCAAATTGCAAAATTGATGCGATTCCGAAGAAATAATGGAATTTTCACAAGAATTTATGTGATATATAATAGACAGTTAATTTATATTTTCCATGTTGTATTTATTGTGTAGGAAAATTTCCAAAAGAATAAAAGAATCATTTCTACTACACAGGGTGCTGTAATATTTTTTTCCTCTAGCTCTCATTCAGACTTAATTTGAGTAGTATGAGAAAACTAAATTATGGCATACTTTCAGGCAGATAAGGAAAAAATCTACCTATTGGAAATGAGTGACCAGCTGTGAGTTGAGTGTGCGGCAATGAAATATTGTATTGAAAGCAATTTGTTCATGCAAGAGTAGAAGTATTTTTCTGCACGAATGATTCGAAAAAATTTGTTTGTAAAATTGTTAGAATACACACGTACTTATATTCATCCACACATAGTGGAGCATGTGGCAAAAATACATATTTAGGCAGAAATAAAAGAAAGGATACAAAAAGGCCTGTAATAAAAAATTATTCTGTTTGGTTTAGTTTATAAATTATAAAATTAAATTAGGTAAGAAATTGTTTATTTACCAACCAATATACAGTGGCAAAGGAAAGTTTAAATGGCCCTTGGGAAATTACAGTTCTGCTGAATTTATAGACGTTAAAGTAGAAAGAACCTTAACGCAAGGTGGCACATGGAAAATATTTGGAAAGAAGATAATGATCAATAAATAATGAAAATATTTTTAGTTTTTAATTGGTAAGACCAAACGTGATAAAATAATTCAATTAATATATCATTTGTAATATGCATGGAATATTAGTTTTAAATAGGGACAACCTACTGTGCAAGGAATTGGGAAGATTATAAAAAATTTGAAGGAGCTGGAAGCGTAACACATGTTGTCAGGCTTGGACATCATCGCGATGAAAAACTCGCTTCTGTTAGTAAAAGCGTGGCGGATAATCCGAATTTGTCCATTCCGCGGCGTTCTCTGATATCGAGCCTATCTTGAGGCTCATTGTGGCATATTTTACATTTGGATTTGTATCTGTCCATCTACAGTTTAGCTCACGCAACAATTAAATCCGGCTGACCGTTCACAGTTCCGCAGACATCCTGATTGGGTGCTAGAGCAACAGGCTTTCAATGCTGATTTAAAAAAAAAATTTTTGACCTGCAGTTGAAGATTATGAACTACACGATATGTGGTTTTAATAAGACACCACAAGCCACAAAACATATCCGATTTTGGTTTCATTGCATGGGAACATATTAGCGACGTCAATTGACCACCATGATCATGCGATTTGCTACCGTTAAACTTTTTCTGCGAGGCTAAATCAAAGACCACTTCTACGCGCTAGAGTTATTGCCGAGATACCACTGCAGAAATGTGTGTACATGTATATAAAAGTTTAGCTCTTTAATTTTATTACAAAAAGTTTCTCATACATACATAATTTCGGACAGATAATTACTTTTATTTATACTTTTGCATTTCAGATTGCTTTTACAATCATATCTTGTGTTCTTTTAGTACAAAATTGAAATAAAATGTTTAATATATTGTTTAAAAAATTTGTTGTTTGTTCTTGGTTTAGCAGAATATATTCATGCCTTTCATTGGCACTAACCGAATCATCAGTAAATCATCAATCATGCGTATGTGAGAATTCAATAGAATTCAATCATATGATATTTTTTGGTTTTTATATAAATCTATGATTTGGAATTTGGAATGCCTTTTAAACATGATTTCCCAGGCGTATACTTTGCTAAGCCAACAATAAACTATAAATTTTCAAATATTATTACCATTTTTTTGAAGAATATTTTATATAATAAATTTAGTAAATATTTGTATACCTCATCTTTCAAAAGCTTGACTCTTTTTCTCAAATAGACTTTTAATGATCCTTTTTATGTAAGGTTCCTCTTTAGTGACCCTTGCAATCGGTGAGCAGTTTATTTCACGTTCGAGGCCGGTAAAGTGGCTGCCTAGATCATGCGACTTAACAACTATAGACTATTCTTATGGGGCTATAATAAGGCTCATTTCTATAGGAATGGGCCCCCAATGGAAGAAGAATTTATTGGTAAGATAACGACCGATATGTTGGAGAGAGTATTCCAAAATTGGACCCAGCGTATGAACCATTTGGGGCATAGCCGTTGTTAGCATTTACCATTTATTTGAATTATATAGATCGTTCTATCGACTCTAATAAAGATTTTATACATTTCTTTAAATTTCATGTTTTTTTTTAATCAAAGACTTAAGCTCTTAAAAAAATACACGTTATATGCGTTACCTACTGATATCTTAGTTATTTCAAGCTTTTGAGAGCCTGTTATGTAAGTCGGCTAAATTTTTGTTTTATTAACGAAAACCTTAAAGAATATATTTGATATTGAAATTTATTATTTTCGGATATTCTCCCCAACTAATTGTTAAAAGCAATTAAAGTTTTACAAAATGTATTGTTTATTGTGGCTTTAGCTGTTTATGTGTCGATTTTTTATTGATCGGTAAACGAACTCATCAATAAACTTTAGACAGTGTGAGAACATTAAACGTTAAATGTTTTTATCAAAAGAAACAAGTACAATATGAGAAGTCTCTATCGTATGATATGAATGATATGAATATGATATGAATGCTTTTATACAAACGCCTCAACATATAATTATACTCAACAAAAATTCTCTTTAAAACTCTGCTATAACGCGTTTTATTACTTTTTATTGCAATGTTGCAGCGCCACTGATATTAAGTAGACGCATTAATTATTTTAAGTTGTGTGTGTAGGCATTTTATTCGGCCCACCGATTCCGCTAATATAATGACAAAGAAGGGTACTGTCAGCAGTATCAATTCACTTAGACTGAGTTTGCACTGGTCAACTTTTGTTGATGAAATTTTTCTTTTTCTTCATTAAAGTTTCATTTGCGTTTACACTCCCCAATTCTTGTTAATAAAAGTTTTCTATTTCTTTGCCTTTAAATATTTTTCTATTGGTTTTACCAGTTTCACTTCGCCGTATACCCTCGTCAACAAAAAATGACAATGTAAACCTCGATTTACTATACAGTTGCATGCATTTGAATTGATGCATCTTAATATTAAAAACATAATGTTTTTTAGTTGCTTCTCAATAGATTAACCTTTTAAAGTGAAATTATAAAAAAATTGCATTTTTCCCCTTTTTTCTTTGCACTTGAAGATCAAATTGTTGTCTTTATTTCATCCAGGCAATTAAAAAAAAACTTTAAATTTTTTTAGTTTTTATTTCTTTGACAATAATAAAAATAACGAGTATAAAAAAAGTGAAGAAAATGAATGAATAAAAAGTATATAGTCAAGATAAATTAAGAAAAAAAGTAAATAAACGAAAGTTTTGTTGAATTTTATAAATTTTGGAAGGAATTTCCCCAAACAAAATATTCTTTCATTATTGTGCTGCATTGTAAGACTTAAAATGCGCAAAAGTTGCCACAGACACGATATTTGCTCATATTTTTTACAGGCAATTTCTTATTTTTAAATTTTGCTGTTGTATTTTGTAAAAGTTTTAGGTTGCTCCAGCTTTTCCAACTACTTCACAATAACTCTTCTTCAACTTATCACATCTTTTGTTGTCATATTCTTTTCAGATGTTGTTTTCAGTGTTGAGTCTTGTCGTTGAAGAAGGTGGCAAAGAAGGTGACAGAGCATAAGGTAACGACTGAGGAAATGAAAAGGGCCTAAAAAAAAGAACAGATTTTGAATTTCACATCAGAAGGTATTTCGCAAGTGAAACTGAAAAATCACTCAAGTTGTTGTCGTCGAATTATTACTATTACACAAGCCAACGAAATTGAGATTTTTTTCAATTGCTTCAATAGATATATCCGATCCTTATATACTGTCATCTGTTGATTACTTAAACATCATTCACTACTTTCTAGCACCTCCAGTTTTGGAAATATACTGACACTTAACAAATGCAGAATTTAAAATTTTTTATAAATTCTTGACTAAATATTTCCGAACCCTATAATACTTTATAAATTTGCAATCATAAAAAAAATTATGTTTGACTGAGTACAGTCGGTGCGATGTTTATATGTTTCAGAACATCTTAGTTGTAAGGATTTATATATTTTTTTATTATTATTTTTTTTAATATCAATAACTATAAAGAAATTATAATAAATAATGCGAAAAAAAGGAGAACAAGCGTCTAAAGCTTTCAACCTGGTTGTGTACGCAATTTAAATAAGTTTTTATAAACGATTTTTAGCTACGAATTTGTGAATAAATTTAATATTTTTATCGCATGTGTTTCATTGAGTGTTGTTTTACAGGTGGAATAAGCTGGGATTTGAGTTCTACCAAATAGATGTTGGTGAGATCGTTTACAGTGACCGATACTCACTAAAGGTGTTTCGCTTCTGCATCAGTTGTTTGGGTATAAACGTTTGTCCCTCGTTGCGTTCATGGGCTTTTGTAGACACCATGTTATACATAATGTTTTATAGTTTAGACTTTAAAACACTGAAATTTCTTTTCTATTTTCTCTCCATATACTCTGGAAAATTTCTAGCACTGGCTTTTTTCTGATTTTGGTCTTCTCTATTTTATTCTTCCCCATCTTTTTTATATCCTGGTGAAAGCGTCGCTTTCGTGTTTGAAAGTTTTTACATTATCATAATCAGGTAAAACTCTTTTTGTACTTGACTTTTAAGTCTATTGATGAGCTGTTATTAGTTTTAACGACTTAAAGGCATGCAGACAGCTTAATCGCCAACAAATAAACAAATTTTTAAAATTTTCATTTAACACTAAAACCCAGTACGCAATTATTCGTATATATTTCGATCCCATAAGAACTGTGTGTATAAAAAATTTACGGAAATTCAAGCTGAAGCAATTTTTCGCTTGCTGGTACGCAGTTCAAAAAGAAAAATATACAGAATATTTGAGAACTAGTTGCCTAATACGGGAATATTATTGCTATTAGTGAAGACTTATTTCCGTGAACTAAAACAAAATTTAATGTTTAGACAATTATTTGGTTCCGGTATTCCCGAGCTTATCATACTCGATGTTATTTAATAACCTTGAACTTGAGCTTATTCCAAAAATTTGTCGACAGGTGTAGAAAATTATTCAAAATTCCAATCATGAAATTCGGAAAGAGCTCTTTCCTAAGCTGAATATGTGATAAATTGGTCGGTGATATTACTCTCGGCATCACCTCACCAAATAATAGGGAATTAGTTAAAGTTCTAATAGAAACATATTCATCCTTGGACTGTGTTATTGTTGTTGTTGTTGTTTTCCGAGAAAACTTTTCTTCAATAACAAAGCTTTCTGAAAATACCTTTTGTCTTTTTAAGCTCGTACTATTTCTGCAATATGGATTTTCCAGAGACAAATTTAGTTTTTGAAACGAATCGCAAGAAAATAAATTCTTCATTGAGAATGTCGCTTTTCCCAAAAATCTAACAGGCAAAAGTTTTCAAACGAAATTGGTAGCTTGATGTCCTTGTAGGACTTTTTATTAAAAAAAAAGAACTGCATGATTATAGAATTTTAAAAGAATATCAGGAGAGCTATGGCGCTAGATCTTTTGAGACTTTAAAGCGATCATTCATCCTTTTTAAATGTTTTTCTGAAATTAAAAGGACTTTAGGAATTAACCCTGATAAATAATGCACCCTTTAACGATTTTCAACTTATATATTTATATAAGTACATTCTGCATCGTATATTCATTCATCTGTGTTGCGTTGTGGTAAGTTCTGCTGTGTGTTGTAGCATTGCATGTCTTTTGTTGCACTTAAGAATTAGTTGAGCATGCAGCTCTTCAACGTTAATTCTTTCAGCATTTACAGCACTCTCAATAGCTCCGTGCTCATACTTTCACCCTCCACCTCCTCTAACATTCACAAATTTAGTTTCCTCAAACTCTGTGGCATGATATTAATAACAACAAAAGCAAAATGTGAGTAATCGACGTTGGTTGAGGAGGGAATTGCAAAGCAATTGCTGTTAAGATTTTCTAGCAACAATAATAAAGATTCTTTATATTTAAGGAAAAGTTTTCTTATTGTTATATTTAAGTTTTATTTTTCATTTTAGTCATTTCTCTTTTAACAGTCATTTGAAAGAAGTGAAATTGTGAAATGAGTAAATTTTTTGTCGATTATTTAAAGTTTCGTGTTGTTGCTGTTTTTTTTAATGCAGCATTCAAATTTATTTTAATGCAATATTCTGTCGCATCTTCAATTTCGCTTTAGCTTTTTGCAATTTAAAATAGTTTTAAAAAGTATAAATTTAAACTAAAGTGAGTGGTGAATGAAAAACATTGAAAAAATCTTTAAATAAAATATTAATTTGCCTGCAGGCAAATTGCAGAATTCAATAGTGATGAAATATTCATCCAAATGTATTAGAATTTCGAGTGATATCGAATTCTAAAAATTTTTTCCAAAAATTGGCATTGAAAAATCCAAACAAATTTTAATTTCTTATTATTGCTTTTATATAAATATTAGAAAATTTAATACTGAAGAGAACACTGAAGATGGCACAAAGCCGAAACCGGTCTGTTTACAAACCAAATTTGACGTGGGATGACGGAAAATCGTCCCAAATTCAAACAAACCCCGTCGGAAGAAAAACACAAAAATACAAAAAAATTCCCTTCAGAGTTGGAGGAAATTCAGTGAAATTTTTTTACATTTACTGTCGAACTAATTCTTCCTTAATGAAGAACGCTTCGAACATTAGTACATTAATCTAGACACAAGAATCAAAGTATGAAAAATACCTTTTTGTAGCTTCGACAAAATATTTATATAATTTTTTATTTGATTAGCAAGAAAGTTTGCAGGAAAATATTTAAGATAATTTTAAATAGTTTTATGAGGAAATATTATCCAAAAGAGCCATTAGAGATCCCTCTAAATACCACTTTTTGAAATGGCACATAGAACGCAAACATTCTCTTCGGAAGCATAGTCGCCTGTAACATTCAATAGGGGTTTTATTAATGCTTTCCTGTTGCCGAAAATTAATCGACGATGGACCCACATTCACACTTAGTCCGAGCAGGGTCGAATTTCTTAAAAAATTTTATGTAACGAAACAAAAAGCTGGTAACACAAAGTAAAATACAAAAAAAAATTAATTTGTCATTGGTGCACACTGGGTCTTATCAAACCATAAAAACATAATAGTATTAAATAAAAACCAAATAGAAGCAAGAAAAAGCAACCAAAACTTATGGGAAAAAGACCTAAGCCTTAGGAAATCTATAACCAAATGTCAAATAAAAATTTTCATAAAAATAAAATATGATATTAATAATTCCTGATTCGGTCTCTGTAATCAAACATACGTGTAGGCGTTAATATTAAATTTTCTCGTTTTCTTTTTGAAATTATTTTGCTACAAACTAGAGCAGTTTAAAATGATTCAATATTTTCTTAAAAAGATATATCGAAGTGGCTTAAAAAAGTCACAAAATGAATTAAAAATGTTAAAATTTAATATCAGAAAAAGAATTATTTTATTAAAAGGTTTTTATAGTTCAAATAAGTATTTAATTCAAATTAATTTTTTTTTTCAATACTTTGCCAGAGCTTTGAGAGGAAAAATTTTTTTTTATCAATAATTAAACAATGAATAACATTGTTTTTGTTCTTGTGCTATAGTAAATAATTTTTCAATAGAAATGAAAAGGGTCTAAGAACGTAACAGTAAAATTTTTGCGATATATCAATAATTTTAGTTTTATTAAATTTTGATTGGTTGGCATAATCATTTATTTTATATATTTTCAAAGAGAAATAAACTCATATTGTGCCTTGAAATGCCAGAGTATTTTTAGAATTTACATTTGATGCTATTTGAGGAAAATTAGATGAATTGAATTTAAAATGATTTTATCAAAATGTATATTGAAGAGTGATTTTTTAAGAGCTTTAAATTTTGATAAAAAAAAAATTTAAAGAAATATATAAAATCTTTATTTGAGTCGATAGAACGATCTATATAATTCAATGTTTTAAGATGATCTCATGTAAATGTTCACGGCAGCTACGCCTCAAATGGTTCTTACGCTGAGTTCAATTTTCCAATTTTCCAACATATCGGAAAAATATGTAAATGATTTTACGTCAGTACCTGTCATAAACTTAACCTGACGGTGCTCTTCGCACTGGGTGAATAAAGCCGTTCACCACCGTCCCCGTCGTCCCTTCCAGAGGCACATACAAGGTGCGGTTCTACATGTGCCCCTAATAGGGACGACATGGTAACAAATTCTGTACAGGCTGCAGAACCATGTACAGACACCTTGCTAAAGTGCTGGAACTATCTAAGCTCCTACCACCCCAATGGCCCAGCAGTAAGATACCCCCTATCTTAATGGGCACTCACCAACCGCAACCACCAGGGCAGCTCTGTCGATTAGCAACAGCACATAGAGATAAATGGCCTGAAGACAGCATCCGCAACCGGTCACTAGCACCGTATTGCAGACACACTCATCCGACCCATAACTCTTCCCGCGTATCTTTGGGTTTTAACCCAAGGGGCTACTGTTTCTTCAAATTTGCGTTAATGTTTCCTGGTGATCTAGTCTGCATAACCAAGGAAACAACATAGAGACTAGCTAAACTCTTCTTACTCAATTTCAAAGGATACCTAAAAAATTTAATGATGGACTAAATAAGTAATAAGAAGCACGCAGTGTAATGGGAATTGATAAAAATAAAAATATGTTTTGTTTTTATCATTCTAGTCGAAAAATGTGTTTAAGAGAAAAAATGCATCTTTTATTACTTTTGTTGCAGAATGTAATCAGTTGTCTAGAAAAAACCAAAAATTTGAAAAATTATTAAAGTAAAGGAAGTGAAATTTTTTAACAAAATATTCTTATACAGTTGAATGTGATAATAGAATCCGACGAAAATAATATAATCATTAATATTGTTTTTATTAATATAATGATTTTATCTTCGGAAAAAATATGAAAAATCTAATTAAATGAGCATAATTTTTCTTTATGTGCTCAAGTTCAAACATGAGACTCTATTATAGAATGAAGTTTTTTTAATTTTTAATGTTTTGCATTAGATGAGAAGCAATTAAAAATTGGAAAAATAGTGAAGAAGATTTTTACTATTACATTGAGCTCATTTAAGGTAAATTTTAAGTTATTGTTCTAATAATTTAACATGTTTCCAAAGTCCTTAAGATCTTCTAAATATTCTTAAATATTATTTCTCTCGGTAAGATGGTGCTTAAAAATAAAAACATATTTTTAATTCCTTTTAATCCCCATAAGAGTCATCCTCTCAAACATCTACTTACATTCATACATGTGATATCTGTTGTATGGCTCTTATATAAAAGCACCTGTTTGCTCAGAGCTTTAATTTTTTCGATATTTATTTTCTATTGTACTAATGGAAGTAAGAATGTCAGAGAAGTATTTAAGGAAATATCCTTCTTTTCTTCTGTTATTATTTCAAAAGTATTATTTAATTTTTTTGTTAAAATTTTTGTTGTATTGATTGTATTAATTTCAAATTCTTCTTTGAACAAAAGTGGACTTGAAAGAATGTAGCAGAAGTACTTTTTACTAATTCCTTTATTTTTTCACATAAAATTGATAAGGGTGCTTCACCTCAGAACTTAAGTCTAAGAATAAATTAACATTAAGAAACCAATTGCTTTTAAAGAAACGAGATTTAAGAAACAATTAAAGAATATAGAGTAGAATCATTTTAAATTGCAAAACCTTGATATTGTCAAATTACAAAATTTTAAGGCATTTTTATATTTTTTTATATTCAGGATATTTTAAAAAAATTTTTTCCACATTTCGAATTTCTCCGCTTTTTTTATTTGACACACAACTTGCTTGAAAAGATATAATATTATTAATAAAGATTTCTTTTAAACAAAGCTGGATTTCATTTTGTGCAGCGTTTAGGTTCTTCTTTAAATCGTTTATGGGTGAAAGCTCGGCGATATGAATCTTAGACATTAAAAATCCTTACAGAACGAAATTTTATGTCACATGATTTAGGCTATGACTACACGTAACCGAATCAGGAACTTACATCTGTTGTGCAGGAACTAAATTTTTGAAAACCCTTATCTTCTATATAAATATCATCGAGTTTAACACCGCAACTCTTAGTGCTCTTAACAACGACTTGAAAGTCCTTCTTATTGCATTTTCCCCAACATTCACCCCTTCTGCTTTGATATTAACCAATAAAAATAGAGCTTCCATAGAAGTCATGAAAATGGTGGGATTAGTGTTCATCGATCCAATGAATTTAACATACGTTTTCATTGCAGGATATTATCTTTTTCGATTCTTATTCACCGTTTCGCGGAAGTTTTCTGCATTATGATCAGAAAAGTATACTTTTTTATGACTGTTTTGTATGGAAACTACTTTTGTATTAAATAGAGATTATTTATTTGCCATTGGCAATAAAATTCACAACTGTACGGCGTACAATTTCGCCAGTAGTCATGATTTTGTTTCTTATTTAAAAGCAAATGTACCATTATTGGTTGAAAAAAACTGTACTTTTATATAGATTTAAGGAAATAAATATTTGTTGTTATAAGAAATAAGTAATTTCAAATCCGTTTGTTTTCAATTTATAAGAAATAATTCCCATTTGAAATTAAATTGTTACCAATTGATCTAATTAGGAAGTCGAAAAAATGTACAAACGGATCCTTTGGAAGCAATGAAAATGTCATTTCTAAAAAACAACTGAAATTTTATTTCAATGTTTTTCATGTTTGCAGATTCACTGAATTTGTTTATTTTTTATGGCTCAAAAAAAGAACAAAACAACATGGCACCTAGAAATTTAAAACATATTTTTTTACACTTTTCACCAAAGTAAGTGTTTTCAAAATACTGCCGTCAGATCGGTTACTTTCGGGATCACCTTGTATAAAAGTAATACCTGAAAACAGAACTACTTTATTTGAAATGATACCTTGCAGCAGAAGCTCTGTGAGCTTTATGGGGCACTGACGTCATTTGTCAATATGTTTTGATAAATGGTGATAAATGGTCAGCACGTTGCAGTTATGATACCTTTAAAAGATAACAAATACTAATTCTTAGCTGATAATTGACATAATAAACTGATATTTTCTTAAACTAACGACAAGGAAAAAGCACAGGATGAAAGCAAAACATGAATGTACAAATAATAGCTTTGGCTTAGACACAGATGGAATAAACGGCTCAAATATTTGTTGTATTATTTTTTAATCTAAAAAGTACTCTGCCTAAAACAAATAAAGCCAAATTAATTTTTCCACCTTCACAAGGAAAAAAAATAATACAATATGCGATTAAACCAGAAGTTACAACAGAGATAATAAAAATTTATATGTTTTGGTGAAAATGAAATACAAGTCACAAGTAATAGTAAAATTAGCATTAAAAAATTTCCCCAGAAAGAAAAGCAACAGTAACATATTGTACAAGTCTTGCGAAAAGGTCCCCTTCTTATACTTGCATTTTCCTCATTTAAATCATTAAATAACTCAATGTGGAATGCAAAATAAGGGCAGGACACACAAACCGATGTAATTCTCTAGCAACCATTTCCAAACGATTACAGTTAAAAGCACTAATGTTTTATTAACAATAAAATTGTGTTCATAACGACATAAAAGAAAAACTTTCTTTTATCACCATTTGCAAAGTCCATTTAATTATTTTAAATTATGAAAATAATGATGAATAAAATATCTACATGATATAGAAATTGAAGTAGAATTATTACAATTTAAAGAAATCTTGCCAATAACTTAGACTAGAGTTAAGCCTCAAGGTATAGTGAAATTTATTGCAAAAAATGTTTTAGCTGCTTTAATTAGCAACAAAATTGAAATTAAAGTGTGAAATTTCCGAAGATTTTCTACCATTTTCTTTACTTGCTGTTATGCCCATAACAAAAGTGGCATACAACAAATTATGCTAAAAACCCGAGTAAATCTCTGGTGATTCTTATAGAATCAAGCCAAATCACACTGCCTGTGGATTTTCTAAAACAAAGTACGGAATTCTTGGCTCATGAGCGTTTGCTTCGTTAGGGGAAGATGCCTACTCATGCAATGTATTGGGCTGAAACTAAGCAAATCGGTTATAAATATAAAAGAGCGATAGAGTGATCAGTATCTGTAAACATATCACACTGGTAATATCAGGTGAGACCAGTGGTAAGAATTTTTCATAGAGACTATTTTTACATAAAAAAAAACTTCAAAATCGGAAATATTTTGAGCTTTAAAAAAATTAATTATACAAAGAGTCAATCGAAAAGATTACAACACCGAAGCCACTATGGTTTGCTTCGGGCTTAAGACCCGATATAATTCATTTATAATAAGGATTGGAATACCATATATGGTAGAGTTTTACAATAATGAATATTGTTGGCCATCCGATTTTCGAAAAAAGAATTATGGTATCAACCTGCTAGCAAACCCTTTCAAAGAAAAAATATTCTGAAAATCGGTTCATAAATGATAAAATTCCGTGCATACAAGCATAAAAATAACTAAAATAAAATGCATACGAATTGATGCTTTTTTCCTTTCTGGAATTCAGTTAAAAAGTATCCTGTAGCAGATGTACGATACATATAAAAACAACAACAATATCAATTACAATAACAAACGCGTCAAAAGAAATGCGTAGGGGATAAAGGAACAATGAATTTGCTGCAGAAGGCGTTAGTTGTAAAAAGGAAATAAAAAGTTTTAAAATAATACTGAAGGCAATGAAAAGCCATGGAATACCTAGAGAGTCTGCATCATTAACTTAAGTGGTTTTTTGAATTAAGCGCACTCTTAGTCTTGTTGCTTTTTTTTAATCGGCTGTTGTTTTCATATGCTTTTTTCACAAAAATAGTAGTCGTTTTATTTTTAAGAAGAAAAAAAGTGCAAAATTTCTTTTTCTGCTGCACTATTTTTTTCACTATTATGTTCTGCTTCATTTACGAAACAAAAACATAAAATACTTTCAATTGCCTGAAGAGAGTTAACCATTAAGGGAAGCAAACAGGATGTAAGAGAAACAAAAATGAAAACATGGTATCCATCTATAAATGTCGTGCAAGCATCAAGTCAATGGAAAGGATTCTTCCACCAGCTTTTTTTATGCAAAGAGTTTTAATAGAAACAAAAATAATAATTTCCCGCCATTAGTAACAAAGTAGGAATCAGATGCACACACACATACACACGTATAACTGAGGTCAAATACATACATACATGGTTTGAGGGAGGTGAGAGATATTGTTTGTTACTTCAATACCAATTTTTTACAAAATATTTTATTTCCGTCTTGTGTTCTTAAAGGATGACATTGTCATTGCTTCCACAGTTGTCGTTAGGGAATATTTTTGATTTTTAACTATAAATAATAATAAATTTTGACTATTGGAAGGTTATTATCCTTTAGGGATTCTATTTCCTGTAGTAGCTAGCTTATGTTATTTAATATGAAATTATTTTCTTGGAAAAAACTATAGAGCGCCTTCGTAGACTAGTAGCTAGTGTACTATACTAGTAGTCCGGTGGTCGCACGTTCGACTCCTGTGCCACCTAGAAATAATGAAGCCTGACGATAAAAGTTACAAGTAGGATGAACTTACCTTTAACTTATCGCTAACCTGTTTATCCGTCCAATAAAATCCTACTTTAAACCAATTACAAGTTATGGATGTTACTGACCTCTTCGCCAGTTTTTTTTTTAGTACTGGGGTATTAGAACCATTGAAATACATAGTTGATGATTGTGCAAACAGACATTGCAAAAACCAAAATATGAAATAAAGCTGTAGAAATTAATGTCATTCTTTCCACGAAAAAATATCCCAGTTCTTTTTTCTTTAAGCGCCCAAGAATCTTCGTCTTTTGTTTATATTTTCTTTAAGAGTTATTTGCTAAGAGGTTATTTCATGCCGCCGCCGGACCAAACTAGCATTATATTGTTTAAAAAAATATTGATTTTAATAAAAGTATGACAAGAATTTTAGGTATTAATCACGCATAATGAAACAGATTGCGGAGGTAACATTCCACGAATATTTTATTAAGAAACCGGTTCCGAAATCCCGATCCCATAGATGCCTAGAATTTTTGAGATTATGAAAATACGAATCCGGTTGCTCTCTAAAAAGGGAACCCAGAATTTTCGGCGATTGAGAAATCACGGAATATTCTTGTCTGGAATGAATTTTTTCTATTGCCACAGTTTTTAAAATTGGTGCTGAACAAATCATCCCTACAACGATTATGTTTGAAAAAATTTAAGCTCATAAACTTTTACAAGAACCCACAAAAACAAGATGAGAATTTTAATCATATTTTTCTATGTGTCTTTTCGACTGTACACAGCTTAAGTAGTGTTGCAATGTCAATTGTTTAAAAAATTTCTGTGCTCACAACGTTAATGTTTAAGACAATATAATAAGTATTTTATTGCTCCATATTAATTTATGAATAGCCTGAAGTTCAAAACGTTTCTCAACTAAGAGAAAAACTAAATGTGAGCAAAGAAAAACTTTATTTTAATCCGAAATAATATAGCAGAACATAACTACGTATCAAGCTAATTTTTGGATGCCGACAGAGCTCATACGCTCAAAATGGCGATGGTTTTATAGAAATCCAACCTTTTTATACGAAATTATAAAAAGCACGATTTATTTGATTTCATTATTTGCCAACTTGTCAAATTAGCTTAGCCACTTACCAGGTTCATGGATACGTTTTTTTGTATTTATTTTAGATTTACTGAACGGTATGGAAGCTACAAATTTAGAAATTTGTATACAATTTCTGAAATTCTATTAATCGAATTTAATAGGGTTTCCCTAAAGATATATAGTATCTTTTTAAAAATTAGGGCTAAAATTAACGTGAAATATATGAACAATATTTTTTGTGAATTTATTCATTTAGTAGTGGCTTATGATTTAATTTATTTATGCTTCTCGTATATGAATGTTTGTTTAATGTTTTACCAAACGGGCTCCTGATTCGACTTAATATTACCTTTACTTAAGGCTATTGCAATGTTAAATCTTCTATTTTTACTAACAATATATGCTTTCTTCGTACATTTTAATGTTCGTTTGGTTAAATTAGTTTGTTGTTTTTGTTATAATGGTTGAATGCATTTAGAGTTGAAAGAGTGCGTAGAGGAAATGCTTCATTTATTTTCTATTGTCTAGTTGTTTGTTTTTTCTTTTCTAAATGATGCATTACAACTTGAATTGCCTTAAAGCACATTTCTTATTTCTCATTAGCATTAGTTTTTTGCTTTATATTCCATAATATCGTTTTGCTTCTGCTTTTCTCATTTGTAATTGAAAATTATAAATGTAATACTCAGCATAGGAACTTATTATTTTCTTCTATTTCATTTCATTTAATAGAAAGACCAACAGCTTCATTAAATATTCGAGTTATGAGGAAAATAACGATGTGTATATTATTTTAATTTCTCCCTTAACATTATGATTTTTTTTTTTTGGGAGCACGATGGTAGTTAAGGATTCAGGTTAGCAGAAATGAAATGTGGGATTTTTCAATCGATCAAAAAAAAAAAAAAAATATCGAAAAATGGACATGCAAAGTTTTTTTTTTTTGCTCTAAGGATATTTTACAAAATTGTTATTGAAATGGGTACAATTCCTGTCTAAAAGATACTTTAAAAATATTTTGATAAATAAATCAATAATATTGTCATTGTTTCAAAAATAAGCTCCTTGATATATAATAGATCAGTGGCAACTAGGTCCTATCTGCCCTAGAGAAGTTAGAGGAACCTATATATATAATTAATTCAATTATTTAATCATCGATCATGTACAGAAAAGAATGCACACATTTAGATTCCTGACAGAAAAACATATGTTGTATTAAATTTGTTAAGCCATAATTAAGAGATTTTGAATTAATAATTTACACCGAAATAATAAACTTTAAATGTCGTTTCTTTGCTTACAGGTAAATTCGTAACACAATTCTGACAATTGTTTGTGAAAGTAGCCCCAAAAGGAAGAACTTCTGTATCATTCGTTTGGTCAAGGTACGTCAAGTAATAATTTAACAATTAATTTGAAGTTAGTAAGTATCGTATAGGGGCATTTATCACGTTTTAGGCTCTTTTGTTGGTCATAACTCGAGAACCACTAGTCCAAATAATGTTTTGGAACGTTCCGAAATATGCACCCATTCATAAGTACCTGTCAGTAAAATATTAAAAAATTTCTAGTATTTATCCTTATTCTTTGATCGATTGTCAATATAATGCAAGGCATTGTATTGAAATTTGATTGCAATTGGATGCGAACGATTTTGAATTCTTTGAAAATGGTACAGTTGGGTGGCGAAGTAACGTCAATATTTGTATTAGATGTGGCCAGAAAACATTGTGGTAATGCCAAAATATTTCAATGTCATGGTATGACTGAAATGGCAAGCTGCATAACAAATGATGAGAACATAAACGTTGTTGCCTGGTTATCAAGGCCCAAGTCACAATGGACAGATAGCTATAAGACCACCTTTTCCTTTGAAAGTGTACAAGGATATCGATTGTGCGGGTTCTTTTAATAAAAGTTTGCTGTTTATAAATGGGGACTATGGCTTCATAGACGAAGATAGGAATCTTCATATGTTAGCTAGACATAAGGACTTAATGTACTCCAATAACTTAGTAGTACGTATTGGTACCTTTTTTGGAAAATAATAACTGGCAAATTGTATATAAATAAGCCGAATAATATTTCTCGGAAATAGTTTTTTTAAAGCTTATGAAAAATAAGGGCAACATTTTTTAAAAGAAAGTAAAATGACATCAAATGTATTTATAAATTATTTTTCTTATATGAAACCCTTAACACCTCTTAAAGAGATTTGAATAAAATAATAGTAAAAATATTAATAAACACGAACGGGAGTTAAACATGTGTGGCATTCTATCAATGCAATGAGATTCTTTAATTTTATATTATTTTGCTCACCTGTAATTTTAATTAAATTTTTTTTCTTAATTTATAATTCTCCACACCGAAAAATAAAAAAATCAGTTGGAAAGGACTTTTTAAGGCGTAATACTATTAAAATCAGCGTTAACCAATAATTTTTAACAGCTCAGTTGTCAAAAGTGGACAGCCGAGTTCAGTAAATCATCATTTATACAAAAAAGTTTACATTTATATTCACATACATGCATATATTTTTTCACGAAATGAAATTTAGTTTATCAGGCATATATTTTTGGAACGTTTTTTGTGTTTTTTTATTTCATTGTGCCCAAATAATTTCAGTGCTTAAAAAAAGGACAACAAATTGCTTGTAATAAAAACTGAAAAAACTGTCAGTGACATATAGGGGACAATATCATGTGAACATGCTGCTTTCTTCTTGCAACCCTACAGGCTGGAGCAGCAAGCAAAAAAATAAAAAATACAAGGACAATATTTATATATATGTATATGTACAAATTTCTTGCAACCACAACATCCATATAACAGCCGGAAGTAAAACAAATGCTATAGAAAAATTACGCCTCCTTGCGGCACAAAACATACAATTTACACAAGAAACCTACACTGTCGCTCACACACATACATAAATTGCAATAAAAATTAAAGTGTAGAGAGGACACTTGCGAGTGACAGCAACGACAAAATATATACACATACACACACACACACACACACACACAAAAAGAACTTGTGGTTTAAAAAAAGGGAAGCAGAAAATTTTATATACCATATTGATGTAAATTTTGCTACAAAAACCAAAAGAAAATTATGACCTTTATGTGGTCAAGGAAGAGAAAAATAGATTCAAAAGAAAATCAAACTAACGAAAAATCCTAATAGAAGATGTGGTTGAAAAACCAGAGGGCAAAGTAACGGCCGGCTTAACTTAATTTATTATTTAAATGCGTTGTAAGTTGAAGCAATTAAAACAAATTTACAGCGATCTAAGTTTTTAATATCGGACGGACAAATCCGGGTAATAAGGTGCTTCAAATGTTATGCTTACAGAAACATTCATGGTACATTTATATGAGTAAGATCACGAAAAAAAACTTTTACTGAAGCAAAACCGTGTTGAATGTTTTCAAAAAATTGTAGACTACAGAAGAATCATGATAATATGACATTCTCGGCCATTTATTTGAGCTTTTTCTACGTTCTTTGAAAAGAGTTCGATTAATTAAAAAATATTATTTACATATAGGGCAACTTGCTCGCCATAAGTAGTTCTTTGTACAATATAAATCAAGTCATCTTAAATAAAAAGTGAAATGATTAAATCATTTGTTTCAATTTCTCAGTTACTATGCACTAGTTTCACATTATGGGGTTAAAGGCAGCGACAATCAGGATTCATTTAATGATTTATTCTTTTTTTTTATAACAATATTCTAGCGATTGATCCTGGGATTTAAGTAGGACATGTCCAACCGCCATATCACTGTTAAAGATGAATTATTTGATCCACGAAAATGTTTCTCGTACTGTAAATTAAATTTATAAATTAAAATAAAAAGGCCAAAAAATTAGAACATATACGAATGTTATATATGAGTGATATATCAGTGATATTTACAAGTGGTACACACACATCAAAAACGGATAAAAATATTGGGAAACTGAGGAAAATTGTTATGGAGAATCATCGAGTTACTACTAAGGAAGTTGCAGAGAATGTCGGCATATCGGTTGACACATGCAATGCAATTTTTACGCAAATTTTGGCCATGAAGCGTGTGGCAGCGAAGATCGTTCAAAAATTGCTGAATTTTGAAAAAAAAACCGTCGCAAGGGAATCTCTCAGGAAATGCTGAATAACACTAACGATGATAATGATGATTTGCTTAAAAGGGTCATAACTGCAGACCAATCATGGGTATATGGTTGTGTCATCGAAACCATAGTGCAATCATACCAATGGAAGAGCCAAGGAGTGCCAAGACCAAAAAGCACGCCAAGTTCGAATAAATGTCAAGGTTTTGCTCACTATTTTCTTCGATTACCGTGGCGTAATGCTTCATGAATTCTTGCCACATGGTTATACGGTTCATAAGGAGCATTATCTTGAAGTTATGCCGCGATAGCAAGAAGCAATACAAAAAAAATTACTGGAATTGTGGGAAAACAATTCATGGCTTTTGCAGCATTATAATGCACTTGCTGGTTCGTAATTTTTGGGCCAAAAAGAATACCGTATTCATGCCTCAGCCACCATTTTTGCCAGATTTGGCCGCTTGCTACATTTTCCTGTTCTCAAAATTGAAGAGATCCATGAAAGGACAGCATCGCCGTCCAAACTAAACTGACAACATGTGTTTGAGACAAGTGTGAAAAAGTAAAAAAGAAAAAAATATCCCCAATCGAATGCACGTAGCCCGAGAAATTTCAAAATGCACCTTTTCTATTGAACAGAAGAGTATATTTATTTTCTTAAATTTGTTTTTTTTACATTTTACTATTTCTCGAAGCCAGATTATTAGGAAACTCTAATTGTAGTTGTAGTTCTTAATTGAAAATAGATATTGAAATAATCTTCTTTCTAAGATTATATATTTTGTTCATTTAAAGAACAAATAAAATACACTAGTTTAGAAACAAACTATAATACTTTAAAAAAAAACTTCAAAAAAACTTTCTACTCGTCCGGTAACTTAATGCTGAACAGAGATACTAGTTGGTTGAAGCTAGAAATTTATTTATATGAGTTCAATAAGTTAAATTTATTTTCCAAAATATTTTTAAAAAATTAAATCTAAATAAATAAACCTAGTCATTAATATATAAAATTTCTTACATACTAAAGTATTTTACAAGGACTATAACCATTACAGTAGTAAGTGGGCAGCATCAAAATTGTATAAAATGGAAAATAATAATTACAGAAATAATAATTACAGAAAATTAAGAAAAACGGAATATAAAGTGATGTTAGTAAGCATTTTTAGCTGGATTTTTTTTAACTTGCAATCAGGAAACCATTTTTGTCAATAATTTGTTTGCAATTCAGTATATATTTTTAACGTACCACCCCCTCAAATTATGAAATAATTTACTTAACCAGTTATTATTAACCAGTTATTATTATTATTTTTTTATACACAATATTATTGATATTCATTATTTGTAACATTATTTATTAATTATAGAATTCTCATATTGTATATTAAAGTTTATGTATAAACTTTTTTTAGTTTCAATGTTTACAAACTGGTTGAAATTCATTGCTGATTTCAATATCGATATATGAACAACAAAAAAAGTTTTTGGTAAATAATTTCTGTGTTAAAATTTTTTCAATCACACATCTAATTTTTGAACCTTTTTCCCACGGACAAACATAATTTTTCTACACCTCTCTACTATATTTTTGTTGAAAGACCATGAATTGGGCGAGCACTTTTTTCAAACAAAATCTTTTTCCTTGCAAATTTATATTTTATTGTAGGACAAGAATAAATTTTCAATTTAAAAAAATATGTATAAAATTTCTGGAAAAGTCTTCGAAAAATAATTTCGTTACCATATACTTTTTAATATGAGAGCATATTTCATTATGAAGATGTTGTCCTAAAGCATAGTAAATAAATGATGTAAGTTTCGTCTGTTAGAAAAAAAAAACACACATACACACATATATAGTTTCAAATGGGAATCAATAAGGATGGACACACCAATACTCGGAGATGAAAAAAGGGAAATAAAAAATCTTTATGAAAATTAAACTTGAAAAAAGCCTTAAATTGAGCAATTTATTTTACTTTAAAATTGTTTAAATAAAAAAATCTAGCAAAGGAAAATTTTTTAGCTGAATATAACAAAAGCGGTTATGAATTTTTGTTATAGAAAAGAAAGTGTCAAAAAAACGAACTTTGGGTTACAACCCACAAAACACTATATTCCTTTAAGAGGTAAAAAACATTCTTCGTTTGAGCAGAAACAGAATTTTTTCATTTAAAAACACCACAGGATAGTTGTTTTCTCTTTATTTCAATTAATATTTTGATTAAAAAGCCATTGGAATCTATTTAGAAAGTCCTAGGAATCAGCTAAATTTATAATTAAGAGACATGTTCATTTATCAGCTATTCCAATCAAGTTTGGAAAGGTAACTTTTAACTTGACCTTTCCAAGGGAAGAGAAAATATGAGAAATCAATAAATGTGATAAAAGGCAAATAAATAGTATTTGCATTTAAGAAATGGTGTGGCGGCATACATTTACTCCACACTGACAAATAACACAGTCTTTGGGCCATCATAGTCACTCTCTCAAGTCGGTTTGTTTTAGAAACAGCTTTTAATTAAAAACATTTTGTTATTATAGTCTAAATTTAACAATGTTTTAAATTGAACCAGCTTTAAGTGGGTGATTAAGGAAGTGCAGAAAAACTTTATATACAATCTGGTACAAAATGCCAGCAAGTGGCACATTTGTAAAAAAAGTATTGAGAAGATGCAGACAAAAAACAATCAGATAAATAAATTTAAGTTCCGGAAGAGTTTTGAGTAAAAAAACATAATTCGTAGTGGAAGAGCTATACTACCAACTATTTTTTCCTCCATTCACTGCTTTTCAAATATAGATAAATAGACAATAGGACGGGACGCAAACCGAAGATCCTGTGGAAAATTATTTATCACTCATTTATTTAAGGATTTCTTTTATATGTACGAGTAAAGCTCACGAAAATAATTTCTTTATATTACTTTGACTTTTAAAAAAATTCTCATGTTGTTTTAGTCCTCTTGGAAGCAGCCAAACAATTTAAATTAAATTAATCAGCATATTTTAAACTCAGCATAAACTTTTACTTTTAAAGTATGATTTTTCTTATCTATAATGGATGAAAACAATGAACTTAATTAAAGTTATCTCAGGAACTCTTAAAGTAAACTTTTTTGTGACTATAACTAAGGCCCTCTCTCTTTCATAGCTATATAAAAATGCAATACTGATGAAGGTGCAACACACAAGTTGTCAACTGACATTAGACAATAAGAGAAGCATAAACATAATATGATGTATGAAAAAAGTTAAGGATCTTACAAAAAATAAGGAGACATAAATAAATGATCTGCTTTTAACAATAAGTTTTCAATTTTGCGCTTTTTAGCAATTATTGCAAATAATTAACAGATAAAGTTATTGACAATTGATGGAAAATATTTGTTATTATATCTTTATTGTAAATATTTTTTATTATTTATAATTATAAAAGCGCTTAAAGTTCTTGTTTTAGCAGTTGAAATGCTCATCTTCCTGTGTCTTGTTGATTTAGTCAGGAAAAATGCAACATAGTCAAGTCTTACAAGAATTCTAATAATGAACAACAACATTCTAACATTATATAAAAAATTCTAATGGTGACTTTATTTACATCAAACTCGGCATTTTTTACACCAAGTTTATCGTTCCATGTTATTCATTATTTACCTCTCCATAAACCAAGCTTGCCTGTAGTTTGCTTTGCGGTATTTTTTGATTATAGTGCCGTCTTTGATAAAAAAAGTTACCACTTTTAGCATCTTTTCATAAAAAATGCAATAAGGCGTAAGATCACTCTTGGGTGTAAATTGCCCTTGTAAATTGTGCCGATGTAATATGTTTATGGAATATGCAAAAGTCATCTGAACCATAACAATAATATAAATAAATTTTCAATTTTCCATAGATCAAAAGTCTACAAGAGTAAAAACAATAGCATGTGTCTTGTATAGATTTACAATAACAATCAGGGTCGGAAATGTTGATACAGTCGTACTATTATTATGAAAATGTCGCAAGGCTGTCTGCTGTAGTGCTGGTAAGGTACTGGGTAATAGTATATGGAGTAGTTTTTCGATATTAAATATTCGAAAGTTGTTACTTCATATTACCATAGTTATACTTTTGGAACAAATTTGGATAGCGGCTAGAATACAGCTCTTCAAATATAGATAATAAGGGCAGGTTTATTCGCCCTTATCGTGAATAACTTTTCATGTGAAATCTGCCCTTTTTTCCCAAAATTTCTATCGGCAATTTTGTACTGTACTGCTGTTGCCTTTGAATACCATTTTTCATATTTTACCATTTTTTTATTTGGAAAATTTTCACGTGAAAATTTTGTTTGGTTTTTATTCATGATAAATATCAAATTAATATGAAAAATGCTTTTAACAAAATTTATATGAAAATATGTTTCCTTCTACAAAATTTAAGCTTACAGCAGCCAAAAATATTAATTTTTCGGGAAAGAAATTTTTTTAAACTTTAAACTTTTAAGAATATCAAGCTTCTATTTTTCAGCAAACTTGATTAAATTTGTCAACTAGTTTTAAAGCTTTAGCCTTTTAAGCGCTAATAAAGGTCTGAGGAGCACACTTTACTTATAGAAAAAAAAAAAAAAAAAAAAAACAAAAGAAACAAGAAATAGAAAAACGAATTGTATAAATAAAATTTGCCATAAATGAAGAACCATCATATGAAATGGAAAATGGGTGGGAAGAAAAAAAAAACTCCAAAAAAAATAAATTCCGCAAACGGAAAACGGAAATGAATCATTTCATTAGTAGACTACGCCTACATTTTTTCAAGTTATTTTATATAATTTTTTTCTTATTTCTCTACCTCAAAACAAAAATCGGCAAACAGCACACATCTAGCCAGTGCATAAGTGTTAGTGGCAATTGCCTTAGTCTGGTCCTTTGGGTATATCACAACATGGTTTCTTTTAGGAGTTTCAGTCCTCTTAAGTGACTGTGTCTATTTTTTCAAGTTTTTCTCTATTTACTTATTTGCTTTATAGTGGGAATCGTCATAAAAAGGGGGAAAAATACAATTTAAAGCTTCAAGAATTGCCTTCAAATGTTGTTTAGTTGACTGTAATCCTCGTTATATTTTTGTCTTTGTAAATGTGTTAGAATGTTGTTTTCTTTTTGTTGCTTGTTTTTTGTTTTGTAAGTGCAAAAGTATATTACAATTTGCCAACAAATTCCTTTGAGCATAAGTTAAATGCAATAGAGAAAATATTTTGTTGGTGGAAATAGAGAATAGAATAGATATTTATTTTTTGGTAGTTAAGTGGCTGAAATGCTATGTTTTTTAAAACGTCTTTATAATAATTCAATGAACTCTCAAATTAAATAATTAAATCATATTTGAATTCGCACTAAATTTAACTGAAAAATAGTTTATGATCTAGACTTCAGTTTGGAGTTTTTAATTGAATTGATTTTTACGAGGCGAGCGAAAATGGAACACATTTTATAGTTTAAGCCATTTTTAACCAAAGTGAAGAAGCTTTGCTATTTTTCTATAAATTCATTATCTTAACAATTTCTTGTTAGTTTTTGGTACTTTGATAGGTTTCTGTAATTTTGTTCAAATAAATTTTTAATGAATCCCTAATGTTTGCTTGCATTGTGTTTGCTTCTAACACTTACAAATCCCAAGATACTTAACTGATTTCAAAATAACATACATTCTGCACTAAAGCTCGTCAAAAGTCTCGAAACATGAAAAGGAAAAATGGGAATCAGCTAAAGAACAGATAAGGAAACGGGTCGAAGTTGTTTTGTCTTGGCCTACTTACGAGTATATATAGATATAAATGATTAATGCAGCAGTCACTGCCATTAATCGAAAAAACTTGCTTGCAAAGAAAAAAATGTGAAAGCGTTTATTCTACACATAATGAAAAAATTTTTTTTCCTCCTTAGGGATGAAGATTTGAGATATTTGTACGAAATTTGCACGTAACAAAAAGTATGACATGAAGATTAGTTCAGTACTTTAATTTAAAAAAATAGAAATTTCCGAGTTTTCCATGGTGTTGCAAGATAGCAGTCTAAAGCATAAAAGCATAATATGTATAAATTAGGCAAATAGTACAAGACCCGTAAGAAGCAAATATCTATAAGAAGAGCAGCTAGAAGCATTGCTAGAACTGCCAATGCATACCGAAAACTCTTTGTTGCGGATTATGGGCAGTAGAGCTGTGCCCGGTCGTAGGTTTCAGTGACCGGTCTTTCTCGTTCAATTAGCAAAGACTGATCCGTTCGTTCATTTCGTTCATCCGGTGCCTTTGGTCGAAAGTACGGTAAGGATATTGTAAAAATTTTTCTGTGAGTACGGTAACGCACACAAAATACACGTACACACAACAAACATACAAGGCAAGCTGGCATTTTGTTCATTTTATTTTATTTATTTTGTAGTTTTTAGATTCGAATTGGAAAAAAAGAAAGGAAAAGCTTAAGTCAAGAGTTTACATATGTACATAGTGTACATACATAATATGTAATATTTTAACGAAACAGACGGTTAATCCAAATAAAACCAATGATGGCAGTACCACAGTGATACTGAACTAAAATTTTTACTTACGTATACTTTTAAGTCAACCCTTACTTATATACAAAAAATCAACTGAAATAAAAGAGCATGACATAAAAAGAACGAAAGAAAATATGGTATCAAGCCAGAATCGTACACTATTGAACGGAATCCTCTCAGTCTAAAGAACGGATCCCTTCGTTCAATTAAGTGATCCGTTCTATTTGACCCGTTCGTTCACGAACGACACAGCTCTAATGGGCAGGTGGCATCATTGGACCGTAGTTTTTCGAAAACGATGAAGGGATGAATGTTACTGTGAATGGCGGGTGTTATCGTGCGATGATTACAAATTTTTTGTTGCCCAAAATAGAAGAGCTGAACTTGGCTTACATGTGGTTTCAAAAGGACGGTGCAACATGGTACACAGCAAGTTAAAAATTTCTCTTAATTCCTATTAGGTTTTTTATATATCTTTTTCCTTATAATGTAAATAACATCTTTGAAATGTCTACTTTAATTAATTCTAAATCATTTATATTTGTTGCAATACTAATATAGTAATAACTCAAAATGGGTCTATAAGAAATTTGTATATATTTTTACCTGTGATGATGATAGATTAATAATAAAAATAATAATAATAATAATAATTTATTTCATAACAATTTATATTCAATTTATTTCAATTTGTTAATTTTATTAATTTTATAATTTTTTGTTTTATTTTTTAATTTTTAATTTTTTAATAAGATAAACATGTAAAATTCCACATTGCCATTATCTTCCCAGTACTTCTAAATAAGATGAAATCTTGTTGCACTAAATTTATCTTAAATAAATAAAATGAAACAAAGTGAAATGAGAAAAAAAATTTTTTTAAATCATATTTGATCCTGTTTATATCAACGTTATATAAAAATCTTTTAACTAAGAGAAAAAAGAAAGTTTAGTTAGTGTTGATATAAAAAGTCTTCTGTACACTGAAACTAATATGTTGCATTCTTAAATGCTTATTAGCATTAAAAATAAACATGAGTATAATTATGTTGTCTTTTTTAATAAACTTCCAAGTTAATTTTTAACATAATTTTTACATGCATGATTTCGTTAACCCTTTTACGGCCAAAAGTACACAATGATTAATGACAATGTTATTTATTTGGGCCTATCCCTCATCAATTCGATACAACAATTTCAGTTTTACTAACTCAAAACGTAAATCAATTTTTCTTAATGGCAAGCAAACATTTATTATGTACGAGTGTGTATAAGGAAGAGATCAGACTTTGCCTGTCTTACATCACGTATACTTAATAAAAAAGCATTTCAAACACATATACGTACTGGAGCTCCAAAAAACTTTATATGATTAAAAAAGGGAGTTTTATTTAGACAGAGACATTGAGTGCTTTTAAAGAAGTGTATAATCATTTGCTCATCTAGAGGTTAATGCATTAAAAAAATTTTAAAGTCTCATTTCTCCCGTAGTTTTGTTATTCTTAATACAAACAAGTTTTAAGTTGTATTTTATGTTGAAGAAACTATTTATTTTTCATGCTAAAACACACAGAACTAATGAAAATTTTTAAAGAAATAACAACGAGTGCCGCCCAAACCCAAAAGTCTTTTTGACTTTATTATTAACATTTCGTATTACACTGCCATATTTATGTTTGACTTGTTTGTTATTTTCAAGTTTAAAAAGAAAGTTCTTGGAAATCATATCTTTAAAACCAAGCAAACTTTGTTGTACAAAAAACAAATTTAATAAGAAACATAAGAGTTGTGAAGTGATACTTCTAGTGTCAAGGTTTTTGTTTGTACAACCAAAGATAGTAATTTATGGTTTAATATTTAATACTTTACTCTTTGCTATCAAGATAACAAAATGATGTTTTTTTAAGGACAAGCCAGCAGGCTGGGACTCCCCTATAATGTCTACTGCTTCAGCTGCTGAATAGAAGATAAAGCTTTCTTTTTTCCTTCCATGCAAAGTATCTTTAGTCAAATGCAAGCAGCAAGACATATGAAAGAAAATCATAATAAGATTCCGAATCTTCCAAAATATGCTTATGATTTTGAAGTCCAACCTTGAAGAGCCTTAAATATACATTTTTTAATAATTTTCCAAATAACTTTTATTTGTATGACACAAAATCTGTATGTACTTTTTTAATCCTTAATAGGGAACCTTAAGATATTTTACATCACTTACAGCCATTTAAGTTTTTTTTGCGAATTTCTTGACTATTGTACTTTTAGTTGGTTGTGAAAATAATGATTTTTTTTCTTCTTAAAACATTATTGATTATAAATTTTTTCAATTGAATTGTGCCCGTATTCGCCGTTGTAATTTGTTGCCCTAGTAATGCCATCCTGTACACTTGATGCGCCTTGATGTAGTTGAATGTTTTTAACTAAACAAATATTATTAAATAAAAGTATGTCTAAACATATGAAAAGAAAGTAGTCTACTTCTTAGTTTTCTCAAGTGTTTCCTACTCAACTTCACATGGGAAGTGTTCTTTTGCTTTTCTTTACAATTTTCATTTTAATAAACATATTTTGTTCACTTTTACTCACTCTTCACATGAACATGTATAATTGGTACTTGTCTTGCTACTCAAATATATTAGATACTATGAAATGAATTTCTATAACTACTAAGAAATATAATTCTCCACAAAGTAAGATGCATATATAGATCTTGAGAGTAGGTACTTGTACATACATTAGTTACTTCCTTGTGTTATAATGAAAAGTGGCGAACTCTAAGTTTTCCTTTTCGTAGTATTTTTATTTCCTGGTTTCTGTGCATGTGTTCGGCAGTTATTAAACATTTTTAATAATTATTGTTAAAAATTTGCTTGACGATTAAACCATATGAAGAGCATGTAAGGATATGAAATACGAGGGAAGGTCATTAAGTTCGTAACCTTTTGAATCAGGCAGTTTTTTTTTTTTTTTTTGATAAAAAATAATTTTATTTCTCAACACAGTCTTCTATGAGCCCTATACACTTTGTCCAACGTTTCTCCAATTTTTTTGTCCCTTCCCAATATAAATAAGATTTGTTTCGATTTAAGTATTTGTTTTTGATTCACCCCAAGAAACCTACTGTTTTAAATGCTTTTTGGCATCTGCTATATTGTGTTGAATGCAGGAATTTTGCTCGTGCAAAATTTTGACCAGAGGTCTGTTGCCAGGAGCAGTGTTGCACTGTCACTTAAGAAGCAGGAAATCAAAAAAGTTATGGAATAATTGACCCACCCTCGTATAAATGAAAAATATGGGACACTTAATTTTCATAAAGTATTAATAAGTGTTCTTGGAAAACACCTATAATGGTTTAAAAACATTAAATATCAAAAATTACGTGACCAAACAATGATCTGATTAAGTTTTATTTTAGTTGACCTAAAAAAGGCTCCGTTAGTGGTTGTGGCATCTCTTTAAAAGGAAGTAAGTGTGACCAATTTCTTGAATTTTTCGGTTTAAAATAACAAAGTACTTAATAATATTACCAACCTCGCTTTGGGTCCATTTTTTAACAGTTCTTATGGGAATGCAAAACTTAAACGGAACTCCTACCTTATAATAAAAATCTGTCTGGTGTTAAAACTTGCCGCCGCCGCACGTAAAAGTGGTGTATAAAAATTAATTTCCGTGTCATGCGATTTATTTTAGTCAGTTAAAGAGAACCTATACAAACAAAGAAGGGTTTAGGAAGATTTGGAGGCAACAATATTTTAAGCCAAAAATCAGTGAATCCTTGTAACATTGGCGATGCTATGGGTACTAAAATAGTTACCAGTTGGAGATATCAAATTTCGTTTTTAAAATTTTACAAGCACATTACTATTGAAGCAATCAAGGCATGTTGCTTCATTCATAGATTTTCTGCTGACTGAATTCATGTTGCCTGAAATGTTAAAATATTTCGATATTTTAAGTTATCTTCGGAGGTAACCCACTATATATTGCTGTGTATTACTTTTTCTGGTATTTGGTGCGCTGGAGGTATTTGGAAGGCACTTGTGCAGTGAAGCACGAAGTATGCACTGTGATTGCTGCAACATTTGCTATGTGTATGCAAGCCAAACATATCTGGTTGCTTCATCGCTACTCATACATATAAAATTTTCATTTTAATTTGTCTTTAAAGTCAAAAAGTAAGCTACTCAAACCAAAAACAAACAAAAAAGAAAAAGTAAAACAGAAATCGTGTTGAATATAAAAAAATATTTTTGTGATATTCTTCCGACGGGGTTTGTTTGAATTTGGAACGATTTTCCGTCATCCCACGTCAAATTTGGTTTATGAACAGACCGGTTTCGGCTTTGTGCCATCTTCAGTGTTCTCGAATTCGAGAACACTGAAGATGGCACAAAGCCGAAACCGGTCTGTTCATAAACCAAATTTGACGTGGGATGACGGAAAATCGTTCCAAATTCAAAATAAAAAAATATCTTAAATCTGTGAAAATATTAATATAATCAATATAAAATGAAGGTTACAAGATTCCAAAGACTTACAATTGAAGGTGAAGAGCAGAAAGATTTGGTAAATATGATATTGAAAAATCTATGTCCATATATCATTGCATAAATATTTAATTACAAAAAATAAAGGAAGGTAAGCCCAGAAGGGTTATGATTGATGTTGCGGAGCCATCTTTCACAGGACCATTAGTGCCGTTAACACCTTACGAAAGATTGCTAAAAGAAATAGGGGGAATTTTGAGGACAAGAAATAAGTTGGGAATTTTTGAGACAATAGATGATAAAGTTGTAAACTTAACACCCAAAATATTAAGCGTGCCGGGCGAAAAAGAAGCCTTTATAAAATTAAGCTCAAAATATGGTGGCCTGCAGTTGTCGGAAGTAGAATTGATGGGTTTTAGGAGTGCAACAAGTTCTATAATAAAATCAAGAATATCTAGGGGCTTGGGCCTACATATGTCTATAGAAGATATAATCGCTGGGGTTCGTCGTGTTGTGAAAACTTATTTCTGCATGCATATTTTAATTAAATATACAATTATAGATTGGCTTTGATCCTATAGTGCTTGATGAAGAAGCTGATACTTCGAAATCTGGCAGGGAGAGCTCGTCAGACTCCTCTATATACTCGGAAGACCTTCCAGTCGCACAAGATGTGGTAGTACGTACGCACGAAAAGCCGCTTATACGCATTATATTGCGTAAAACCGATCTAGTACTTCTCTACGAACAATATGGCAATACTTCCATTAAAAATACGGAAGACGGTAATTTCGCCGAAAAGGATAATAGGGAGTATGATTATCTTACTATTGGTAGAGGTAAAATACGCAGACGTTCAGAGGCTGAAGTTCAAACATATCGAACTCTATTTAAATCGAGGGAAGCCAACACCGATAAAGTTCACACCAAAGAAGTTGGCAGCTTTGTGTCTAATTACGAAATGTTCGATACTTATCAGATGTTGGAGGGCAGTTATTGGGATGAACCTCAGAAATTGCGTATTTCTCAAGGAAAATCACCGGAGGAACAATTTGCTAGTATAGGCGAATTGCCTTCGTTTCATTTGGCTAGTGTTGTGTTAAGACGCTTGTTGGCCGGTAACACTTTTAAAGAGGGCCAGAAGAGATTTCGAAATATGATCAAAGTTTCCAGAATAGCGGAGAAAATTAGTTACAAATATTCCATTAACACATTGTTTACCATTCAGCCCTCTAATAGAGACAATGAGCGCAGGGCTGTGGCTGATTTGAGCTTTTGCCAGACGAACAGCGATATATTTGCCGTGGGTTATGGCATTTATTCTTACAAGGCTGCCAAACTACCCGAAAGAGGCGAAGTGTGCATTTGGAGTATCAAAAATCCATGTGATCCAGAACGTTTTTACACCTATTCAGTGCCGGTAGTGTCAGTGGAGTTTTCTCCTTATATCCCTAGTCTACTAGCCATTGGTCTGTTTGATGGTTCGGTAGAAGTAAGAGATATAGCGTACTTCAACAAGCCCTCCGTTGCCATGTCAAAACAAGGCTATACACCAGGCGTTGATCCTATTTTGTCTATTAAATGGGTTAAGCAATTTACCTCAGGTGATAATGAAGAAATTGATCCCTTTTTGGGACTTTGCCAGGATGGCTCTGTAACACTATTTCGTATTATAAATAGTCCCTTTTTGTCTACTAAGAAGTTAATGAGCTTAAAAAGACTAGAAGGTACGCCTGAAGGCCTACCAGTGTTGCCAGCTTCTACAGAAATTGTGAAATTCTCTAAGCATACACCACAGGGCTTAAGTCTAACGATGCATCCGACTCAGTTGGATATATATTATATTTTAACCGATGAGGGTTGTATACACAAGTGCTCAACTAACTTTCAACAAGACTATCTGCAAGCGCTGAGGACCCACGAGGGTTCCGTTAATCATATGGACTTTTCGCCCTGGTCACCGAAATTATTTGTGACTTGTGGAAATGATTGGTAAGAGAAAATGCAAAAAAACCATCGTTAGTTTTTATTAGGGTAATTAAAATTGCTGAAATAATTTCACAGAAAATTAAATTAAGCGAATTTTTTAGTTTTTAGTTGTTTATTTAAAGTAAATTTCAAATATTTCAAGCAGCAATGTGAAACACTCTTCCAATCATTCATATTAAAAAGGATTTCTGTGATATTCTAAGCAACTTTGCAGGCCAGGATGAATTTTGATGGAGCATTTTAAGCCAAATCACTTAATGAATTTTGGGAGAAAACTCAATTTTTCACTGTCACTTATTTGTGGAATAAGTGAATTAATACGAGAGATTTCGCTTTATTTCGGCCGATCAAATACAATTCAAATTCTTTTGTCACATATAATAAAATATTAGAAGCCAGTGTTAATTTTTTCATAAGTAGTAATAGCACTATTGTTTATAACGTTTATTTTTCTAATATTTATGTCTTAAGGTGTATACGTATATGGATGGATGAGATATTTGAACCATTAGTAACGCTCCGAAATTCATATCAACCATATAACTGGGTTGCCTGGAGTCGCACAAATTCCACCATTTTGATAGCAATCAATAGGGATCAATGTGAAGTTTGGGACTTAAGAAGAAGTGTTCTGAAGCCAGTATCATCAACTACGTTCAATACTTCCCACAATACACTAGGACTGTAAGTAACAATTTCCTTGTTTTAACGATAAACTTTATTAATTAAATTGGCATCTATTATGGGCAGCATGTCATTACGGCGAGCTTTCAGAAAAGAATCGAGCTACTGCGAATTTCTCCAATTTGATTGTTTCAATCACATTGAGAATAATACTGAATATGACTTGTTTGCTAACTAAGTATTTGTCTCTATTAGGGAAACTATGCTTTGTAGGTGTTGCTTCTTACTGAAAATCTTTGAGCCACATTAAATCAATAATCAATATTCCACGAATGTAAAGCAAAAAAGTAATTAAAAACTACTTCTATTTATAACAAAAATTTGATAACCAACGAAGATTTCAATGGCGTCTTCAATTCATAATACAAAATTAGAGTTGGATGGTCGATAGGCAGTAGAGATCGATCATTAAATGCAGTTTACAATAAGGACCATTATTTCACTGGTAAAGTAAGAAACTCTCAGTCAATTTCGATTAATTTTTGAGAATCTTGTTGGAGCTCCAAGTTCAAATATTGCACTTTGAACATAAAGACTAACAACAGCCGTATGCAAAAAAGCCTCAACAGCTTTACAAACCATTCCTACGTTCAAACTTACTTTCAAGTAAATATTTTCGAAATATCGAAATAATAAATATAAAAGGATCGACCTTGCCACACTCTGTATATTCGAATGAATAAACAGAGTGTGTTTCCTCTTTATTCGTAGCACTTTTGTTGATTTAATTTCATTTGTTTGGTTTACTATCATGATAAACGCTGATTATCTTTAGTTTATTTTACTTCAAAATTATTTATTATTTTTTTTCTAACATATTTGATTATAATTGTAATCCCTTTCGTACGTCATAAGCTACGATATAAATTATAATATGGAGGATAGAGGGCGTAGTGCTTGTGGACATTCGATTTGTGCCTCTCCACGTTGGAGTTTGGCAGGAGAGACATCTGTAGGGAGCCGTTGCAAATGCGTAGTGCTATTTACTGATATATCGACCACAAATGAATGCGGTTTAATGAGGAATGCGTTATTCGCAAATAAGAGAGGGTCTCGGGAATACATTCCCCTTCTTCATTAGAGCACCTTCCTGCAATGAACGATAAAACAGCGTAAAATATCCCACGCTGCGACGATGATCCAGTAAATCAATAATATTAGCTACACTATTGTTAGCAATGAGCCTTTTCGCCCTCTCCTGTACTGGGTTCTGTAGCTTCAAAATAAATATGAGATTTGTGTTCTATTTTCGGTCGGATGTAGCTGGTATAAATGTTACGGATATCAGAGGAAGTGAAGAATTTCTTACACCATCTTAAAAAACCGAAGCACTTGAATGTTTCTTTAGCGATATGCTCAGTCCATCAGTATTTATATCACCCATAATTACAGTTGGAGCAGCAAGTACGGTCATACGTTTATGCGTAAGCATACAGCACTGTGTCTTACGAGCATTAAAATATACTCGATTCGTATGACCCCATTCAGAAATTATTACAACATCTTGATTAATCGTATTAACCATACTTTGCCTAATCGTCCTAATCTCTAACGGACTTGACTTATTGTCAAATGAGTAGCAATTGCTTATCTGCAAAGGAGTAAATATGGTTTAAAGCTCAAGTAAAGTATTTTTAGTTGTCATAATTCTACATAAACTTCATGGGTGAATTCTATTGTTTTTATCAAATCCTTTGTACTTTTCGACAGATAGTGTCACAATTGAGAACCTTGAACAGCTTTTTAACTGGGGAAATTGGGCTGAGATGAAAATAAGACTAAAACTCAAGCTAGTAAAAAAAGATTCTAAAAAAAATAGAAGCCCATTTGATAAATTATGTGAGGTCCTTTTCAAATCGAGCGATTTCCTCCATTAGCATAATTAAAACTTTTTGTGAAAATATATTTGCACTCATTCTCATGCAGAGTAAAATTATTACTTAAGCAGATAATCTGCAAGCAAGTGCCGAAAACGAGATGAGTTCGAAACGTCGAAAAATTGGAAGGAATTGTAGCCGTATATAGCGCAGTGATGCACACATGAATGGCCAAAAAAACTCCATAAAGTCACCAAAGTTTTTTGAGCAGTACGGTGGCTTTCAAAAGCAGCAATGCGTTCGGTTGGAATTAAATTTGAGTGTGTTTTGGAACATTCATTGTCTTATGATAAATTTATCCTAAACTACAAAACTTTGCGTACATTTGTCTTCTAATTTAAGACTTGGAAACATTATGCTTTATTGTTTTTGTTACCTTACAGATTCTCTCTTAATGGCGATTGCATTTTAATTGGCAAAGAACGGGGTCAAGTGTTAGTGAATGCACTCGATGAGATGCCCTTTCCACCCCACTACCAATATGACGCTTTGGAAAAAGCCATCTTTAACGCAGTTACCGACTACCCAGATTTACTTGCCGAATTAAAAAGTATTGGTTATTTTGGTTATCCCAACAAGGGATTTGTTAGACCAACATAAAATTTTCTAACTTAATAATCACGACAACTGTAACTGAAACAAAATAAATTTTTTGTTTTGCTGTGAACAAGAGAGCAAACCAATGAGAAAATTTTTGTGTAAAAATTTGCTTAATTTTATTAATTTTATTCTATTTGTTATTATAATATTGAACTTCAAATTTCAATTAAAGCAACTGCACTAATTAAATCAAACTGATTTATTGATGCATTAATGCAAATAGTTCGTTTGTTGATTTGCATTTCAATTCATTATTGCACTTTGATATATAAATGGAAAGATGAAGGAATATATATGGAAAAGGTTATGGATTTAAATACTAGTTGAGGAATGTGCAGAGAGACTCATTTGCTAAGATCTGCAATAAAACGAAGTAGATACGAAAAATGTTAGTTGAGGTGCATGTCTGAACATAGTGTAAGCGGAATTATTGAACTTAAGAAAAAAAATTTGCATCATTATTAATTTTGAAGCATTTATGTGACGCACAGGATCATAAATTTCCAACGGAGTGTTGACCAGAGCATGACATTGAGTCACTATTTGAAATAAGCAATCCGATATGCTTGAATGGAGCTTTAATAAAATTTAAATCATGACTTGTACTCAGCTTAGTCATACGAAAATCATACTCGTATACAAAAATGTCATAAGTATTCATATTCATAATCATTTATTTAAGAAAAATTCAGTACAACAAGATGTAATCTTATTTAGCAGTACTGGGAAGATAATAGAAATATGAAATTTTACATGTTTTATATTATCAAAAATTTAAATAAAAAATATATTAATAAAATTAAAAAATAGTCGTACAGGTTAACAAAGAAAAGAAAAAAAATCATAAGTAAATCCAGGTAAATATAGCAGAATTGGAGTGCTTTGCGTTTGCTTAATGTTTGAATATTTGGTGGAAGTTCATTCCAGAGACGAATGGCATTTACATAGAAATGTCTTTCAGATATTTGTCCATGATACCTGATTAATTTAATTCTATAGTCTCTATTCCATCTAGAAAATAATATCCTGTTGTAACGATAATCGGATTGTCAGGTGTTCAAAGGAAATTATGAGAAAACTAGCATATACTGCTACTGCTGTTTCTCGGACGTCCATAGATATATGTGGCAACATCGTTGTAAGCAATTTTCAGTTTATTTCTACTTATTGCATTACAATTAGAAAATAGTTCACAAGCATACATTAGAGTCAGAAGAATATATGTTTTGGCTAGCAGCGTGCGAATATTAATTTTAGTAAAATACTGTGCCATCCAAAGATTCCTTAGTATTGAGTAAATTTTACCACATGTAACATTTATATAGTTTGACTAGATCAAGCTATTGTTAAAAATAACACCAAGATTTTTACCATATTCTACAAGCTCAATGGTAGATCCGCCAATAAGTACTTGCTGTAAGATAAGTTGCACAAAGTTAAAATTACTGATCATCATTGCCTTCGATTTCCTTGGATTCAAAGAAAGATCATTTACTGATGCCCATCTAAAAACAGTATTAAGATCAAAACTTAATTTAGCAATGCATTTAGTGATTTCAACGACTTACAGCTTATAAAGCGTTGTACGTCATCAGTTTACATCAGTACACCACAATAGGTAAGTTTCAAGGGCAAATCATTTGAGTAACTGGAATATAACAGTGTACCAAGAATCGAACTTTGCGGAACACCTCTTGTTATTGAACATTTATTTGATTTGTTTGATTGCCCACTTTCATTTTATGATGTCCAAAACTGTGTGTATTTACATTTAATACGTTTTACCATCTAATAAAAATGTAATCAATAAATCTACTCTGAATGAAAAAGCAAAACATAAAAACAATGAATTGCAATATTTTTAATGCATTAATTTTGATTTAAAATGTAAATGAAATAATAAATCCTGAATGCATTTATCCTATAATGAAAATTTCAATAATTCGTTATGATTAAAACTACCAAAAATAGTTTTGAATTACAATTTTTATTAATTACTTAAAAATTTTTAATGCGAAAATAAAACTTTTTTAAAATCAAGGCGATTATAAGTAAAAAAATTAAAAAAAATTATTTGAAATTTAATTTAATTAATTTTCTTTACAATTTTAATGAATTACAGAACTGATAACAATGAATGAATGCATTCAAAATATTGCAAAACGTCGCTTGAGTATTTAATTGCTTTCTTCAAAAAAGAGTCATTGTTCAAATCCTCGTCAATTCCTTATATAGGAAAAAATAATGCAATAAAATATTTAAGACTCATGTTGAATTTAAAAACAAATAGGAAACATTCTTTTACAGCTCTGCCAACTTGCCAGCAGCTATTTAATTTATTAATTTCTATATTAAAAAATTCATATCTAATTTTGTTTTTGATAAAAATGTGTCCCATTTAATACAATCATTTTCCGTAAAAGCTGTAAATATTAATATTTCTATGCAAATTAAAAATAATTAATAAAAATAATCATTTAAAGTCAAAAGGTAATTTTGAAAGAAACGTTAAATGCGTGATAGTTTGCGTTACTGTTGCATAAAAGTTTCAGTCTTAAATAAAGTCACTCCATAAAGTAAATTTCCAAGTAGATTTTTATCCAACTATCTGTCCCTATGAAGAGAATATTAAGAAATTTTTGGTGCTAAAAAAAAATTGTGTTTGTAAATTAATCTTCAGCAAGTGTTTTACGACAATCCACATCGTTCATAATTCGTTATAATATCTATAGTTCTGGTATGAATTGTTCATAAAAATATTTATTGCAGTGCCATATGAAACATACATACATACTTTTATTATTTGGTATTAGATCTTAAAAACTAAAAGCTTAGAAAAATCACACAACATATGTATGTGTCCAGCAGTTCGTGAAAATCTAAATGGAGCCATTGTTTTCAATTATTTTGAAATGTACAATTTTATACAGAAAGTATATTTATGGCATTTATTTCACAAAATATTTGCCTTACCAACTGATTTTCAAGGTGATGTCCTTTTAACCGACTTAGAAAAAGGAGGAGGTTATCAATTCGTGCATGTTTTTTAATGTTTGTACAACTACAAAATTTAAAATTTGTGAACCGATTTTCATCTTTTTTTTGTTTGAAAGGGATGAAACCCATATTTTTTTTTCGAGAAAATAGGAAGTATGCACAATACTGCATTAACTTCCAGGATTATAAAAACAACTCGTTGCCCGCTAACAGCTGCTTCAAATAGCTGAGGACTAAAGTGTAAGAATAGTATTTTTGGTTAGACCCAACACGACTCCTTTCAAAACTGCAGACTTTCTTTCAATTTTCTTTTAATTTCCACACTGCGTGGTATGATTTATTTGCATAATAATATGACGTCAAAAAACACTTAAACATTATTGTGTCGTTGGAAGTCATTGGTTTACTTCGGAGTGGCTAAATCCAATTAAAATTCTGAAATTTCCTTGACTTCTCAAAATGATTTCAAAGGTCATTTGGAATGCTTTTTTTTATCAAATTAATAATACAAAAGTCATGAGAACAGCATTTTAATTTGAACTTCATCCACAATTTTTTTCCTTAAAATTAGATTATTACTAGCTGTCATGGCCAATTACAATTTTCCACAGTAAATGTTGTGAAATTTTTACAAATTTTCCAAATTTCAGACATGAAAAATTACGTCATAATGAATCCTACTCTATATATACATATATATATATATATATATATATATATATATATATATATATATATATATATATATATATATATATATATATATATATATATATATATATATATATATATATATATATATATTCATCTAAGATTTGAAAAAGAAACAGAAATAAGAATTTTTATATGAAAAATAGTTAAACGCAAAAATAGAAAATATTTTATAGTGTTAAACGATAAATGAATAACAATAGTAAATAACCATAAAATACTAAATGGAGACTGACATATAGACGAACCGATAAAAGTGTTCATATAAACATAATATACGAGTGAGTATATGCATGTAAAACCAAACAAATAAACCGACAGACATATTCATATAAATAGATTATGTGTGTGCAACTACTGTGTTTTATTATCAATGTTTTGTCAAAGATTTTAAAATAATATTGAAACCAAATAAGAAGAAAAAAATATACATACATATAACCGCACCAGAGATTTTAGTTTCCCAGTAACACTAAACTAAAGGATATTGAATGGAAAACATAAAAACCGAACAGACAAAAGTTCTTAGAGTCAATAGATTATCACCACGATGATTATAATTTTTATATGGAGAAGCATGAAAATAAAAATCCAACCAAATTCCATATAAAATTTAATGAGGTGTATAGTAAAAGGAAATGAATTAATGAAAAGCTGCAATGAGAAAAACTTTGCTGTTCAATGTTCTTTGAATTGGCCTTAAATAAAATGTTCTCACTTAATAACTTTCACAAAGTGATCCATTTAACCTGAAGAAATGACTGCACAATTTGGCACCAGTTAATACTGTTAGGATGAATTTTCAGTTTATGCTTTTCATTTTTCATTGGGCTTAATTTAAGAAAAAGGCATGCAAAATAAATGAACGGAAATTTTCTATGAAAATCAAAGGTATTTTTTTTTTGATGATGGCAAATTAAAAGAAAACTGCACCAAATGAAAACAAAAATGTGGCATATAAAGGGATATTGTAGAGAAGGACTCATTTGTATTTTGATCCCTTGGGCTTGGAGAACTTGTCAGAAAAATTCCCCCGGGAACAGCTCAGTTCATCACTGCATATGACGGTAAACGAGGAGGACTGCAGGAGGGCACTATGAACATCAGCCATCATCGATTTTAAATTCAGAGATATTCTAGGGCATTCGTAAGTTCCAGGTATATGAGCAAATACATCCAACTCTAGCGTATTACATCTATTTTGATGGTTTATTCGCTGATAGATACTAGTGAATGAGTTTAGGCATGTGACACAAAAATGCTGACCAGGCTTTGGTATACTGATGGAACCAAACAGGAAAATAGAAACACATGTAGGCGAGTCTTTATGCTGGGAATTTCCGAGTTGCCGTTCCATTTGCTGAACAGGCGACTATCTTTCAGGAGTAAACATACGTCTCCATCATTACTGTCAAATAAGGGGCTATTAGACTGCCAAGCAGCACTACGTTCTGTAATTTTGCATGAGAGTAGATCAAGATTTGACAGGGATTGCATTATGTATATTACTGAATTCAGAATATGCAACAAGTTATTTTTTTCTTTTGTGTCTGACTATAAGGAGGACATAGGAAATAACCCTTTATTGGAACAGAACTTTTTTGGAATAACAGGAACCCACGTTAAAGGAACGACCGAATCCAGGAGTACAATAGAGTTTGCTCCCCAACTGCAGGCTATAACTGGCCTCAGAAGGGCGAAATGGTTTTAAAAAAGTTTCAATATAGATTCAAAAGTTGCTTCTTTTTATAAAAATTTTCTTAAAATACTTAAGAGTGGTTTACGGAACACCGTGGTCTCGGTGAACCAAACACAGTACAGGCATGATTTTATTGATTCGAAAAGCTGCTTCCATATATAATTTTGAACTAATATCTAGTATAAATGATATTCTGTAAGATTAATATTAATTTATTTAACTATTTATATATCGTGTATGTAACTATAAAATCTAATTGGATTAACTTAATCAGCGTCTGAGTTAAACTGATTTGCATTAATTTGAGTCGACTGGTCAATTGAACTTTCCCACAACATCTGTGGAATATAATAGCGAGTCTAGCAAGATTTTCATCATCTCAAAAACGTGACCATGGCTCTTAAGATTTATTTTTTGAATGAATTAAAAACTACTTACTCTGTGTCATTTTTAATTAGTGAAAAGAAAATATGAGTTGTTCCATTCCTGCAAAGAAAAATCAAAAAGGTAAAAATAAATATATAAATAAGGTGCTAATTTATTAAAGTATATTTATATTAAATGTTACATAAATATTATTATTTATTCCATCTATAGACAAAATATATTTTTGCATCGATAAAGTTATATTAGATACATTTAAATAAATATCGTTTTGTAAAGTTTATTAGCAAATTTTCACATTTATTCTCTGGCTTTATGTAAATTTCCTTCGTCCTCCTCTGACACATTGTTTAGAAACTGACCTACTTTCAATACAGGCAGCCAGCCAGCCAGCCAGCCAGCCACTCAGACAATTTTCTTAAGAAATCACAATATTATTATTTCTTTTATTTCACGTTTTGCATCATTTGAATCTGCTTTCCAACCAAAATTAGTTTACAAAATTTATTTAATGCATCAAACTAAAAAGTTCAATGTACTCGACAACTTTTCATTCCGATGAGTGTATATGTTCATGGATATGAAGTGCAGTGCACATATACATAACAAGAATCCCTTTCTACTTGATAATACCAAATGAAAGGAGGGAGACAATAAAAGCCTTAGAAGAATAGAAATAATGGAAGAAAAAAATTCTTATAGACTGTAACAACCTCATGCATAGTAGAACACACACACACACACTCACACAAAGAAAAGCAAGGATCTAGCAAATACTCAAATGACAATTGCAACGACGACATATTGTTAAATGTGAAAAGAGTGAAGACAAAAAATTAAACTCTGCTTTTCTTAACAGTTCAATTGCTAAAAGAATGAGATGCTTACAAAACTAAGAAATGGAAAAATAAAATAAAAGTCCTGTAAATCCATAAAAGAAATGGAAATTTAAGTGATGACGATTCTTTGGGTCTTAACATTGTTTACTTGCACTTAAAAAAGAATAGAAAAGATGAAAATGTTGCCTTAAGTCTATTGCTAGGATAATGGGATAATGATTTCATACATATGTATGTATGCATGCACCCCTGTACAAATGGGTTTGTCTGTTTGTTTGCGCACGAGCGTGTGAGTGTGTGTGTGTGTTTGTGTGTACATAAGATTAAAATAACACTAAACTATTGTTTAATATCAAATATGTATTCAGGAGATTTTGCATGGAAATATTGATTTTGTTAACATGTTCCCAAAATCCCAGAATTACATAAATATTATGGACAATATTGACAATTCGCCTTTATGCGAGTAAATAAAATTAGATAGATAAAATAGTACACATTAGCAAATGATTATTAATTTTTTTAATTAATTGTTTCCCCATGTCCTGCAAGCTCTACAGTTTTATTTATTTATTTATTTTGTTTATTTTTATTTTGTTCAAATCAATTTGAGTACCTCTGAAAAATTATTTAAATATGAAAATTATATATTATATAACAGTGTTTGAATATTTATTAGTTTTGCTTCAGTACTTTAATGTATGATTTTATACTATTGTATAGGGTGACTTTTTCGCTATTTGCTTTTTTAGTGTAAATTAGTTTAGTGTAAAAGAAGATTCCTGACATGTGGAAATGGCAAAAATGCTCAATATGATTTGCCATTGCGCCATGAATGGACTAAGAAATGCACACCGCTTTCAAATTATTGTATTTTATTATGAAAATTCGTGCTGTGTGAGAAATGTGTTAAGTAAATTCTTTTTCCTTTATTTATTATACTTGAGAACATAGATGGGGCTTCTGTAAACAAGTTTCAACTAAGTCTATGATTAAAAATTAATTTAATTTCACCAAAAGACTTGTTTACTTTCTAAAGTTGATTTAAAGTTTTTCTACGCCAAGTATTTTTTGGACGTCCAGAGCGCCGAATTCCTTGGGGAATCCATTCGAAGGCCACTTAGATGACGCTGCCAATAGGGGTACGGAGGGTGTGTCATATCCATCTAAATTTTAAACTATTGGTTGTTCCTTTGTTAACCTCTAGAGCTCTATGTTTGTGATTTTAATTGGCCAAAATATTAGACATATTATTCGTAGACACTTGTTTATAAATACTTGGAGTCTCTGTGCTATAGTGTTTGTCATCCGCCAAGTTTCGCTTTCATAAAGCAGTATAGATTTTACTAAAGCATTGAGTATAAGCATCTTCGTGTTTTGTGATATTTGTGGGTCCCGCCACGTTTTATTTTGGCGACCAAATGGTGACCTTGCCCTTTTTATGTCTACTAGACACATCTTTCTCCACACCACCATCAATTGATATCATGCATCCCATATAACAAAAGTGTTTCACAAATTTAATCATCTAGTTTTGTATTCTGAATTGGTTATCGGTGACGTTATTAAATCGCATTGCATGTGCTTTTTCAATGTTTATTTCTTAGCCAACGGCCCTTACTGACTAACTCTTCCAATTTGCTTTGAATGTCGTTCAATTTGTGCGAGATGTGGCAGATATCGACTACGAAATCCACGTCTTCCAGATATTTGCGATAGTCCCTCACAAGTACCAGCACAAAAATTACGTTCATTTTATGGTCGTCATAATCGACCCACTCACTTTTAGCTCAGTGGATATATCAAAGAATCAGAATTGTAAAATTTAGTGTGAAGAGCTGCCAATGGATCCTGAAATACGTATTTCTTGGTGCGGTTTCTAGGACGGTGGCATCATTGGATCGAACTTTTTCAAGAACGGTAAAAATCGCAATGTTATAGTCAATGGGGCAAAATACCGTGCGATAATTAACGACTATTTTTGCCCCAAATGGAGGAATTGGACTTAGGTGCCCTGTAGCTTCAATAAGACGATGACACATGCTCGCGATATCATAAATCTATTTTGAGGGGCGAGATAGGTGAGCAATTAATCTCATGTTTCGGCCACCAAGATCATACGATTTAGTCCCAGTGGACTACTTTTTGTGGGAATACATTATGTTGCTCTTCTAGGGGAATAAGCTAGCCATGATTCCAGTCCTGCAGGGCAAGATTACAGATGCCGCTGGTGTGGTACGAACGAAATGCTAGAAAAAGTGTGCCGAAATTGGAGCTCACGGATTTGCCGAAATTAGAACCACGGCATAGTCTCCGGCATACAAACACATGAAATAATCTTTAAAAAATAAATTTATTTATTCGTAAATTGTTACTCATTTCCTTTTTATTATAATCAATTATATGACTCTCGTGCAGAGGTCCGAGTTCTATGCGCTCTTTTGTATTCCGCAATTTAAACATTTTGATTAATATTGCGGTTAATAGAAAATAACCATAAAGCACATTTTACACTATAATACCGAACACTAACTCTTAGCAAGGATTCCAATAATATAGAAAAGTGCAATAAAATCAAAGAAATGTGCAATAAAAATGTTAAGTAATAAAAAAAGAAAATTGATGTGCCATAATAACAAATCATTTTTAAAAATTTTCTTATTTCAACAGTTTTTTTTTACATTTTTGCACAAGGAAAGGAAGAAAATAAACCTGGACTAAAATAATATTCTGTTTTTTTTCTGATTATGATTATATTCCATGTGACCTGAAGTGTGTAAAATCGTTATAAATTTACGTTAGACATACTCAAAAATTTTCATTTGATTTTTCTCTTACAAAAGCCAATGAGAATCTTAAGACTCATATTATAGTGTGAAACGGCCTGAAGCCAAAACTTTAAAGAAAATATCTAACGGCCTTATTGCATTTTTCCATTAAATTTTTTTTATTTGATAGTAGTGACAGCGCTGCTTATAAGCGTTTACGTGTTATAATCAAATAACAAAATTTAAACATTTAAAACCGTCCGCAACGATTACGAAGCTACAACAACGAGGCCTTAAATTGATACCACAAAATAAGACCTTATCTTTTTTTCTTAACTTACTTTTGATTGCGAAAATTCATTTATTTCTTTTACCAGAAACACCAGACGGTACTTTACCAATAACACAGTTTAGTTTTTATAATTAATGAGTCCTTACATTCACAGCATGAAGGTAATTGCAAAAGGATAAATCAAGATGGAAATGGAAAAGCAATACAACTGGCAATATAAAGAAATAACGAAAAATATAATTATATTTTCTTACTTCTAAAATTTTGCTGGAAAAGCTTAACAAAAGACTCGCGTAAATGAATCAAAGTGGAGGGGGGAAAGGCATTCATCATTTTGTGTAAAATATTTAACAGTCAATTTAAATTAAAACTCGGTCTTAATTATTTGAAAAACGAGCTAAGAAAACCTTTACAAAATAGAATAATTTTCTCTCTAAATGAAATGTGAAATGTTTTTTTTTATATTCTTTATTGACTACAATGATGGTAATTGGCAAGTATTTATGCTTCTAGACAAAAGCTCGAGAATTTGGTGTAGAAATTTTGTAGTCCATTGAAATTAGTAAAATGTTAAGGCTAAATAATTAGATTTTAATCGAGATTAAAAAAAGTAAAGGAAATTATTATAGTACTTGCCTTAATAGCTTTTTTGTGGCACATATAAAAAATTTGTTTTGCGTGAGTGATGGTTTTTGTAGTCCTTGCAATATATATTTGCATATAAAGAGTTTTTGTAAGAGTGTTTCAGGTTTGAATTTTAAAATTAGTTTTGCAGTGATTGCTTTTAAATCAAACTTGAAACTTGACACTATAAAAAAATATTTTAGGTTTGTTAAGGATTCTTAAAAATATTTTATTATAAGATTATGGTTATATTCAAGAAGAAAAACTTATAACAGACTTAAAAGCCCTTGTTAATGTGAGTATTTAGCTTTAAAATTTAATAAATTAATAGGACAAAATTATATCGCTAAAACTGCCAATTCCCGAGTTGAAGCATGATTGCGCTCTTTTTACGGCATTTTGAATTATTGCTCACAAGACAACAAGGCTTCAAATTAGCAACTTCTTCTCCCAGGTCAGCGAGAGTTAAAAACGCCCCAAGGGAAGAAGTCTGGTGCTGTTATATCTGACATTCTGGACGGTCAGTACAAATCTACAAAACGGGAGATCACTTGATCTGGAAATTGGTGTCCCAAAATCTCCATCGTTTAAGGAATTTTTTTCTCTTGAATTTCATTGTGTGTTTTGATTCTACTGTACAATTTAGTCACATTTTCCATTATAGTAAATGCAGACAATCTCTAAGGACCTCAGGCTATTATTACAACTTGACTTTAGTTCAAGATACCTTTAGAACAAGTGAGCGATAAACTGATCCTTAACCGTTTTTTGTTATTACAACAGCCCTTTTAGAAAAGTCATCGTCATATGGCTGTCTATACAAGAGCACTTACCGACTGCTTTTGAATGATTAAATAAATTCTTTAAAAATGCACGTCGTGCATATAAACTCTTTTGATAAAAAAATACATCTTCGTTTAGTTCTTTTACAAGGAAGTTTTAGCTCAATCGACGAGAAAGTAGTCCAAAAATTATACGATTGTAATTGATAAAGTAGAAAGTATGGAAACTTATAAAAATGTGTCAATTTCGAAGGACTAATCCTTGGGCTAAAAGTTGCAGGTGGATTTGCCTTTTACTTATTGCTTAGTTTTTTATAAAAATTAAATTGTAATGATGATAAACTGCTTATCTGTCCGATAAAATTCTAAATTTTGGTAAGGCCGGGTTACTCTAATGGCCCCTGAAGCTTTATTTTATGCAAACAAAGACGTTTCAGTTATAAAACTAAACATATTTTGAAACAAATTGACTTGAAATTGACTCCGGGAATGGGCGCACTTTAAAATTTTCATAAGAGTTTTTTTTTTGTAATACAATTATATTTAATCCGTTTTAAATTTTAATGCAATAGACAGACTGCTAAAAAATGAATTTATTTTGCCATGCTTTTTAGAAAACAAAAATAATTTTTTGAATTAAGCCATTAATGTTAAAAGCGGTCTATACTCTGAAGGGCTTTTTTAGTGCAACATATATTCTGTTGCCTGCAGAACAGCGTCTTAAAGAAAATATTTCATACAATAAATCACTTGAGTTTTTTTGTTTGTTTTGTTTTTTGTTCATTTAATACAGAAAAACTTATACCAGTCAACAAAAGAAAAATTAAAAAAAGAATATAACAATTCATAGTACATAATTTTTAAAAATTTATTAGCAAACTTGAAACTTTATGAATTTTTTTATGTGACTATGTAAATAATAAAAAAACGATAAAAGTCTATATTTTGAATAAAACACATGCATACAAACTACATACATATACGTACGTATGTATATATGTATGTATATACGTATGTATATTCACGAGTATCCACTCATGTATACATTTAAATATTTAAAACAATAAAACTTTTATTTATACTTATTCATATTTATTTGATTTGACTATTTACACAAATAAAAGAACGGAAAACCCTAGAATAAAAATTTACAACAACTGCAACAATAACAAGTAAAGAAAAACAATTGCAAACCAGCCAAGAGCAACAATGGAAATGGTAACAAAGAAATTCAAATACAAAATTTTCAAACTGGCTTGAGCTCGTATACAAAGGATTGTCAGGAAATGCCAGTTTGAAGGAAGGGAATAAAAATAAATAAAATAAATTTAATATTGACATTTATTAGAGTACGTGGATGCTACAAGCTTTTTAACATACATAAATTAATACATGTATGTATATATATATATATATTTTTTTTTTTGTAACGAAGGAAACTTGGGCTTTGTTTTGATGAAATATTTTTATGTAGAGCAAAATTTGTAACATTTATATTCGTCTTGATATCACAGCTGTGGAAAGTTTCGAACATAGTTTAAGACACCATAATTAAAATCGGGAAAAGGAATTAGACCAAGTTCAATACTAGATAATTTTAGATTTGGAAACTTATTTTTATTGAAAATTCAATAAATAATACTAAAAAATTAACAACAAAAATTATATACTTATGTTGCTCTATTTTCTGATATGTCCTTGAAAATATTGTATTAAAAATTCTCTAAAAATACGATTTTATATTTATGTATGCCTATCAACAATTTCAAAAAGTTTGAAGGAGAGCAGAATAAATGTGGAAATATAAAAAAATAGAATTCCTGTAAATTCGAATTTTAAGGAAATTAGAACATTTAATTTCAATATATTCAACCCTGTGGAGTTAGAACAATTGTCTGGTTCTAATTTTTGAACATTTTTGTTTTGTTTAGAAAATTTTCTTTCGCCGAATATTTATTGCTTTTTAGCGACCAATTGCATTTGCAAAAGTAAAGCCAGGACCTTGTCACTAATTGATGTTAAATATAAGAAAGGAAATTGCTGATGTGAACATATTTTTAAAATTAAAATTTTTGAGAACAAAAGTCTAAAGTAAGACTTGCTGATATAGACACGTAAAAATATCAAATAAATTTTAAAAAGAACACATTTTCCTTGGTTACTAAGATTAAGATATTAAAAAGGCTTAAAGAAGGCGTGCGTGTAAATCTCTTGGCCCAAGATTTTAATAAAATTGTATTTAAAAAAAACGTTAAATAATAATCACAATAATACTAGAGCTTATTTATTGTGACAGAGACTTTGATAAGAATTGGTTTGTTGAGCCTAAGGCCAAGTAGCCCTTATACATTGTGTTGTAATTTGTAATTATTTCCTAATGCTAGTAAATAAATAACAAAAAGAGTTATTTTGTGGAGACTTCGGTATTAGTAAACTTTGATAACTATTAAAAAATATAACTTTTTTCACAAATTCCTAAAACTTTTTCAAATGAAAATTTCTAAGCTGTCAAAATAAAATATTTTTTACTCCATTACCCCTCTTGGGAGCATTTGGCTTCCGTAAAGCATCACCATCTTACACGAGTTGTTGCGGTTGATTTCGCATTGTTACTTTTGCTTTGTATCAGTTTAGTTAATTGGTTTGGATGTGTTTTTTTAACCTAAAACCATTGTTTCTTCATAATTTCCCTTTTTTATTTCTAATTTTGTAAAACTATAATAAAGTTATTTCTAAATTATTTTGAAGAATATCTAGAAAAGTAATAAAAAGCCATTGTAGGGGAATTTCGTTTTTAAGCAAGGATATATGAATGATGTACATATCCTTGTCGAGATTAAAATACATTTTTAACGCGCTAAGTGCTTTAGGTAATAACATTCCCTCCGGCAAGTGTATAAAATACGAGTCTTATGAAAGACAATTGAGATGAGAGTTGGGAGTCGGATTTTGATTTTGTCGAAATTGACTGTAAGAATTTGCTAAATATCAATTTGCTTAAATATAAAAAATTAAAAATCATTGTATATTTATATAGCAATAATTATTATAAGTCGTACTACTACAATATATAAACATGTCTCTTCGACAAACTCAACAGTCCTCATGTCCTTTAGACCATTAAAGTGCATCCGAAATTCTAAAATACTATTGGAGAAAAATAAACATTGATTTTCAATAAGTACGAGTATTTTTTAACTAGTTTTTGAATTAAATCAAGTTTTGTGTTGAAACTGAAATATATGGGAATCTGAGTTTGTTGTTTGATTAAAATAACAATAAAAAAAGAAGTCAAAAAATTATGTATGTAAGAAGTCAGTTATTCTAACCGGAGTTTTAACAGTAAAAAAAGATAGCGACTATTTAAGCTATTCGCAAGCCGATTTTAAAAACATTTAAATTAATTATTAATCATATATAACTGTATGTTCCTTGATGCAATGTCCTATGTCTATGAAGAGCATAATATGGTTTCTGAAACCACTTTCTCCCACAATATTTTATTTTTGGCGATAAAAAATGTCAATCACCCTTATTCTACTTGGCAACGGCAATAAATGAGAACGCCGTTTTTTTCTTTTGTTACGAATCGGTATTCCAGTTGGCAATATTGCCGCTTATCAATAACTTTTAAAATATGTTTAGTATTCTGGAAGCAAAATTTACGTTGATGTTGTTTCTAATTGCCTTTGATTTTGTCGTCGCCATATTTGATGTGGTCTTGCGTTGCTGTTGTGTTAAATTGATGCTGTTTTAAAATTGCCGACGCCAAATATAATAAGGGTGAATATTATGAGAAAACTTGGTTTTCTTTTTCTAAGCCTCTTGGATTCCTATTTCTGAAAGAATATTTTTTTTTTATTGGTTGGTAGGAAGACTTAATTTTACTTATTTTTTCAACCCTTGCTGGGATAACTACCTTGTCGTGGTGTGAGGGCTTAAGTGTGGGCTGAATTGCACACCTCTTCTGAAGGCGAACGAGGGTCCTCTATAGGATCCATAGTTTAACTGAAGAAGGCGGTGGGCATAAAAGCCTGCATACTAAAAGTTATCCACCCCCAAACAGAGGTGTTACGCGACCCGTGCCTATCTGTTCTCTTTGCAGTCGGGGGCATGAGACTGTATTCAAACGGAGCTTTGCTGATACCTGGGCACCTCAGCAAATAGACTACGCCCCCTCCACGTTATCGGGGGCTATGACGTGGAGGAGATCCCTTTCCCCTACACTCGTGGGACCAAGTATGAAAAAAATTATTCCAAATAACACAGAAACGAAAGATACAACGATGAGGACAATGGACACACAAACGGACAACGGAACGGAAAATCGGACAAGGACAGCGACAGCAAAACGAGAGGAAGAGGTGGTAATACCCGGGGGGGACTTAAAGTCAACCCAGCCTTCAGTGGCAGGTGGGAACACCTACTCTGACTCTCATGACATAAGCCAGTCAGGTAGAGATTCTTCGCAGAATCTAGACAGACTGGTGGATGAGGTGAGCGACAAAATCGCGAGCCTAAATACTGGAAAAAAGCGGCTCTCTGGGGCTCAAAGGCGAAAACTTGCCAAGAAGAACCAGGCAGCAGCTAAAAATGCGCAAGATGCCCTAAAGGAAGCATCGGAGACTCCCTCCACCTCGGTAGAGACTGGTAAGAGGATCCGATCTCCAGAAGAGCAGAACATTGCGGAGCCGAAGCATAAGAAAAGGTGCTCCTCGTCGACCAGCAAGTCGCCAAAACCGGGCGTCTCCCTTCTTAAAGGAGTCTCTATGAAGAATCCTTCTAGTAAGGGGGTCAAAGGAGCAGCACTTACTGAGAAGGCGGGCACGTCGGTGAAATCTTCCGCGGAAGCAGAGAACGCCAAAAAGCGGAATCTCTTCACGCGTAAGAGGAAGCTAGACGTAACTAAGGAAAAAGAGCCGCCATCTTACGCTAAAGTAGCCAGGAGGCAATACAGGGACAATCTCCGCTACGCGGTCATTGACACCTCACGTCCGACTGGCAAAATACCAGAAAATCAACAGCAAGTGGTTGAGGATCTGGTAAATAACGCGATATTGGAATACGTTATGGCAACCGATAACGGATCTCCAATAAAAATAAATAGCTGCGAGTTTCAAAGGGGCGTGCTGTTGCTAAGATTAGCATCGCAGACCTGCGCAGCTACCCTAAAGAAGCTGGTAGAAGGAATCCCTCCGCCATGGGAAGGCTGTAAGCTGGAACTGGTGGAAGGGAGAAATATACCAACTCTTACCAAGGCAACCTTCTACGTCAAAGGATGGGGATGCAAATTCACATCCGAACGTGTTTTGGAGGTTATTGGTAAACAAAACAAAGAACTGGCGGTAGAGAAATGGGAGGTGTTCCACAGAGAGGAGGACCAAAATGGAACTCTTTTTGTGGTGGGCATCGACCAAGGATCTATTTCCAGCCTTTCCAAATCTGAAGGGAAGGTGTTCTTTGTGTCGAAAGCTGTATATGTCAAAATAGGCAAGTCCTGTATCGGCAGCCAGGGGAAAACCACCCCCAGCAACGACAGGACAAGCACAGTACAGGCTGCAGCTAGCCAAAATCAGGCGGGTGTCTCGGAGGTCCAGACGGCCAAGGAGGAGTTGGAGCAAAATATCACCAACTCCCAAGAGGACCGCCTATTAGAAGGATGATGTGGGAGGTCATCCAAATTAACCTCCACCGGAGCGAGACGGCAACTCACGCTTTGATGGAGAAAATTAACAAAGGTAAGATTCATGTGGCATTAATACAAGAACCCTGGACGACAAAAAACAGGGTTAATGGATTAAGCCATGTAAACTACCAATTATTTTATGCTAAAACAGGGAATCGTCCGAGGACCTGTATTCTTAGTCACAAAAATTTATGCTTTCTTTTATCCACAGAGTTGTCAACAGCAGACGCAACAGTACTGAAGCAGGGAAATGGAAACATATGCCTAGCATCAGTATACTTGCCGTATGATGCACCGACACTACCACCAACGTCGGAATTACAACACTTGGTAGAAGATTGCAGAATAAAAGGTAGGAAAGTACTAATCGGATGCGATACTAATTCGCATCATATTGCATGGGGTAGTACTAACATTAATAAAAGGGGACAGGCTCTTTTAGAATTTCTAAATACTAACGATCTATTAACTGTTAATACTGGTAATACGCCTACCTTTATTAATAGAATTAGAGCGGAGGTATTGGATGTAACCATATGTTCTGAAAACGTAATCGATGAAATTGCTGAATGGAGGGTTCTGAACGAGCACTCATTCTCAGATCATCGTTATATTATGTTTAAAATTGCAAGGCAACCGCCAGAACCTATAACCTTTCGAAACAGGGCTAAAACTGATTGGGCAAAATTCGAAAGGTCACTTGATTCTCATTTAGGGCAGGTTTCTTTCAATCGCCTAGAAAGAGAGGACATAGACGGTAAAGTCAAAATCATTACGGACGCTTTAGTTGAGTCGTTTGAAGAGAGTTGCCCACTTCGGGAAAGAAAATCCCCATACGAAAAACCCTGGATGACAGGGGAGATTCGGGCAATGGGGAGGGAAGTCCGCCGACTCTATAATAGAGCGAAACGTAAAAGATTACCAGTATATTGGGAGGATTATCGTGATAAACTCCGAAATTACAACAAGAGAATAAGAACTGCTAAACGTACATCCTGGAGGCTTTTCTGCGAACAGGTGGACAGTGTAAGCGATGTTTCTAAAATTAAAAAATTTTTGTCAAAAGCCCACATCCAGGCTGAATCATTAGTGGATGAATCGGGCAGGGCAATTGAAAATGTGGAGGAAACCATTAAACTCCTCATGGATACACATTTTCCATGCAGCCCGGCCGAACTTTCGGCTAGGCTGGACGATGGGAGAAGTGGTGAACATGAGGTGCCTATTATCAGCGATAGGATGGTTATGGAAGCGATAAAAAGCTTTTCTCCATTTAAGGCTGCGGGTCCGGATGGTATCTTTCCGGCGCTCCTGCAGAAAGGGATGAATTTAGTTTCGTCACATCTTGCAGGAATTTATAATGCATGCCTAACACACGCATATATTCCAGTAGGCTGGCAGGAAGCGAGGGTAGTGTTTATCCCCAAACCTGGCAAGCCAAATTATTCTTCACCAAAGGCTTATAGGCCAATAAGCCTAACTTCCTTCTTGCTGAAAACCATGGAGAGGATAATTGACGACATGGTTAAGGGCAGGATCGCAGGCCATATGCTGAGGTTCAGGCAACACGCATATGTCAAAGGTAGATCAGTGGACACTGCATTGCATAATGTGGTGTACTTTATAGAAAGGTCACTTAGTGAGAAGATGTACACACTCGCGGTTTGCATTGACATTGAGGGGGCTTTCAACAACGTGCATACCGACACACTTATCCATTCGCTGGACCAATTTAATGTCAACCGGGCGATACGCGACTGGATTGGCAATATGCTAAGGAACAGATGGATTAATTGTGAGGCGCACAATGTAAGTATAAGAAAAAGGGTACAATGTGGAACTCCACAAGGGGGAATTTTATCACCCCTTCTCTGGACCACAACAATACGTACCCTTATTAGGACTCTGACCGATGAGGGATTCGAGACAGTCTGCTACGCAGATGACGTCATGATACTTCTGAAGGGAAGGGATCCAAATCATTTGTGCAGGAAGGCCGAGGAGGCATTAACCCTGGCACACAACTGGGCTCAACCAAGAGGGTTGAACGTTAACCCAGAAAAAACTGAAATTGGCCTATTTACAAGAAAGACGAAGATAGCTCCATATGATGAGCCGCGCTTTCTTGAAAGGACAATAAATATTTCCGACAGGGTGAAATATCTAGGAGTCATTCTCGATCGGAAATTAAAATGGAAAGACCACATAAACGAAAGAGTCAAAAAGGCTCATATATGTTGGTCAATCTGTAAACGGGCCATAGGCACGAGATGGGGGCTGAATCCAGAGATGACACACTGGCTTTATAGTAGCGTTATCAGGCCGATTATGACCTATGCCTCTATAGTGTGGTGGACATCGATGGAATATAAATGCAACATCAAAACAATACAGAAAGTTCAGAGAACCTGCTGTCTTGGTATAAGTGGGGCCTTCCGAACGACATCAACAGGTGCGATGGAAACAATATTATCTATCCAGCCAATCGATATTCGTATAAAATACGAAGCGGCTCTAGCAGCAAAACGACTAAAGGTGATGGGTGAGTGGATCGATCAGGAACACGAAGCGTATCATCAACGAATCTTTACGGCCATAGGAGAGTCCATACCGGAAAGTGTCGCAAATGACCGCATACCGGATACTAGACTAGAGGCCAACTGCGGAAAATTGATTCCCGACATCCATTCCTGGTTGACCGACCCTTGGAACCAGATCCCCATGGGGCTTCATTGCTACACGGATGGATCAAGGTCGAGAGGGAAAACGGGACTTGGTGTTTATATAGAAAACACCACGGAACTGTTTTTCCGCCTGCCGGACTATTGCACAGTTTTGCAGGCGGAAGTTCGGGCGATAACGGAGTGTATCAGGGAACTCAATGTAATGAGGAGGTCAGGACTTGTGAATATATTCACAGATAGTCAGATGGCCATCAGAGCAATCTCAGAGGAATGCACTAAATCACGTACAGTTTGGGATTGCAAAAACGCCATTAACAGTTACTCGACACATGGTGAACTGCGCATCATATGGGTGCCGGGGCACGCGGGGATAACTGGAAATGAGAGGGCAAACTCACTTGCTTCTAGGGCAATAGAGTTAGGTAATATAAGCTTGGAATGCGCGAAACCTTTCGATGCAGTTAAATCAGAGCTAAAGACTTGGGCACAAAGGGCCCATTCAACTCTCTGGAATAACGGAACCATGGGAATCAATACAAAAATTCTATGGGGAGATCCAGACGAGAGAAGAACGAGGGAGCTGCTAAGACTCAGCAAGCTCGAACTAAGTAGAATAATGGGAGTGGTCACAGGGCACTCTCAACTACTGGCACATCTTAAACGCTTGGGAATAGCGGGAGGAGATGAATGTAGAGCATGTGGGGAGGAGAGCGAAACATTGGAACACTATTTGTGCCAATGCCCCGCCTTCTCACAAATAAGGTCCCGATATCTTGGGAGTGACATCTTACCGGACATAAGCCGATTACGGGGAATATGCTGGAGGAAATTAAGGAACTTTGTGAGTGACACGGAGTTTCTCTAGACCTTTGGTTCAATATCTTATGGTTAACTCAAGGTTAACTCAAGGGAGCGCACAACAAGCCTTCACTGGCTTAGGTGTATGTCGTAATGACATGGGCTGTCATACCCCTCCAATCAACCTAACCTAACCTAACCTAACCTATTTTTTCAAGCAGAAATTCTTGTGTCAGGCCTCTGTTTTGCAATTAGTTTTATAGGTAGAATGACATTTTCACTGATACAGACATAATCGAAATAGCTGGACAGAAAAATGTAATTAATAAATATTGAAAAGCAGTTTCAGTTAAAATTTTTCAAAATTATTTACTTTACTTCTATAAGTTTGCAACCCCATTGTGCGCAACAACAAAAAAAGCAATATAGCTTTGAATCCACTTGAGTTAAAAAGACGTTTTTATAAACTCCTACAATCTAAACCGTAGCAAAAGGAAAATCTCAATAAATATGCTGTTTTTTACAATTGCTACTTTGGAAATAACAATTGACATTTAAATCAAGCCCAAAATAATACAAAACTTCTACACACATATAAGTGCCAATTTAAATAGAAAGGCAATGTTTTTTTATGTAGAAATATAAAAAATAGACAAACAGGACATTCAGAAAATCTAGGTATGACAGTATTAAACCGTGAATCTATGCCACTTGTTACAACAACAGGAATATACAAAACAAAAATTACAAAGATCCGCTTAAGATTCAAGATAAAATGATAAAGTGGGAAAAGGAAAAACAAAATTCAGTTCATCAACCCGTAAAAGATAAACAAATAGTTATCCGTCCCAACCAATACAAGACCTATAAATTCGTGTGTATTATAAAAATTTACTAACGTGTTGGCCCCAACTTCAAGTGCAAACACAAATCTTCCTTTATGCTTTCAATTCACTACATACGATTCAATTCGATTATTTTCAATTCTATTTCGTATGTTTGTGATTGAAAGACGGGATAGACATTTATTGACAGACTTATGTTGTGTATTCGTTTATCCTTGGGGTCCGTAAGGGAACGAAAATATAAAGCAACTGAGTTCGTATTCTACGATTTTAACAATGGACTTCCGTTGAAAATGTCTGATATTGAACATGTGCGTTTGTTTGTAAGTAAATTTACGGATTGATGTACACTTTGGCATTCTATTTACCATTTGTTGTTTTTGTTGGACATGACATCGTTGTCTACCAATCAAAAATTTCAAAGGGAAATAAGTTTAAGGTTCTTTTATCTTTTCATTTTTCCTTTTTATTCATCAGCCAGATGTGTGGTGCAAAATAGACAATTTAATTGGCTGTTTGAAGAAACCATTTTTGTAATGGACATAAAACAATGAAAAAAAATTGTTGAAAATATCATTTTAAAATTTAAAAATTTTACAATTTTACAATTTCTAGGAAAATCTAAGGTCAAGTATTTAATTAAAAAGTCAATAAACAAAGTTAATGGAAAATGAAGAGGAAGTGGCACTTAATGGTAAATGAAGAGGAAGAGGAAGTAGGTGAATTTATAATGTGGTAAGTAGAGCATACAATAAGGAGCAGAAAATAAACTGGAACAATTAAATAACGACCACGTATAAAAAACATTTTAAGCTGAAGAACTGACAGCCAGGTTAACAGGTGCTATTTACTCGTACTACTCATACTCATGTTCAATAAATAATAGCAATGGAATTTAACAATAATAATAATAATAATAATAATAAATCACCCAGGATCAGTGATCGAACAGCCTCATATTGACATGAGTACATCAACTACATCTTTACATAGACAGGGGGCGGGGGTGCATGGTTGCGATTCAAGACCAAATAATAGCAAAAAAAATCTACAGGCACATATAAACTGTCATATGCAACAGAACAATTGCAAGACATTCCTTGTACTCATAGTCGTACTTAATGATCGCATGGTGATGGAATTTTATCGGAAAAGAAGAGAAAAGAAAGTACCACCAGTTAGCAAATAAATAGGAAATAAAGCGTATGCGGGAACTTTGGCAGAGATAGTTCCGCTAATTGTTTCAACCACCATAAACGGACCTAGATCAATGCACCCAAGCCTATAAATTCTTCTTATTGGAAAGAAGGTGAGAAATATTCTAAAAGCAGTGATCCTGGCGACAGGGACTGTAGTATTATAAGCTAAATTTTTCTGAAATTCTAGTTATTATTTATATGTACAAATATTAGGTGTGAATAAGAATGTATTGGGTATATGTTTTTGATTAAATTAAGTCTTATTGAGTAGAAATAGAATTGAATTGTATTGAAATTTCGATTGATATCGAATGCCGTAATTTGCCCCAGTTGTAAACAATGGAGCGATACACACTTTAAGAATTCAGTGTGTTGTTCTAACGCAGCATTAATTTCTTCGTCGATTTAATAGTTGTCATGTCCCATCTGCTCGAACAATTAAATGTTTGACTGATTGCCTCGTAAACTGGGTCCACTACAGATGTCGGCTTCGTATTGCTCATTTTCGAGAGAGCATTGCTACTTTTGCCGACCACGTCAGAGGGAATCCACAAACATCTACGAAAAGACAATGCACAAAATTAGGCACCAACAGACATTCGTGGCAACGAATTTTGGTTTATGATTTGAAAATGTTTCCCTGCAAAAGTGCACACTGTGCATGAATTGCTGCCTGCTGACCGTCGGAAAAGTTTAATTTACTGACTTACTCTGTTAAACTTGGTGTAAGAAGAGAATATTTTCGTATTAAAAAATCATAGTAAGCGATGAAGCCCATTTTAATTTAAGTGGTTTTATGTTAATAAGCAAAAAATTTGCTTCAGGTGCACAGAGAATCCATAAGAGCCATTGTATCCTCACAAGATGACTTTTTGGGGTAGGATTCGGGTCTCGCTCATTGTTGGTTTTAATATGACGGAGGAATCGCTAGCACATATCTGACAGCGATGGAGATTTGAAAACCCCAATTTCCAGATAGTACGCTCTCCGGTCTTAGAGATTTGAATTCAATATTAAAATTTCCAGATCTATAAGAAGCAGACTTCTAAATTCTGCCTTTTACCACAGCAATACATGAAATTCGCCATGGAAGCTGACATAGAACAAGAAATTGCCAATTTGAAGCCAGTTGTCTTGTGAGCAGTAATTCAAAATGCCATAATTTTTCCAATTAATGTCATAAATTTTTCATTTTCAACTAAACTTTCTATGAAAACAAAGCTTGTTTTTTATTTATAACAAAATAGCAGCCACCTCAAATCATGACATCACTTTTGCGCCACATATTACAATAATGATGATGATAATAATAAAAATAATAATAATGATAGCATTCCCGACGTAATGCGGTCTCCCAGAAAGCGTCTCCCGTCCAAAAAATAACCATAATAGCAAAAACAATAATAATATATTGATAATAATAATAAAATTTTTAATAGTTCAATAAGAATATGTTGAGACTATTTGCATCATATACGGCTGTAGCGAATGTGTGTTGAGCCAATGCGAATACGAAATCTGATTACAACTTTAAATGTTTGCGAAAGCATTTTAGTCATAAGCGGCTCTTCAACAGCATAAAGGCTACCTCCTGAAAACAATAGATTGGGAATATTTAATAATAAAATAATCAAAGTTGTATTTTTTATTTATATCCTTTTATTACTTTCGAGAAGTTTAGGCAATAAAATCATACAAAAATTTATCAAGTTTTCTGTTATTTGTTGTGGGGTTATCTGTTTATATACCTCCATTTCATGGACCCTAAATAAATCATTAGTACACTTTAGCTAAACACATACAGCTAAACCCACAACAAATTGTAGGAACCCATATTAGGAAAATTTGCTTAATTTCTAAATATTATTAGAGGTTTAACTGGAAGGATATTCCAAGATTATAGATAGTAAAAATACTGCAGTTCCCATATTCGTCACGAAGAGAGCCATAAAAAGTATACTTTCTTTCCAGACATATTGGCAACAAACAGAATTGAGATGAAGCATTACTAACACACAATTTTCATAACTTCAGTTGAATGTGGAAAAAAGCGGTCGTAAAACCTTCTATGAAAATATGAAGAATAAAAATTAAACATTTTAGTCTTTATACACATATAGTATGTGTACGAGTATATATGTATGTGTATGTACGTATAAACATTTCCTTGTATATGTAAATGAATATTTATGGCAATACTTTAGGAAAAAGTTCAAAAAAGCACAGGAGGTCATAAGATACGTCAGTCAGTGTATGTGCAATTTAATAACTTTATTTGAATGGATATTTGTGACTTTTGCTCAAATATTTGATAAATGAAATTAAGAAAAAATTTGGTAGGAAAAATTTGCTACAGCTTTTTGGGTCATCAAACTATTCCATCGTCTGTAGTTCCGATGACGCCAGCATAAGAAGTATAAGTTGATTTTATATCTGATTGAATGTGACTTTAATCTATAATTGATATGACATTATGTTTTAAAGTTTATCTCCAATATATTTGTCTTGCTTAATCTTTACAAATAAATAAAAAAAATCAAACTGCTTATTGGCAAATTATAAAAAGAGACTGTCATTTAGTTTTTGTTTGACAGCCATCGATAGCAGACTACCGCCTGACTTGAAGAGAAAATGGAGAATAGTCAATTTCCATTTATATGGCAAAGAGTGATTTACTGAATTTCGTTGTGGCCGTACAGGCACGGAAGATGTCAAATATTCTAGATGCCCAGTTGAAGTCGATCAATGATTGAAAGTGCTAGAGATTATGGAAGCCAAAGGCATGTCACACAACTTAAAGGTATTAATTTTGAATGATCGATGACAAACCCAATCGTGTAACAACTTTGCAGGAATGTTTGGCGTTATTCAACCGCATTATGGGAGATTTTTGCACCTTTTCGTAATATTGGATGAAACGTGGGTCTACCACAACATACTGGAGACCAAGCTGCTCTTAGAACAGTAGTTTTCCGGAGAGAGTCGATACCAAAGAAGATCATTGATTGGTCATCCAGTAAAGTCGGTATAATCCATATTGACTACCTTCAAAATAGTAAAAGAATCAATGGTAGATATTAGGCCAACGTGTTTTTTCGATATAATGAAAATTTCATTTGTCATTTTGCCGGGAAAATAGTTCTTTTCCACAAGAGATTTAATTCCATCGCATACCTATTTTAATGACCTCAAAATATCTTTTTTTTTATTTCAGGTAGTCAAATTCATCTGCATTCAATTAAAAATTTTATTATATTTATTTTGAAAACCATCAAACGAGGTATTCCATGAATCCTATTGCAACTACATCTTTCTGCTGATTGGATGTAGTATTCAAATGAAACCAGCGGTATATGAATACGTTCATATATGCATGTACGTATGTATTTACGTGTGTGCGTGGCAAATTTTTTCTTTCATGTAAGTATTTACATATGTGTGTTTTTTACATACATATTTACCTATATCTTTCTGTGTATGTGTACGTTTTGTAGCTGGTTAGTCATTTAAATTCGTTGTCATGTTCCCGCTGATGTGTAGGGGCATTCAATGGTTTCCTCTTAAAATTATTTTTTTCATGTAAAAACTCTGTCATTTGGCTTATGCAAACATATAAAGAAATATATTTGCAATTATAGCTGCCAGATTTGGCGATTCGGTATCACTGTGACGATTTTTTATACCCAAAAGTAGTTTTTTTTACGACTTGATGAATTTTACATTTAAAGAAACTTCGATACTGCTGAATTGACTTTATGTGATTTCAATGCTACACAAAAATATTTTGGGAATTACAAATAATATAAATAATATGTTTCTAAGCCAGATCACGGATATGTAAACTTAATAGAATAGTAATGGGAATAGTAATGAATTATTAATTCAATAATGTAGAAAATAGTAGTTCCTCATTACTTTATTTATTTATCTAAGCAAGAAGTTTTATCACATTCTTCATTCGTTTTAAATTCAATTGATTTACATACATTCAAACTATATCCCCCAACAGGCACTTTTTAACTTTAAAAGTTGATAGCGGCTTAATTGTTGAAGGGGCAATTGTCAAATTGACTGTCATTTATTTAGTCCGTTAAGCCAAATCATCATGGACAGAATTAGCAGATGTGCTGTCGACTTTACGGTGACCATAATTGTCCTCCATTTTCGGATGTATGTGTACGTCAATAAACGAAATTGTCTAATTTAGAAAGATCCCAAAGCTTCCAATATATCCCGGAAAAGTCACTGTTTGAAGGGTATTTTTGGCTGAGGACGTTATCGGCCGAAATTTCTTCGAGAACCATGTATGCCAACCCATCACATTCAATGGTCGATGATTACCAACTTCTTTTGACTTTAATTCGATTATATTGAAACCAACGACATGAAGTTGCAACAGGAAGGCGCTACGTACCACACAGCTCAAGCCATATTCGACACTCCGCACGACCGCTTTGATGTGAAGTGGCCACCGTTATCGTGCGATTTGATCCCGTAAACATTTTCTTGTAGGGTTTCTGGAACCGTAAGTCTATGCAAATAAGCTACAGGCAACACAACCCATGCCAAGTCAATTTCGGCCTGATTTATGCGCCAAAGTCATGGAAAAAGTGAATCAATAAACCTTTCAAATACCATAAATAAACGATATCTCACATACACTTCATTTTATTCAAATTCACAGATAGAAAACGATTAATGGAAGACCTATAAGTATAATTCATAATCTTGTTAAGGTTTTCATATATTCTTTCTATTTCATATTTAAAGTTTTCAAGGATCGCAAATGCTTCCTGTAGAATGCCTGCTTTTTATCTAGTCCTTTAACTAATAAAATAAGTACATGCAAACAAACCAAACTTTTCCCAAACGTTACTCGGAAAGACATAAACTTTTTAAAATTTTTTTTTATCGTTTCATTCATGATCAAAATCAAAACGAATACTTTTTCAAAGACAAAAAGCGCAAACGAAACAATTGGCTTTTCACTCACTACAATTGTACGATTGCGAACAAAATGAAATCAGATGCGCATTTCGTTTAGTGATTGGTTTAGTTTCCGATTGATTGTTGTAGTGTACAAACAAGTGAAATCCACAATGCCTCCTCCAAATGATGATGTGATGCTTAGTTTTACCTTACAAGCTGCCATTCAATTGCATTCGAAAACAAAAGTCATATATCGGTCTTATACATTCTCTATTATAAGAAACAATTCAATCACCAAACGTTTGCGAAACGTTTTTCTAGAAACGTATTAATTTTTTTCTCATTGTTTGCGTTTCTAACTGCGACGTTTAAAATGGCGTATAGTTTGTACTCAAGAGCAAAAACAAAACAAAATCAAAAGGCACAATCGTTCTCATTGCTCTGTGTCGTTTACGTTTTACTCGCCGAAAAGAACAAAATAAATCGAAAGCAAACGTTTCGTTTTGTTTATTTTCGTAATCTGATTAAAATATTTTATTGGCATAAATACATCCTCATAAAAATATGTGATATTTTTATGAGGATTTTTTAGTGTGATTCCAATACAACGTTTTGACGATTTTCTTCTCTATAATTGGACGATTTTAGCTTTAATTTATGTGGCATCTATGTTGTCAATACAATTTTTGAATGCACGTGTGTGGTTTCGTGAGTAAATGTTTGCATGTAAGTATGTGCAAAGCCACCTCTGAATAAATGAACTTTAGTTTATTAAAATGAATTTCAGTTGGTAACTTTCCTTAAAACATTTTTTTATAATAATGATATAAATGTGGGTAATTTATTTTTAAAAAATTTAAAATGTGAAATTATAATGAATACGTTTGAAACCATTGAGACTATTGGCGACATTTTTTAAGAAGACTTTTTAAATTCAATTGCTGATAGTGAAATTAAATTAATTTTTTTTTCTATTTTATTTTATTATAGTTCAAATTAAAAATCTAGTCATTTGGATTGTATCTGGCACATTTTCCTTTAATTTTGAGTTTTCCTTGAAAATCCAAAGTTGGCCCACTTAGATTTTTTAAGCTTTATTTAAAACTTTTTTCATTGTTGAAAAATTTCATCTTTAAATAATGTAAGCCTCCTTCTATATATGTTCCTCTTACTCCTCTGGGGAAGTATAGGGCCGCATAGAGCCTGCTTCTTTATGAAAATATTATTCAACAATGAAAGCGGATTGTTCTATTTTGTAGTGTTCCACTTTTACTAACCGGAAACTGTCGGCCATAAGACTGTTGTGTTTTTTTTTTGGGTCACAACAACTACAAACAATTTAAATTGTGCATAAATTTTAGCGAAGTCAATTTTATAAAGGCAAGTCGATTGTAATTATTTATTGTGTTCTGTTTATATAAGAGTTTTTTAAAACTATCATATTTATATGTATATTGTGTAAGTCAGAAGTAAAAAAATATGATTGAATTCTATTGAATTCTCATACAGTATTTGTTGATTTTTGTATATGTGTTCAAATGCTTATTAAACACGACTCTGCTAACGAGTACTGATGATTTGGCTATCGCCAATGTGATCTAGCAATAAACAATAGATTGCTTAAATAGCTATTTTGGAGGATACCTCGAATAAGAAACTTAATGCACATCAATAAATTTTAATATATATCAGGCCAATATTTTGGATCTTTTGAGAGCTGGTAAAAGGCATCACTTGGCAAGGGTGTTGGTAATAAGTTAAACCGCAACTTTTTTTTACGAAATGGGAATGTAATAATTAAATAGAAACTCGAATAATAAAACTATTGTAGAAAATTACAAGAATTTAACTTCTTTTTTAATTATATTCCATTAAAAGGGCTTTGATTGAGTAAAAACTGTTTCTCCTTGAACCATAGTTAGAATATTAGATTCATACTTAATATGAAAAAGATGTATGAGAATTCTGAATTTAGTTTTATTTTATAGACTGGTTTTGAACAGGTTGCATGTACGAAGCTTAATGGCATTTTTGTTTGTAAAAAAATAGCGTATAATTGTTTGACCTTTCAAAGTATGTAAGGGGAACTTAGTATTCCTTACTAAGTGTGGTCCTATAAAGAAAATGCTGGCATTTCCTTCAGAGAATAAAATTTTTTAAATTAGAGCGATAAATGAATTTTTAAATTATTTAATCCAAATTTTTTTCCTTTTTTCATAAATTAAATAGTTGTTATGTATTTAGCGATATTTGTTTTATTCGATGTCACATCTCTTTGTAATTTATCAAAAATATTAGTTGAGAATATTTAATTGCAGTTAAGTCTTCAATTTGACTGTTACCAAATTAATATTTGTTAACGAGTTTAAAAAATCGTTAGATTTGCGTTGCCTTAAATAAATTTAAATGATTAACCATTCACCTCTTACGTATGCCACAACTGATGTTAAATTATTTGATTTTCAAACTAGAGCCAATATGAATGTTTTTCTTGTCCTCATGAAAACCGAAACTAATTTTTATAATTTCTGACTGCATCACTTTAAAGTAAAAAAGTTTACAATGTTTACAACTTATAGTGGCTGCAGTATTTCAAGCACTACTTCAATTTTTTTTTGCAATATTCTAAATATTGCGAAGCACTTGTTCCTAATTTTTTAGTGGATTTTACAAGAGGAAATAAAAAATAAATAACTTTGCATGGATTTAAAGTTTTGTTAATGTGTTGAAATTATGAACAAGTAAGAGGATTAAAAAACAACTAAAAAATAAATTATTATATTTAAAATAATATATCAACATGCAACATCATGTTCCGCATGTTTGTAATAAGATTTTTCCTTCTTAATTAATACAAAAATTCCTTTACTAAAGCTTGATTAAAAAATTAATAAATTGAGTTTAAAAACCACTCACAGTTCAATAAGCTAAACAGATTAATAAACTTCCAAGCTAAATTAATCTTTTAAAACAATATAAATTTTAAAAACTTCTACTAGTTTTAAACATCATTTGTCATTTCTAAAATTTTTCTAATAAAATCCATTTTGAGAAAACTATTGACAACAACAATTTAAAAAGTTGTTCCCCGTTTGGCACCATCCATCGATTACCAAACATAAAGAAAAAAACTTTTGGCAAATTGTTTTCAAACATTTGATGAATACGACATTTATTCCTGCTCCATCTGTCTCCTGCACTCTGCCAGTGAAATGCATCATTGTAGTCATGCAACTTTGAAGTTTAATGGAATAGAATAAAAGATGCTAAACTAAATCTAAATCAATTAGAATTTGCATAAAATACGAAAAACATTTAAAGACTAATGAAAAACTTTCAATGGTCTTTGAGAATTTTCCGAATGTTAATAATGAAATCAATGGGGTTTAAGAAATTTTCCATAAAGAAGGAAATAGACATGCAAAAAAATTGACGAAAGTAAATTATTGCTTCATTAAATTAAATTGTTTTGTGGCAAAAAGTGATAAATAATAAATTTAAAAATATATACATAAAAAAGATAATATACATGGATTAATAGGATCATATAATGAAGATGGGAGGGCCATAAAGCAACAACTAAAAACTTTGTTTTAAATGCTTGTGTGCACACCTTTTCCAATAATTATTTGAATAATAACAACAACGAAATAGCAACTTTTGGATTCCAACATCCTTATAAACCTTCACATTGGGGTTATTCAATCAAATTTTATTGGAATTATGGTTTAATTTATGGTTGTACCTAACAATAGCAATGCTTATATTAAGTCACAGTGGGATATTGAGCCAAATAAATTTTACTTATTAGAAACTTGAAATATGAGCAGAACTGTGTTTAGACTTGCAAACTATTGGCGGTTAATATGTTTCATGTAACAGATATATACAGACACAAAAATAATTAATGAATTAAAAAAAAAACCAATGGGAAGTGCTTTAATAAATCTTTTTTATTAAAGTTTTCGGTTAAGCGCTTTAAGCCATATTTTGTATTCGCATTTCTAGTCTTTATTGTCTAGTAGATAATGCTTAAATTAAATTATAAATAAAAGTTATATCAAAAGTAATTGATTTAAAAAAAATAAATGAATATAAAAATAAAAAAATACTTAAAAAACATCTGGAAGGTTAATGGTCCGATTATGGATGATAACCGTTCAGATATTCAAGATGGTAATGCAAAGTTCTTCAACTGAGGTTTGGTTTTACTTCAAAATCGAGCAATGAGTCAATTATTTTATGTCTTAAGAAACATACAAATACATACAAAATTTTTCGGATGAAGTCATCTTTCAACAACAACAAAAAATCGGTCATGAAATCATAAGACGATTTCAAATGTCACCGATTCCATCACAAAATGATGTACTTTTCAACTCACAATAGAACAAGAATTGTTGCTGCCAATATTAATGTACATATATGAAAATGTACTAATTATAATAAAGTTTTCTAAAATTATCATACTTATATGTTTCCTAAATCACAAGAAGAAACATATTACTGAATTCTATAGAATTCTCATATAGTATTTGTTAATTTTTTATAAGTATACAAATTTGAGTGCTTTGTAAACATGATGCATCTAAAGAGTATTTGATAATTTGGCTGGCGCCAATGAAATTCAGCTAAGCCAACAACAAATATTAAGTTCTTTGTGTTGTTTTTATTCTTGGGTAAGTTTAATCTTATTTGTGTTAGTTATTTATTTCATTTAGCTAATTTGGCCTAATTTGTTTTTATAACAATAAAAATGCAAAGTTTACTTTCACTTAATCCATGGGCTCGTCTATTTAAGTTAAAAATCAGAAACATCAAAATTGAATTAAACACGCCCGAAACGTCGGGATATATGAAATAAAAAATTTTGTATTTTTATTTTCATGAAAAGACGTTAGGCCAAATTAGTGAAATAAAATAAATGACCAAAATGATTGAGTTCCTTATACAAAAATAAAAATCTTATATGTACAAATCCTGGAGAGCAACTAACCAATGCTAGTAAATTAACGAAATTTATTCCACAGCTTATCTATCATCTATTGATGAATTATTTTACACCATTAGAATATTTGCAGTGGGAATATGACAAGCAACTTGTCTCCGCCAATAAGCCAGAGACGATTAAACACTTATATTACAATATTTACCAGCCGTGGTTTAAAATCAACAAAAAAATTATTTTCCAAGTCCGCCTTCTTCCTTTGGAACAAGCTCCTTAACTAACAAACTGATATCATGCAGAATCAGAAGTAAGCAAACTGTTTGAAACATCCTCAGGAAATCCAATACCATTTTTATTAAGAAAAATATTATAATTATTCTTTTCCTTATCATTCGTTAATGCAAATTATTTTGTTAGTTTGCATTCCAAACTGCATAAATTACAAAACAATTTGAAAAAGACAAGAAAAAACTTGAAAACAACTTCAATACTCAATTGAAAATTAATTAAGGCGACAATTTCTTTACGGAAGGCAGGAATTTTGATATTAGACTTGCACCTCTCGGCCGAAGGAGAACTAAATTTTTAAAAATTTTCCTTGAGAGAGGTAAATATATTTTTATTATTATCTTGTTCTTTATAATGCTTAATGAATATATGTCCGAAAAATCGCGAAACGCATCTGATATGCAAAATATTTCAATTTAGTTATTACCAAAATAATTTAAAATTTAAAAAAGTTGCACGTTTCCGTGGCAAGAGACAATCCATTGTAGTATTGTAAGTGTTTCAACTTCCTTCGACACATTTCTAAAAATTCACGCTCATCTTAACGTTTTTCACACTCTGAAGATAAATCGAATCAAGAGATTATAATAAGTACATCTATTCATACGTCGTATTTATTATTCCATGCAAACATCTCTACTGTGCAATACAATTAACTTCCTTCACCCTTATAAATAACAAATAACATTTATTTTATTTAAGCTTCTTTGTGGTTAGAAGGATACATCATTATCTTTATAAATTGTATTTGCTTATTTTATTTGTTTTGCGTATCTATTTTTTATATTTGTTTAATATTTTTATATTATATTTATTTAATATTTATCGATAATGATGATAAGTCCCTTTTGATTTAAAAAACAAACAAAAATTTATTCTTTGTTAATATTATTGGCCTTTGAGTAAACTTGTTATATAATTCTATTTTTATTATACTCGTACAATACATTTATACGTTTGTGCTCATCAAAAAACGATTCGTTGTAAATTGGATTTAAGTATTATCCTTTTGCTGTTTCAGTTGATTCCTCGGGTGCATGTCGATAATTTTTTTTTGTAAACAAAAGCTGAAAATTTGTTACGGTATTCAGTGTTGAACATACTGAGCGTAGAACAAAATAAGACTTTAAATGTGTTTGTAGCATTTGAAGGAATGTCAAATAGAGCTTCTTTTCCTAGACAAATGTTTTAAATTTTGAACTTTTCATTAACCAAAATATTCTATAATATAGAAAAAATTTTAAAAACCAAATAGACGCCACATTAGCATCTTTTTGAAAAGACCAGAAGATATTACTCTGAATGCTAAAAAGCAATAAGCATAATAAATCGCTAAGACTGACCTTTATACATAGATTTGGTTTTATAATATTTGGAAATTCTGTGAAATCTAAAAGTCTATTTATTTCCAATAATACCTATATATTTTTTTACCTCTTGATCATATTGTGTGGTTAGACAATTTTATTTAAAATTATCGATATTTCGACACTCACTGAGTATCATCTTCAGAACAGAATTGTCCTGATAATAAAATCTAAATTTTAAGTAAAATTGTTTGTCCACAAAATAAGACCTCAAGCTTGAGTAATATTTTAAGCAAATTTCTAGTTATTTCCTTTATCGTAAAAAGTTGGTGTAATATGAATTTTAATTGCAGCTGTCTGGTTGTTGCACGCAAAGATATTCAACATTTAGAAACAATTTATCAACTCCTTCTTTACGACTTTTTCAATTTGACTATGCTTATTTAAAAAAATGGAAATCTGATTCAATTAATTGCCTGACGGAACAACATGAAAGTAATAATACAGATATGTCATTATATTATATTATATCATGCATCGACTCTCAAAGCTAAAGAATATTTATGGACTGCATTTACACAGCGTTACTCATAGCAGTGGATTTAAGTACTCGAAATGAAAACAAAATTTACCTGCTTTCACTTTTGCTTAGTGAATCAAGTTTATCACCAAAATAATCATTATTGAGTTGAATGAGCGAATATTCATTTGATATGGAATTAATCGCACAGGTTTTTGAGCCGGTGTCGTATGAGCAACATTTATTATGATGAATTAGAAATAAAACTTATTCGCTAAATTTAGTTCAAAATGTATTGCATACTTTTGTGGATATTAAATGAGAGCATTATCACTCGGGTCGTATGAGTTTTCTTTTTTTTTAAGTTATTAACATAATAATCATACGTATTATGTCAAGCTGGTCGGAGGATCAATCCTTGATTAATAAACTTTTATATCTACGCTTTTCCCTTAAACTTAATAGAGGCCCTAAGATTTACATTTGATTTTTTGAAATTTTCTGAGTGTCAAATAAATGTAATGCAATATTATATTTTGTACCAAACTTCAAGGAGTTAGAAAAACATGAGCAGAAAATATATATCTGTTCTAAACTTTTCTGCTTTTTTGTGACAATGTGACTAAAATGTAGATAAAATAAAAATTCTTAATGTTTAGAAAATTTTCTAAAAATTATATTGTTTTAGAGGATATAAAATATCTTTCATACTAATTCAAATTTTCGTAACATGTTTCTTTTACTAATATTTAATTATTATTCGAGATATTCTCCGAAATAACTAATTATTATTTTATTGTTTGTTGTTGGCTTATCTGAGTATGTGCCTGCATTCCATTGTTGCTTACCAAATCATCAGTACCCTTTAGCCAAATCATATTTAAGAAGCATTCAATTTCATAGACTTATACCAAACCGAACTCAATCATCTTTTTCTATTTGTAATTTAGCCAAAGGGTGATTAATGGTATGGAGGTGTAAAAAGTAAAATAAAAAGACACAAGTCGATTATAATTGTTTGTTGTGTTGTGCTATTGTACTTATATATTTTGTAAATTACAAATAGAAAAATATGATTGAGTTCTGTTTGAATTCTCATTAGTATTTGTAATTTTCGGTACAAGTATGTGAGTTTGAATGCTTTTCAAACATTGATTTGGCTAAAGGATAGTAATGATTTGGTTGTCACCACTGAAATGCAGGGACATACCCAGCTAAGCCCACAACAAGCAATAACATATAAAATGTTTATTTCACCCTATCTCTGTTTCTTTTACCCTATCTCGATTTCTTATGTTATTTGATTTTTTAACAAGCCTTTATACGGTGTAATATAAAGAGGTATGGCCTTAAACAAAACGTATAACGTAAAGATATTAATATTATGAAAATGCTCCAATACCTTAATACCTCTTTAAAATCATTTGTGTTTTAAAATCCCGCCATTTCAACAACCAAAAAGGAACTAACTTATTCCCACATACTCTGGAGTTTGGTTTGTGTATAACGTATCACATCTCTGATATCAAAAATTTTATACAAATATTTCATACTAATTATTACGATTATCAAAAACTTTTGATCGCAACGTATAATTTTTTAGCAGCAAAAAATTAAAAATACATGTAAATGTTTGCACTTATAATTAACAAGCGAAAATCGCAAAATTCGTTTCCTATTTTCTATGGCTTTAAAATAATTTAAAATATTTAACAAAGTAATAAACGGTGCAAAAAATATTGAATCTGACAAAAAATATAGGCATATTTCTTATAAACATATCGGAAAATAAGAAAAAAATTGAGTCTCCTTCAATATTGGTAACAATTATTTATTGGAATAAATATAAATACACACTCCACTGGATAAAAAATAATTAAACAAAAAACTTAGTATATCCTTGCGCGGAGAAAATAGATTCCACCTGTTACAAATTCACATTGATTTTCGTTTCGAGATAATTTTATAAATAAAAAAACCGCAAAACAATCAAAAGCAAAAGAATATAACAGCTCCCGTACCGCACATCTCCAATAACAAAACATCTCTTACAACTTGTTAGATTTTGTCGACTTAAGCTTTTCATAAAATTTTCTATACAAAATTCATTCTCCTAACGGGATGCGGATGCGTACGGAAGTATTTCTCATTAGCGGACACAAGCTATGAAAAAAGCAAACACATATCCCAGTCGCATTAAACAATGTAGCAACAGTGGCAAATTCAATAAGCCTTAGTCAAGAAATAGTTGCAAGTAACCAGCTGACGTAGTGATGCTACATTTTTTCCATTCATAATTTCATTAAATCTTTTTACTAACTCTGATGCATTGTTAAGGCTTCTTGGGATAAGGTTGAAGATGTAACTCCAATTACAGTCTTTTGAATTATGATGCCAAGTATGATACGCCACTGGCAACTTATGCGTGTTTTCAAAAATTGTTCGGTCAATTAAATATCCTTGAGGAATTTGTTAAAGTCCATGAATGTATTTTCACTGAAGATGACATTATTAAGGTATCAAAATCAAAAATTGCAGCTTAAAGACGAGTTTTACGTCAAAATAGCTGACATAAAAACTTTATCTGATGAAGCATTACAACCAAAAAAAAAAAAAAAAAAAAAATTGCCCGTTTGAAGCGTTTTACGTGGAAAGAGATTTTAGCACTTTAGTACATCAAAGACATGAGAAGGCATTTTGAAAATCAGCAATTCCAGTTGAGTTAATCGAATTTCAAGCTGTGAAAGTATTTCTATCTATCACTAATAATTAATTGTCTAGTCTGCATACAACAATAGTGCAATGGTGCGTGTGCGGTTATGGGAGCTTTCACTGTTCACATATAAATTTTATTAAATACATATTGCTAACGTCACAGCTAAAACAAAGAAAATTAAAACTTTTGTTATGAACTTAAAAGAAGATTATTATTTTTTTTTGTCTTAAGTCCATTCAACATTTTCACTATGAATTACAAATAAAAACAACAAACTAATATTTTTCAATTCCAATATTTTTGTATGTTTTCTTTAATCACCACTCACTCATTCACTCATGATCTTTGGCTATAAATATAATTTCAAATCGTTAAGTTTTTCTCGAGGAATGCAGATAAAAATAAAGATTAATATCCTTTAAAAACACTCAGCCGCACTTGTACCACAAATAAATTTATTAACAAACTCTTAGACGTATGCGATTTTGTGTATTAGAGACCGTACATATTATTCAACCAAAAGTTATAAATATTTCACTTGCTACAGCAACAATATTAAGACCATCAATAACGGGATTTGTGAAAATGTTGAGCTGAAAATAAATTGGAAAAACAAATCGTTTATTTCCTTAGGTCAAGTTCCTTACTCACAAATTAGCTGGTGATGTTGAAAACATCCACAAACAACTACTAAGACCGTTTCGATCCTGTGCTGGACATTCATTGACCAAAAATAACATTAGGGCTTCAAACAAGCAGCCCATTGATTATAGAGGATTATAAGCTCTTAAAGTTAGCAGCAACATACTAACAACAACAACAACAGAAACGACAAACAAATGCCACAGAACATCATCGAAGTGGTATAATGGAGCAGACATCATCCATTACATTAATATTGTGCTGGGCTTATTTACCAATAAGGCAAATAATGGTGACGTTTGGTAAGTTCGTTAAATGGTTGAAACTGAACAACCCAAATCCAAAGATGATAAAAAAAAACTAATGCACTAAAAACGGCCGAACTAATGTGTTAATATATGAGAGTTTGTGTTTTTTACAGTTTTTTGTGCCAGCAAAATAATACTCTTCTTATGTTTGGCCATTGTCCATATATTATGTCCAAGCATGTTTGTGCAACACATACACACTCACAGTTATTTTGCTTATTGTTTAGTGACATATGCCAAGGCCAACATAAGTTTATTATTTAATATCGGATTTCTTCCAAATTTCTTATTAAGTAAATGGAAAGTCCTGTCCCAATGTTCTCTAACGCTAAAATTATCATTTCTAACAAGATTAAGTTAAAGCGGCATAAATGTGATGTGTCTGTTGTAGTTGCTCATATAAAAAAAAAACTTATTTTATTTATTGCAAACGACGGAGGATATGTATTTAATACTCTGAATAGATGATGTCTAGATGATGAATAGATAATTAAATATCTGGAATTTTGGGACACTTGCAGGATAGCTCCTTAAAGATATCGTTGAACTTTTCTCTCCCTCTTCATAAGCGACTTGTCCAAATAGACCAGAAAATTAAATCAATTTTCAATACATAAAATTAAGGTTATATAACGAGTCGCGTTAAACCTTAAGGGATACTTGTGACCCCTTTTATGACATTTCTTTACTTCAGCAATATTAATTAGTAAATGTTTTCGACTTTTTGGGAAATTAAGCTGATGTCATTTTGATTAAATTAAAACAAGTACTTGTATTTTTGATTTGCATGAAAACGTTAGTTTTCTTAAATTTTAAAATTTTTTCTTAATTTTGAACTATTACTTTTTTTTATAAAAGAAAATAAATTGTGACTATTGGCAGTTTTTGATCCTTTCATATCTTCTATTTCTTGCAAAAAATAAGTTGTTGGTTATTTTTTTTTAAATGCTAAAAACTGTATTGAAAATTAGAACAAATCATTTGAAAATTACCTAAATTCAGCATTACTTTCTACATGAAAATTTTTGCATTTTCATGACTTCTTAGGAAGTCTATTTTAAACAGTGTCTCCCTCAGAGTTGACCTCTGTATGAATTAATTAAGTGCTGTCACCGCTCTATCAGCTGAAGTGGTTAATCGGGTTGACTACTAAATATAAGATGATGATAAAAGTAACTAAATGCAAGTGTATGTGGGCATATAAATATGAAAAGTTACTATTCTTTAACATCTAATTTGGGAGCAGGACCGCCCTGGTGTAATCGCCAATGAGTGTACTACTGGCCTGCCCTGATTAATATGAAGCCCTTTGAAGCTAGGAATATCAAGTTGCAAAGATAGGCAAAACTTACCCACAGGATACTGTAAGTAGCGAAATCATAATTAACACCACCAAGGTTTTGAACTCATGACGGAATGCTCGAACTGACGAGCACATTCGAATTGGGTCGGGCTACGAAGGGAATCGATAAATGCAGGGCATGTAAAAAGAACACTGAGACAGTGGGACATTTTCTTTGTCATTGCTCGGTTTTTGTGCAGGCAAGATGCCGATTTTTTGCGTATGATACTCTAACCGGCATTCCCCATCTCAGGGAAGTTGATTGCAGAGAGTTGGGAAACTACCTTCAAAGCACGGATTTCGTATAGATTTTTGTTTTTTATATAGAAGCGTAAAAAAGTCTCTTATTGGTCTGTGTGTATGTTTTTTATTTGATATGAGATGAATATCTTCCTATATTGAACTTAACCTAGCCTAATATGGTATCCTTTAGCGCTTATAAATAGCAGGCCTTCAATATTCAGAATACACGTGTAAAAGGAGTAAAGAATGCTCATTTTGATGTCAAAAGGTCAGGCGCTATAATAAACATTCTTGTACATACGTTCATAATTTTCTTACAGACAATTTCAATTCAAATTCCAGAAGTGTCAAGTAAAATAAAAGCACTAATTTTTTGTTCTCCATAGTAGTACATCAAATGGAAACATCGAACTACTTGATGATACCAAGCGTAATGATAATATTGACTAAAAGAACCAAATTGATATCAAATTCGAGAATTTGCTACTTTGTCTCTTTCATATCCATGCCCTTACTGCCCAGAAAGGGTTAAGCACAATGTTTATAGATTTTTTTTTTCGAGTCTGAAAATTTTATGAACCGAAAAGGTGGCCTAAAAATTAAGATGAAATTGAATTTTACATTAAGCCCAAATCTTAATACAAAGGCCTATAATAATAACACTTTCTTTAAAATTTTCTATTTCTCACTTATTTGGTGGACCAATGTATTTTAAAAAGTTACAAATTGATTACTGCCACCACCACAAGAAGTATGCAATAGAAGATTCAACTGCCATACGAGAGAGAGAATTTAACTTAATTTATGAATATATTATAATTATTATTGAAATTTATTATTTGCGATCTTCTTACCAACTAATCGTTTAAGAAAATTTTTTAAACTCTAATTGCTTTCTGATCTTTTTTCTACAGAAATGCAGACGTAATAAAATTTTGAATACTTATTTCATAAACTTTCCAAAGATTTCACACAATTTTCATAAAATTCATTTATGCCATCCCAACTAAATAAAAACGATAGTTAAAGATTTTATTTTTCCTCAATTACTTTAAGAGAATATGCAAATGCAGGCAAACTTAAGATCCCAACTTCCTTTAAAGTCGATGTACAAATTTGCTATTTTAGGAATTTTTATTTGGAATCTGATTCTACTTATGAAAATTATTGTTGTGTTGGTAGTTCACTGACCAAAATGACACAAAAAGTGGTCGGCAATTATGGTTTTAATGGTTTAACGAAACATTTATACGAGGGCTAGTGGATATAAAATTTTTATGCATTCACAATTCACTGAATGCGTTTAATTTTAGACTTACCAAAAAAGAAATTCTGATAATTTTGTCACAAATATAACTTTAATATATAAGTGGGCCATAAAATATAAATGTTATCTTAATTTTTACCTTAATTACCATAATTTACCTTAATTTTCCAGTTTTCGTTGGTAAAACACATTCATAATTCATAACAAATACATACAAATACATAAAATTTGCATTATTAATGGTGCATTTGTTTCTGTTGTTTTATTCTACAATTATTTTCAGCACTATGTGGTTGTTTATATTTTACAATGAAAACGAATTTAATATTCTATGGTAGAAATTGAGGTAAAAGTTAATGACAATTTATTAATTAATCATATTTACGTACATTCTTGTTATATCCCCCATTTAGTGCAACAAAGTCACATCTTGAAAAATCAAAATTGTTAACTTATTGACTAACAAGTCTTCCTCAATATCCTCAATATTCTGAAAAAAAAAATCAGAATTATATCTAAAACTTAAGCGAAGTTATACCAAAAACCTTCGATATGAAAGGTAATACTTTAAATTATTGCATTTCGCCAAGTAACAGTTTTGTGGAGATATGACTATATTGCATTAATTGATCAATATGGATTTAAATTTGTTCATTATCATGTGTTTGCATTAGTTTTATTAGACAATGAAGTTTATGGTAAAAGTCTTTTTATGGCAAAAATTATTGATGTGATTATGGCAAACAATTTGTATGCAAATCTTGAGCACATAATGGAAAATTAATTTGTTATGCTCAATTGATAAGTGGACAGGGTAATTTAAGTAGCAAATGTAAGTACTAACTTTAATGACTGATTAATAAGCAATAATAAATGAATAGAATTGTCAAATTTGCCGTAAATATTATGCAATTTGTTTGAAAATATAAATCTTCCAGGGAAATTATTTTAAAATAAAATTGTGAAAAAAGGTGAAATAAATTCTAATACTAATATTTCATGTGAAATCAGTTGGATTTTAAGCAATAATCATACAAAGATGAGAGGCAATTTAGTTAATTATAAATAATAAATACGATATAATGCTTTTATAAAAAAAACAACATTTTAATGAATTTCTTTATCACAAAGATAATTACCTAAGGAAAATCTAGTTTATTTTAAAAGAAATTTCTTGAAAAGTTCTGATATTAAACGTATTAAGCCACAGTGGATGCCACAAGTGAAACTCTCTATTTTTCTCGTGGTCTATAAAACAAATTCTGCTTTTGTACCAGAAGCCTAAAAATAAAAATGAGATACGAATAGAGAATAAGTTGCTTGTTTTATGATTTCTATAAAAGTTTCCTGAGTGTAAGTATACAAATGCAGCAGAATTCATGAAATTCTCGTTTTATATTTCCAAGTGGTTGTATCAGCATAAGATTTTAAATGTTTTTGAAACATGGTAACTGAAGTCCAATAATGATTGATTTAGCGAAAATGAAGTACTGCCATATGGGCAGCTAAACCCACAAGAAATAACAGTTTTTTATTTTATTTATAAATTTTTTTATTTTTTTTTTGGGAATTGATGCCTATTGCTAAATTGTTACTGCTTTGTGAAAGGAATAGTTGTAGAGACGGGACAGGTGTTGAATATGAGAGAGAGAGAATACTTAGATTCTTATGCAACTCTGCTATTGCGCTCTTTTATTGCTTTTTATAGCGCCTCTGGTGTTGTGTAAACGCAACAATTTCTTTAAGCTGTATATGTTGTGGCAGCCATTTTGTTTTATTAATTGTTCTACTTCGCCTACGACTCTGCTTACATGGTTGACGAAGGAGGGAGCTCTGATGTACAGTTGCATAGAAGAGTATCACTCACTGCCGGTACTTTTCAATGACTATGTCTTCATCTGACTGACCTTAGTAGACTAGTAGGTAGTGTACTACACTCATAGTGCGAAGGTCCCAGGTTCGAATCCTGTCGCAGAACTCTGGCAGTTTGTATTTGATAATTAAAGGGAGCTCACAACAAGCCTTCACTAGCTTAAGTGTATGTCGTATGACATGGGCTGTCATACCCCTCCAATTAACCTTACCTAACTTAACCTATGTCTTCATAACTTTAACAGTCCAACAGCTACTAATGTAATGAACTCTCTACTAATATTTTTAAAAGAAAACTAAAGTGATCTAAAAAAAATGTTCAAGGTCATGGCGAAACGTTTGAATGAAGAACGGTTTCGGCTTGATTTTAAGCAAAAAAATATTGGCCCAGGAGGGGTGGAGAAATAGATTTGCACAGAATTGCTTTAATACATTAAATCCATTCATCTAAGCCAAATGCCAAAAATTATTGTTTTAAGTTAAGCCATCAATTCTTAATTAATATTATTTGACTTGCGTGTTGGGTGAATAGATAAATTTTCCAATTTTGAACAGACTTGATTTAACATTTTTTACCCTTAAATTTGTATTTTCCTTCATTTAGTGACTTTTATTTTTACTTAATGTTAATTTTTATATGTTAGTCTTGACCCCACTTCCCTTAATTCATTGGAAATTCGTAATTCAGCCAGAACAACATTTGAACTATCGACAGCACAAATGAAACAAAATCATGAGACTACTGACATATTTCGTACTTTGTTGAAGAATTCCATGATGAATTTAATGTAATTCATACCTTAATTCTTACGAACAACTTTCACTTAAAGTAAAAAGAAAAAATTTTAATTTCGAACGAGATTTCTTCTTTTTGGCAAGACTCGTTAATTGCTCAAGGTGGTATCAAAGACGTATATAATTTGCCTTTTTGTGCATTTTGTTGTTGCTGAGAGGGAAACAAATGCAATACAAGTTTTTGGTATAGACCTCAAGAAAACATAGTCAGCTGGCCTATTAACATCTTCCTGTAGAATTATTTCTTCCACTTTTCTGCGTGTATATACATAAATAATATAATTTTTATCTCTAATAATTGCATTCATCTATTTTTTTTAATACTAAAGATTTTGATTATATTTTTTATTAAACAGAGTAAGCGAACCTGTTCGGCAGAAAAATCTAATGTATTATTAATCTAAGAAGCAAATGGAGATATATTATTAATTTTGATGCAGTTTTTTGAGCCTTAATACATTTTTTAGACTTGTTTTTTTATATTTATTTATTTGCAATCTATTTTACAATAATAAGCAAATTTGTTTAGTTAAGAAATAACATGCCTTATTGATTTCCATTGAAAACAATAACTTAAGATATATATGGAGTTTAAATAATAATACATATAATATTAATAATATTAATAATAATAATAATAATAATAATAATAATAATAATAATAATAATAATAATAATAATAATAATAATAATAATAATAATTCGTATATAAAGTTAAAAAAGTAGACCAAATAATGTAATGGTATATTTACATGTTTTGATATATAATTTATATTAAGTTCTGAACGTCTCCAGCCAATTCACTACAATAGTCTAGCCAATGGATTACCAGAGGCCAAGCTGCTTTCATCATCCAGCCAAAGACCGTGTGCCTGAGACTAATTAAAAGGGAGATCTAAAACATGACTGCGCTGAAGCCTTCTGATTTCATCAGTTTCGCCTAAAAGTGTGATTGCTAATATATTTACGTGATTACTAAGCCTTTCTAAATAATTGCTGTCAAATCTTTTTATTTCGGGTTTTACAAAAGGTACTTTTAAGTCGTTATGTAAAGCTTTATTAGCGCTTGGCGCATTTGTAGTTGAGCGCAGTTCTATGCCGTAAGGCCAAATAACTTTCAATATAGTTTTGTAAAGTAAGACTTTATTTTCCAGAGAGAGTCTAGACTTACGGCCAAGGAGCCAGTACATTTGTTTAAATTTCATGTCTAGCTGATTTCTTTTTGCCCTTATATGTGATTTCCACGTAAGGCGTCTGTCTAAATGAAGTCCCAAATATTTTATAGTTCCATTGAGAAATACAGCAGGGGAATCACCTCTTTTAGTTGTATTTTAAGCATGTAAATAATTATAAAAAAAAACATTAAAGTTTTTGCATATTTTCTTTCCAATTATAAAGAAGAATTACTTGTATCAAGACTTGTTATCAAGCACTTCTAAACACTATTTGTACATTATTATACTACTTTCAGCTGGTATGTTGATATTTCTAATGTTTTTCTCGTTTCAAATATTTAGTTCTAATTTAACTTTGAATGGAATTAATCATGCAATTTACACAACTACATTTACACGACTACATTTCGTACATTTTTTCATTTTAAGAAAATTTTCAAATTTAAAAACGAATAAGTTTGCAGAAGAAGACCGTTTTCATATCCACTTATGACTTTATTTTTATAGAATATTTGTTTGTGGTTTATAACAACAACATTCTTCCATGAGAACCTCCAAAAGTAATAAAGAAAATTTAAGGACCACAACTACTTGTTATTCTATATTTCTAGATATTGAAGAAACGCATGGCTGCTGTAAAGGATTTTTGTATTTCTGCTAACGACTCACACATATTATGTGTATAATTCAAGTTTCAGTATAAATGTATATCGTCAGCTGAAAGGCAAAATAACATCATCAAAAAATTTTAAATTGATTTTTCCATTTAATGCGATTCAAGAAATCATATTACACATGTACATAAAAGTGCATAAGAGTTTAAAGCTGTGCTATGAAAAATAAGCAAGTTGTTACCAAAATTCAAAATTATCTACCATAAGGTTCTGGACTTCCTGGAACAAAATAACGTGTCATCACTCATGCTCAAGAAAAAGAAATTAAAAGAATATTTTTTTTTTTTTTTTTTTTTTGAAAAGAAAGCAGCAGGCTTTAAATAAATGCTCCTGATTTCTTAAAGTGCTGATAGATTAATTGTATATAGTGCTAAAGTTATTGCATAATATCATATTAGTTAAAAATAGGCTTCATAGTTTTTCTACAAGCCCTTTGATTTACACATTTTTTTTTTTTTTGTGACAAGGCATGTACGACTTTTAAATAAATTAAAACTTATAATCAATGTTTCCGTTTTGATTGTATTTAACCAAAATTTGTTCAAATATTTCTCTAATATGTATGTTGGACATAATTACATCAAGGAAAGCAGTTACTTTGGTCATAATTTAGTTGTAATTTGTTATCCGTAAGGCATTCATTTACTTTTGCTAGTGATTGTGGAGAGTAGTTTTGTAAACTTGATGATACATTTTTCTGTTGCAAAAAATATGAATAAAAAAATAACATAAGACTTATAGCAAAACATGCATATATTTTAAAAATAAATTCGTTTTATCTAAACCATATTTCTATTTTCATTTTAAATCCGATTTTAAAATTTTCTTTCAATAACTCTAGCAGTTGCCATTTTATATCGTTTTAAGAAAAATGATAATACGTTATTTTGCGTTTTAGGTGACGACATACATACATATATAAATATATAGTGTAAAAAAAGCCACTGACTGACTGACGAACGGACAGCAGAATATGCGCATACGAGTTCATGGGCAGGCAAACACTGACTTGTTAGCACAACATTAACTTTTAGACAATAACGATCTCCATTGATAATGATTTAATAGTTAAACTTAATATATACAACCAAAATAAATCGCAAATGTTGGTTTGCGAGAAGCATCCTCTCGTAAATTAATGAACATGGTACGAGTAGCAATATCACCACAGAACAGCCCAAGTAGCTGAAGTCAGGACAATAAATTTATTTACTTTGTGTATGTGTAAGCAGAAATTGGGTGAATTATTTGTTACCGCGTTAAAAGGTCTGTAATTTATGATGACAATTTACGAACACAATTTCCCATTTCAGTACAAGGACCAACACATTCTAACGAATTCTGTTTATTGTAATAACAAGAGGGCCTAACAAAGTGCTCTAAAATGTGTCACACGTTTTTGCTGATAGACTCTTCATTAAACTTAATTGTAAATCATTGTGAAAAGAAAACGAAATTTCGTATATTGCTGATGTAAGCATCTTAATGTTTAATTCAATTTACAATTTTAATTGGCTATTATAAAAAATAAAACAATATTTCGTAACCAACGCATTAGTGATGTTGCAGCGTCGCTGTTGTGACCCTAAAGTATAAAATTTCCCCTTCTGTTGAACCCATTAATCCTTTTATCACCCTTTTCTAAAATGAGTGTTTTGAATCACTTTTAGCCAATTTGTGCCACTTGTTGACACTTTCCGATAAAATGCAATTACAATTGGGGTTTTCTGTTTATATTTAAATTTATATATATTTCCCGCATGAATATTTACTTTGCCTCATGGTACAGTTTCTGTTGAACAGATTTTTGTTCAAAACTCACACTGCCGTGTTCATCAAAAAACTTTTGATTAGCCATTGCCTGCCATATTTTGCAGATGGCGCCGAATGTCATTATACTTATATCTGCACATATTTGTTATGTGAATATAAATTAACTAGCTGTCATCAAGCCATTGGGCGATATAGACCTCAAGAACGTGGAATTATTATTACTGCTTATTTGAAACAATTTCGGTCTGTTATTTTAACGCAGCCAAAACTGCGCTTCTGGCGAACGGAGAACCCATATGAAATATATTGAAAGCAATTGCATCACTTCAAAGTGATTGTTTGGTGCGGCATATGCGGTGAAAGGTAATTGGCCCTTATTATTTTTTGTGAGACGCCCATGGAACCATCGTGATTGTGAAAGGAGAACGCTACAGGCAGATGATAAACGAGTTTTTTTTTGCTGCAAGTTGTTGCGTTGGATCTTGATCATAATTGGTCTCAACGGGAGGGAGCAACCAATCACTCAGCTCGGGCAACAATGAAGATTTTGAGACCTCAATTTCCAGATCGAGTAATTTCCCGTTTTTTAAACTTCAACCGTCCGTCCATATCGCCAAATCGTAAGATCTGACAGCACCAAATTTCTTCTTTTGGAAGTTTTTAAAATCTCGCGATAACCACGACAAACGAGAAACTTTGCAAGTCTTATAAAGCAACACTAAAGATGAAACTGCTACTTTTGAACCACTTGTTTTGCGAGCAATAATTCAATGTGCCGTAAAACGGGCGCAATCACGTATCAACTCGGGAGTTGACCATTTGAGCGACATAACTTTTTCCAATTAACATCATCAATTTTGGAAAAAGCTTTTTCAAAAGTTTGTGTATTATATACTGATTTATTATATTTATATAAATACTTAAGAAATTAATTTATTAATTTAATATAATAATTTTTATCCAGTCCTTGGATAAAGTGAACAAAATATTCACGAAACGCCGGGGAAACAGGAGATAAAAAACTTTGAATTTTATTGTCATAAAAACATGTTAGGCCTGAAGAAACTAACTTAAATAGAAATCTTTTTTTTTTTTCATTTATAACAAAATTTCAGCCAGATCAAGTCATGGTATTAGTATTGCGCCACCTTTCATTTAATAGTTCCTTCTTCAATTTCTAATGTTACATACGAGCTTTCTAAATTAATTTGATGATATATATTAAGAATACATACTTTTAAATAAAAATATGCTTGATATTACATGTAAAATACATAATAGAAGATTAAGTATTTAAAAATTACTGGAAATTTGTACAAATGTCCATATGATTATACCTTTTTGATGATTAGACTCTTGTTAATTTTAATCGAAATATTTTCTTTTTACAAAAACAGAGTTCAAAGTTTTTATTTTTCACACAGCTCCATAAAAAAAATTATAAAATAATCTTCTCTCAAAATATGAGCAGACGAAATATTTTACAGACAGGATACTGAAGGATATGACAGTCAAATCTGCATTATTTGCTAAAAATAGTATTTGTGAATTAAGAAGATGTTTAAGCAAATGAATGATCTGCGCGGTTTTTGCAGCACTAAAATTAAAACTGTGATATAAAATTTAATGTTTGTTTAAAGTTTTAAAGAAAACGGTTAAGGACAAAAAATATGTGTCTCTGATTTTGAATCTCTCTCAAGAATGTTTTTTGTTTCATATTGTTAATACTTTTATTCTTTTAGTTTTTTATGTCTTGCTCTGCTTTCATGTTACATTTAACTTGTTCGCATTTGAGAAATCCATTGCAGTCTTGGCAAAAACATCACTTTCTAGTCAAAATCTTAAAACACTATTTTAAAAGGGAGAGTATTCTCTTTCTACTTGTGTATAATTGCAAGCAAAAAGGAAATAAAAAAATAACGAAACAATTGTTAAGATATTGTTATTTGTTTGAAATTTCTAACTTAATGTATCAGAACATTTTCTGGAACAATAAGTTTGGCATAATTCCCAATAATATAATAAAGACTTATTTAACCATAAAAACAAGCATTCAAATGAACACATTCTTGTCTTAAAATGCACATGAAAAAGTCCTTCGATTGAAGTACGAATAAAAAATTTACATCATGCTGCTCAATTCAATAAAAACCCAAAAAAATAAATAAGAACAAATAAAACGAAATCCCTTAACATCATGTCTTTATTAAGTATGTAGATGGTAACAAGTATTTGCAAACAACAAATACGAAAATCATTTAAAATTTTAAAACATTTAAACCAAGCAGCCAACCAAGCAAAGATTTCCTTGTAGTAGGTTTTTTTTCAATAACCTTTGCACAACAATATCCTTTTTCAAAAGAACTAAATGCATACATTGATGATGTCCTTAATGAAAGTTTCATGATTTTTTTTTTTTGCTGTCGTTCTTGCTTCTCATTTCTAATCTTTTTTGGTAGTGCGGCCTGTTGTTACTCATATGTGTGTGTAAATCTTGTATTTTTTTTCTTCAAATCCTTATGGTGTATATGTGTGTGAGTGTGTGTAATATCATATACCTCATTGATAGAATTTGCTTTGCGTTTATTATCCCTATGTTTTTATTTTTATTTTTTAGTTTTTGTCTGTTTGTATTTTTTTGTTCCCTTAGTTTGGCGTTTTAATGTTTTTTTTTTTTTGGTATTTTCACTAATTTTCAGACAAGTGTATGAATTTATTTTCATTGGTGTTTTTATTTTATGTGTGGTAATTTTTTTCAATTCGCTACACTTTTTGGTCAACCGGAATCGGAAACGGGTGAGTCAAGTACAGTGCAAGAGATAAAAAAGCAAATAATGTTGAACAACTATTTGAATGGTTTAGAAGATTAGAGCAAAACTTTTTACAATTTTATTTCATACATTTCATTATAAGCATGAAAGCTAACAAGCATTTTTTGTATTTTGGACCCAAAAATAAGTCGTTATAAGCCGTAGTTCGTTCGAACTGAAATAATCTCTAGGAAACATTTTTATAAAACAAATAGGAGCGAAAAAGTTGTTTCGTTATAAGTGAACTACTGCTACCTTATTTGATTACAGTGTTAGTACAAAGGAGCCACTTGCTGACTACTAGTAGATAAAATATACGGTAATAATTCAATAATTATCTCTCAAACAACCACACTAAAACAAATATGCTTAGAAGTCTATAATAGAAAGCCTCATCTAGCTAAAGCCATATGACAATAATTAAAGTTATCTTCGCATGAGAAAGAACAGTCTTTAGCACATTTTTACCATCATTGTATATGAAGCCGATATAGACATGCATCTTTTTTGCAGAATAAATGAGCTGTGTAATATGGTGTGCCATCGTGCTGAAACCAAATATGTATCATTCATTTCAGGCCGAAATGAAAATACGCCTCGTCAGAATAAAGAGTTTTCCGGCCAAATTCGATGACCCAACATTGCTCAAGTTTAAAGTGATGTATGATTCTAACTGATAGTCATATATTTCACCCAGTATAAAAATAATATATAATTTAAAAAGATAATTGCATTTGAACCACCTGTTATATCGTATTACAAAAACCAATACATTACAACAGAATCGGTTTATCGTAATAACCAGAAAGCTTTACGAAGAGATGAAGAATAAATAAGTTTTGTTACGACATTCCGGTGGGTAGAGTGGTTATAAAAATCAATTGTACATGCTTGTGAAAAGGAATCCATATTCCCAATTAGAAACATTTACAATATCTATCTTAATGCTTCAAACCTTAACCTCTTAACGTTTATAAGAACAAACCATTTTAACTTGAATTATCGACGAAAACGTGAAAATTATGTCGGTTACGTTTTTTTTGCGATAAGAGCGCGATTTAATTAAATCTATATTCTTAGTGAGTGTTTGGCAAATTGCCAAAAAAAATTATGAGTTATGTAGAAGATAAAAACAGCAGCTATGCACCAAATGTAATAGATCTGTATACCAAATTAAAACTTACACTTGTCATTTCAAATAGTCATAAAATTTATTAGAAATCTTTTTAATAACAGCCTACACAACATGTGCAAAAATATGGCGTTTTATTTTCTAAAAAGGAGTGTAATATATTGTTAATTATTCTGAAAATACTATATTTATAGCTCTAAGTCAAAAAATTTAACATCCTTGCAGGATTGCGTGCTCCGTCCTTTAAAGTTTTCTCATATTAAAAACTATTAAATTGGTATTTTCTTTACGAAAGGCCCTCAACTGCTATTTTTACTAACACTACTGTTATATATTTCTTTTGATATGTTTTCATTACATCTAATACTCATTTATGTACTACAATGTTAAGTTTCACTATTGTTTTTTATATTTGTTTTAGTTGCTTGGTGGGCTGGTTGCTTATGTTGCCACTTCAGTAATGTGTTTTAATGTTTTCTTTTTGCCTTTAACTTTAAAACTTATTTTCTATCCACTTTGTTGCAAACAGACACATTCACAAAAAATAAATTAACAATTTTTGTTTGCTTTCTGTAAATCATTTGAAACCAGCATTATACAAGTTCTTATTGACTTCAAGGATTAAAGAAATTAATATTCTTTTGTTGCATTAAAAAGAAGTCTTGAGACTGTTATAAATAAATATTCGATATTTTGTAAAACTGATTTTAATAATAATATTTTCTTAAAAAAAGCGTATATTTTTCCTTTACAGTAAAAAAATGGACTTAGTGTTCTTTTGTAAGCGTGAACATATGAATAAAGAGCATGAAGTCTTGTAAATAAGTTTAATTTTTTTAAGTAGAGCGATAAGTAGAAATTTTTTAAAATTTTATTACAAAAATTTTACACTTTTTCATAGAAGAAAACACCATAAGAATGACCAAATAGTGTTGACCAATTTAAACCACGAAGCAAAGTTGGATGTTGAAATTTTAACAGGAGTTAAGTGACAAATGCCTCCTGATAGGAGCAGTGTTTTTCTTTTAGTCAAAGGGCGGGAAATTAAAAAAAAAAACTGACTAATTGACCCGTCCTTGCAGCTTTTGAAAAAGTTTCGTTTTTTATTGAGTATGTGATGTGCTGAAAGAAAAATTTACAGGATCTAAAAACTAAAAATTTAGTACTTTGGCGAGTTTTGTAATATTTGTAATATACATATGCTACAATTGCAATTATCCGGGAAATTTGCTGGTGTTGGTGCAAATTGTTCGCTGGTGCTGAACGTGGCAGTCGCAATCATTTTTGTGAAAAAGCTTCAAGTGTAAGCAGTTGCTCTAAATCTCCAGAACATCGCTATCCATGCAATGACATTGGCCATATTATCAAGGATACCGTACAACCAGACAAACCGACATGTTTCAAGTCTAGTAAGAGTGATCTCTGGACTCTTACAGTAAACGATCATTGTTCAGTGCTACTGCTGTGACAAGAGTGGTAATTTGGGATGTAAGTGCAAAGAAAACGACTGTCGTAACTAGAATGCCACTTACATATATCAACGTCAGGAACGGAATGTCTTCCAGGTATTCTGTCTGGGCCAACTGCGGTCTTGCAAATAACTATATACTATGACGTTAATATAAACTGAAGGAAATAAATATCATCATCGGATTTATTGTCTCATTTACTAAATTAATTTAATAAATAAAACGGATCAAGCATTACGCAATTTCAAATGTCTTACAATTGCTGTGAATAAATCTCGAAAAGAAAGGACGGAAGTTTTAATAGGAAAATCGAATTATGCTGTTAGAACTTAAAATTATTGAAATTTTCAAATTTGTTTATTGCGGCTTTAACTGTTCATATGTCGCTAAACTAACTCAGCAGTGAACTTTGAGCAGCTTGCGGGGTTTCTAACTATAATTATGTATTTTGTAATATTAATTTCAATTTCGCTTATTTCCATATGAAATTTATCATCAGTTTCACAGCGAGCATTAGTAAGAGAGAACTAAAATGAAGCAATTTTAAAATCACGGGTACACAACGTTGAAGTCACTTGTTGTTGACAAATGGGTCTGATCTTACACCAACAGTATGAGTTGTGTGGCAGTACAGAAAACGAGCGCATACCCACGGCTAGAAATAAATTTCTTTTTTTGTTGTCTTCTCTAACTACGACACACATTGAATATAAATAAACATCATTCTCTAATAGAGTTTGATGAGATTTGAACTCGAGCCGATTAAAAAAAATCATGCTAAATCTTATACTATTCCAGCGCCGTTTGTGCTGATTATGCGTAAGTGCTGCCGGCCACGTGGCCGAAATCGTACTCAAACTGTAATGACTTAAAATTATATTTTCTCTAAGGCCTGTTTCATTATTTTGTTGCGAATTAAATATAAAAATAAGTTATTGTTTTGCCAGCCAAAATATTGAATACTATTTAGGAGAATCATTTTCGAAAAGCATTCATTATTTTGAAGAATATTTCGAATAACGAATTCAATAAATTTTAACTTAAAGTTGAGACCTTTAAAAAAATCCTATATAAGAGACATTTTTCAATTAAAGCCGCTAGTATTTTGATTTGACGAGTATTAAAACCAATTCATATTATTTTAAAATACTTAATGACAGTAAAAAGTAACATCGCATATGACAAAAGCTCGTAGTGTAAACACACCTTACATGCTCGCACGTGAAAGCTCACAGTCATGTAAAATTTAAGTGACGAGTCCTCATTTCGTTAGGAGTAGTAGATAATGAACAATGAGAAATAACAGCACAAATGAAAGTAATGTTTTTTCCTTCTTTCCTCCAAGAATGTCGTACTCATGTGTCGTGATGATGACGTTACCAAAATGAGTTCTTGTTTTAGGTGTACGAGTATTTGTTGTTGGTTTTTGAGGTTTCTCTTTATACGGATATAATATGTAATATGCGTTTGTGTGCTTGTTCTATTTGCTGTTGTTGTTTGTCTGCAAGGATTTTTTAGATTATTATGTTTACAATGGTGTGGTTTTTAATTGCTTTGTCAAGTGTTGGAAAAATATTTGAAAATATGTAGATCAGGGATACGCAAAACAAGGGCGCCGCGCCAATGCTTACGCTCTTTTTTTGTGTACATGTGCACACGTATTGCAGAGAAATAAAAAACATAAATCAGTCTCACTCGAGCATTCAAACACGATGGACGTGCTACGCTTGTTGTTAGAAATTAGCGTTGCCATATGCAAAAAGTGAGATCCCCAGAAATTCATATGAAATTAACCTGCGGAAATACTAGTTCTTATGAACAAAATTTTTATGAGAAAATGGAGATTTAAGATTTCAAATTTAGGTATGACATGAAAATGTCAGATCTGGCAATAGTGATTCTTTATGTGTGTTTGTGAGGGCAAACAAATTGTTTATTTGTATTTTTGCCTATCGCTGATGTAGATGAACAACCGACCGACATGTTTGTTAAGCTTCTACAGACAATTGAGAATTTCGAAATGTCAATTTATTTTAAAGGAAATTAAAAATGAAATTTTTCATAGGAATAACGATAAAAACGAGAATACAAATAAATTAAATATATAAAATAAATGTTGAAAGATAAACATCAATTAAACAAAAGTCCATACAGAGCCACACACATGAACAGACACACATCTACTCATGTGTACAGTGGGTCCATCGTATAATGATACCAATATGACAAATTGATTAAAAAATGTGCTAAACTTATTGTTTTTTACACTTTACATATTGTTTGTTCTGGATAATTAACAGCCGGCTTAAGTTTTTTTATTAGTTGGTTGGTTGAAACACGTGGCTCTCTTCAAAAATATGAAGTCCAATTATGTAGGATCAAGTGATACCTGTCCGTTACCACGGGCACGGATTATACATCTTGTCTTGGTGGCTTGGAGTTGTGCTTCCTGGGGAATAGGGTTATCAGGTTTCCGGACCTTGTAATTTTTGCTGATAAGCCCTAAAAATTTTTATGTTGCTTCCCAATCCCTGAATTAAAAGTAGGTTCGCCCGCTCGTATGGGTGGGTAATATGGTCTTTCCAGACCTTGACCTTTGGCCAGTTACCCATAGCACTTTCCCATAGCACTTAATCCCTGAAATAACAGGGTAACGGGCGTGCATATAAGTATTTAAGGTAGTAGCTTTGCATATGCTTGTCTGTGTAGAGATGCTACGAATACCTCAGATTTGCACGGGACCTAAAATCAGAAGTGTTTTTAACACAAGGCCGACCAGAGATCCTCTCTGATACCACGGGAACCACTTGGACCTAGGACTTGTCCTAGACTGGTTACTGGTGAGGCCCCTTCGGGGATGACGTAGTGGCTGTGGTTAAAACCCAAAGATACGCAGGAAGAGTTATGGGACGGATGAGTGTGTCTGCAATATAATGCTAGTGAACCTGTTGTAGATGCTCTCTTCAGGGCATATATCTCTATGTGCTGTTGCTATTCGACAGAGCTGCCCTGGTTGTTGCGGTTCATCATCGAAGTTTTTTATAAAAAATATATGTAGATTCCAAATTCTGGCGGTAGTCTCAAAATCGGACAAAGTATATAATTCTAGCTTTAAATGTCATAATATTTAATTTTAATTCCTTTATTAACCAGCAGTATCTGCAAGCACTTTGGAAGTGAATTTCCCAGGACTTGTGTACCTTCGGCTATAATAAATACCATGCTTTTAGCGGACTTTCCTTTATTTAATAGACCCTCCTTTCTAACTCCTCTCAAGGATACTTAATAACATTCTATTCGCCGATCTGTGCAGAAAATTTTGGATTTATGTGTGCTTTGAACATTTTCGTTGGAAGAGGAACAGTTTTTTAATATACACATTTTCTATTTCCACATAATGATATCATTCGATTCAATCATCAGCAGGATGCAAAAAAATAACAACAAATGTGAAAAAAATATGTTGATTTGGTTAACAATATAATCAGCAAAATACGTTCAACAAAAAATACAATTATGTTTAAACAATTTTTTGTAAATTTATGTCATATTTGTGTTACGAAATTATTGTCCGATTAAGCGGTTTAGCCACTGTATGTATTGAATGTGAAATTAAATATAGGAAAATAATTTCCGATTTTTTATGTACATGTCTATCATTGAATTGAATTAAAAAAAATTATCCATATAGACAGTATTTAGAACAAAATGAATGAAAAGTTCCAAATGATTTGATTTATTTCATTTTGTTATTAAAGTTTGAAAACTTTTTAATTTTTATTGCAATATTTAGGCAATTTTATAAGGCAAGTAGATTGATTGGTAATTTTATTTTGCTCTCTTTAAGATTTATTCTCTAAAAATAGGAAAATTCCATATTGAGCCTCAGTACCAGTAATGAAAGAAGTTAAGAGGCAACAATATTTACAGCTTTTTTTGTAAGCCTTCCAAGATACAGGACAATTTTTAGAGAAGAAGGCAAGTTATAGCATTCACTATATTCTATGTAAGTACATACTTACGTATGATACAATATTAAAAAAGCGAATAGTTTTTCATTTGCATGGGGAATTTGAAATCGAAATTTTCATTTAAACAAAAATAAAGTTTTAGCATTACTTAACGATCTACTTACTTCGTGTCTCGCTCCCATCATTGCTCATTTGCTTGTGTGTCTCCATTTTATACTCCCTTGCTCTTTTCAACCATAATTATTTTATATTGCCTTAGAGAATATTTTGACAATATTTAATGGTTTTCAGCAAAATGTTAAATTTTTTTTTGGGACGATTTTCCGTCATCCCACGTCGGAAAATCGTCCCAAATTCAAACAAACCCCGTCGGAAGAAAAACACAAAAATCGTTAAATTTTTTATTCACAAAGAGCTTCGAAACCTCCATATTTAGATGCCTTATTAATAAGAAGAAACAGTGATACATTGATTGGTTATTAGAAACTAGCATCGTCATAAAAATCTATCAATTATTATTCCAAACATCATAAAAAGATGATTGTAAATACAATAAAGAATATGATAGAAAAGATATGAGATATAGAATTCCATAAGAAACATATTTATAATAAACTAAATATTTCCAAATATGCAAAATTACTAGTTGATTCGAGGATATAAGGACACAAGCAAAAATAACACAAGTAATTCTGGTTAAAAAAATTACTTCAATACAAAGTGCCAATCGATCAGTTTATGAAACCAAAGCAAATATGGATTAGTTCAAAATCCGATTTATTCCATTTCCAGTTTATATTTTACTACCATAAAAGATTGAAATAGCTGCTTGATACACCGCAGGCCACATTTTCAAATAAATAAAAAGTTTTTAAATTTTTAATTCTAAAAATCGTTTCATAAATGGAGAAGTTGTGTAATAATCAATATATCAGGCGGGCAAATTGTCAATCCGGTTTTCGGCGGGACCAGCCTGCAAGCGAATTCTCTCAAACAAACATATTTTGAAAGTCGGTTCACAAGTGCTAATCCATGTTATGGGTGTACAAATATTTAAAAAGAAGTAAAAGAAATACATATGAATGAATGTCCGTAACCTCCTCCTCTTTTGAAGTCATTTAATAGTTCAACAGTACCAATAATAATAATAAAAAAAATAATATTTCTGAAATTTCATATAAATTCGCAAAATCGCCAATATATGGCAACAAATAATACAGGATTGTTCACAAATCCTGCAACACATTGAATATATTAACCAGCGAAATAAAAGACAGACTAGAAAAATATGAGGAGTCAAAGAAAATGTAAATTTTATTGAATCCTATTTTTTTTTAACATTACAATAGGTGACGAATTAAAATGTATTAACCGAATCCAAATTATAAATATTTATTAAAAACTTCAATTAATATGTAACAATTATTTATAAACAAAATTAAATTAAATAGATTAATCCCTTGCTACTGTGAGAAATCAAATGTAGTATAAAAATGATCGGAAATGGAAATTGTACAGAATATTGTAATAAAAAGTACGATGTATCAACTACGAAGAATAAACTTAATTAAAAGATTGACCAGTCATAAATCTGACCAAAAATATAGGAACATTGTGCCACATATAGTCACTATCCAAACTATCAGGACATACAAATATTAGTTCGGGAAAAAGTTAAAGGCTTCGTTATAAATTAGAGATAATAGAAACAATTAATTTTCTCACATATAGAAAAATATATACTAAAACCGACACTGACAACGTACCACAGACTAAGAGATGGAATAGATGGAATATATTAATATTGGAATTATTTTTTCTTTACAAGTGTTTGCTTTTTACTATACGTGAGTGTGTATGTGCATATTTAAGGACCTTAACCTTTTTTTTGGTTTTGTGTTTGAAAGACTTTTGAAACCTTTTGTAAAACTTTTTTTATGTGTGATAGAGAAAATTATAATTTTTGAAATATTGTGTTTTTATTCTTTAATTTTTTTATTGTTTAAAAAATAGTTTTGCCAATCGAAGTTGTGGCAAATTATTAAGAAAATTAATTTGAAATATGCAATTATATAAATTAAAAACAACTATTAATAGAATAAAAAAGTATCGAAAAAAATATATAAAAACAAGCACGGATTCGCTTATTAAATCAGATCCTTACGATTTCAAAAACAATTTTTTCTGCCATTTCACTGATGTTAATAAAAAGAGCGTTTTTTTCAAAAGTTAACGGCAACAATTATTGGAAATATTTATTTGTAAAATAAAAATTTCGAAATTTTCAAAACATCTTCAATTTAAGCTTATACCAACAAAACTTGATTGCAGCTAATTAAAACAAAGTGCTATTAAAAAACTTGGGATCACGAATGATAAACAACTAAAAAACAATTATACACTTTGCTCTTAATAGAGAAAAAAACGTTTAAAAACTTTGTTCACTTGAAAGACAAAAATGTCCTTAAATTTATAAAAAAAAAAATCACATGAGATGTTTCTTATTCAAAAGTTTCCCTTTCAAAATGTGGATTGCAAAAAGTAAAATAAAAAAACATATAAAAACTGAAAGATGTTTAAAAAATTAAGTTAAGAAACTTTTATAAAACAAAACATAACTAAAGTGCAAACGAAGTATAAAACCGTATTGTTGCAATATACGTGAAATGGAATTCAGAAAAGAGCAAAAACTGCAACAGCCAAACACAGTAGCAGCAACTGCCCCAGTGCCACTACAAGCAAATATGAAAACTAAATTGTATACTCTATAAAACAATAACAGAGCACCACTTCAGTTCAAAAAATAGCTCAAGAAAAAAAATAACCCCACCAACCAACCAACAAAATTGGGTCCCTAAGAGACCACTTCCGGTAGAATGCACACATGCACTTTCGCGCAACTCATAACAACTCGATCAAGTTTATTCTTCCTTTTTGTTGTTCTTCTTTTACGACTAGTAGAAATGCAGTTTTGTCTGCAGGGTTATTTTAACACATTCAATGATTAGTGGCAAGGAGGTTGAAAAAGTTGGCAAAGGAGGCCAAATGGATGTTAAGAAAAATACAAGTGTGGTATTTATTTACTATTTGGCTAATTCGCGCTGTCATAGTGGTTTTAAAACAATAGCAATAAAAGTTTAAGTTAAACTTTTCTTTCATTCAACACATATGGAATGATAACGAAATATATTTTTATAATGTGACCACAAAGTTTGATGAAACAGGAAATTTTCAATTGACATGTATTTCTAAAAGAAAAGCAGGAGAAAAAATTGCAGAAAAATTAGTATTTGATTAAAAATCCTTGAATGCTTTTTCACCGACTTCAAAAAAGTGAAAACTTTATACATTCAACATGTTTTTGTTTTTTTATGTACCGAGATTTTTTTCGTCACTTGTTGTATGAAGTGGTATGATCTTACATATGATTAGACCAAAGAGAAGTGTACCTCCCATGCGGAGTAAAAATAATAATCTTGTATCTTGCTTAATATAACAATAAGAAAATTGGCTGGATAGAAAGGAGCAAGGGCAGTGGTTCTCCCCAATGAAACACTGGATGATTATAGGACTGGGAGCACTCAAAGGCGGTATGCTTCAAAGTGGTCGAATTTTTATCAATGTATGAAAGCAACGGAAGGGCACCTCCCATACCGACTTCAAGAATAAACTGTTTGTGTTAAAACTGATACATACAATGTGACATAAAAATTTGCCGCAGAATGTTGTTGTGAGACAGAATCTCTATAATTTTTTAGACACTGATTCCCTCAACCATGTTGTCATACATTCTATATCAAGAAAAACATTTTAAACAGCCAAATGAGAGAACACTTGCAGCGACTGCCGTCAATTTAATTATGGACTTTATTTATATGAAAGCGTTTTCCCCGGAATTTGAAGACTTGTTCTGTTTGAGCATTAAAAAGAATAAAATTGGGAAAAAACCGGGGAATTGCAAAAATCAAACCCTTTTAGAATCCTTAGTTTATAGACGTGAAACAACTTTATTTAATATAACCGCTGCGCGAACGAGAGGGAAGGACACTCGGCTCCAAGATGGGTACATTGATACCCTATGTTTGCTTCCTCTATCCTGATGCTAGAAAAGTATCGGCTACGCTTTATTGTGGCTGGCTAGGCGCAAATGGAATACGGAGCTAAGCTGAATTACCTACGACAAGGATTCTTTGGCCTCTCGTCCTCAAATGGAAGACAAACAAACTCCAAATTTTCCTAAAACACAATTGCGCAGCCTAGTGGCCATGGCTATGGGCCACTGCAGTTTCTTTTAGAAGTAAAGCAAATTCTTATTCACTTAATTTAAATATCTAATATATAATCATATAATGGAGAATACTTTATTATATGATAGAGAATTCTCATATTGTATTCGATATGTTTGGCATAAACATATGAGGTTGAATGTTTTCAAACTGCTGAAAATAAGAATTAATTACTACCAAGTTTAATTTTATGATAGAGATCAATAACTATAATGTTGGCGTTCCAGTTCGTTTTATCTTTTAAGATTATTTTGTTACTAGAATACTTCTTAATTCATACGAAAGCTATAAAAAATTTTGAGTGTCTCTTATGCCATTAATTTTTCAACTACCAAGTTGGTCACACTACGCCCACAATACACGTTTATTTTAGATTAAAAAGTTAAGAAAAAAACTTGAAACAAAATGTCACGGCAAGTGTAGAAGTGTTGGTTAGTTAACTTTGTTTTAGAAACTTTTTTGTACTCTCTGCCTTGACTCTTTTTATGTGTTGAGGAGTTTGATTTTGAAAGTTTGTTCTAAAGAAAATAAAAAAATCCAATAAAGGTTTGTATGGTTTAAAAAAAATATTAGAAAAAATATAAATCATGTTAAACTTATCCTCAGTCTTTGTTAAAGACATATGTTTAAAGAAATTTAGAGAATATATAAAATAAAAGTTTTTCTTTGATTCTATAATAGGCATTATTTAGAGATCTTTTTGGAGCAGTATTGATATGGAGATGGTATCATTATTTTGCTGTAATAAAACTAAAATTATATTTAAATTGCTGAGAGGCGCATAAACTAATATTTCGCTTCATTATTATTATTTCAATAATTAATAAAGTTCTCCGAAACAATTACTAAAAAAATAATAAGTAAAAAATAGACGCAAGTCGATTATAATTATTTTTTGGGTTGTGTTGGTCTAAACCACTTACACTTTTGTATATGTTTTGTAAATCTCAAGTAGATAAATGTGATTGAATTCTATTGAATTCTCGTATGCTATTTGTTGATTTTTGTATAAGTATGTGAGTTTGAATGCTTTTCCAACATGATCTGGCTAAAGAGCACTGATGACTTCGCTAACGCTAATGAAATGCAGGCTAAGTCAACCATACTAAAAAAAGTTTTAATTATTAATGTCTATTAAAAATACCTCGCACAACCATATTCAACTATATTCATTAGGGTTGCAAACAAATACGTTTCTACTAAAATAAAGGGCCAGTTAATACTTTTTTAAAATAAATTTTCAATAATTTACCGTCCGAAGCAAGAGTTTCCTTTTATTGATTCATTAAAAAAGTGGCCAAAATAGTCTATAAAAACAGTTTGTTGTTAATTTTAGTTCTTCTTAACTGTTAATGAAAGTTTTCATTTTATTTTGTATAAAACTAATTGCCGTCATTGTGTGTTTAAGTTGTTTAATTGACTCATTTAATGCCAATCAATCAATTTAACATATAATTTCTAGTAAGAGAAAAAAATTTGCAATTCAAAAGTGGTAAAAGTTTCGGAAACGCTTGATGGTATAAAGAAAGAGTTTGCAATGGTAAAGATGTTTTAGGAATAAAGTTTCTTATTCTTGATACTTGAATAGTATAGTTGTAGTAATTGTGGTGGTATTGAATAGAAAAGATTGAAAAATAAAACTAAGGAAACAAATTACTGCATGAAAATTTTTAGCTAGTGTGAAAAATTATATTATCAAGCCCGTTATTTCTTAAATGATTAGAAAAATTTGTTTAAGTCTGCTTTCAAAATGTATTGTAATAAAAAGCCTTTTCATATCTTACACCCTTCAGTTTGAGGGCAGAGAAAGTTGCTTTTAAGCAACATTGTGGCCAGGGTGGTAAAATAAAACAAGTTTTTGCTTTTATAAAAAAATCTCTATTTACTCTAATTAGTGGCTTTTGTAGAATAAAAGACAGCATACTAGATAGGTATTCCAAAGGTTGCAAGTTCCATCACTACCAACAGTTCTGGGTAGTTGTGCATATGATATGATTTATATTCTTTGATAAAAGCCAACTAGCTTCGCAGCATGTGTTTGTTGACTTTTTAAAAAAATATATTTTTATAAGCGAAAAGTTAAAAAGCAAAGTCTGCTGATATTTTGTTTGAGGTTAATTCTGCCTGGGGCATTTGGATTATGGAGTTCCCTTCCTTCCAAATACGATCCAGAGCTCATTTTATTTTGATCTTTTCTGCAAACACTAATAATGTGTGATAATGTTTTGCTGCATGCAAAGATCGAAAATCACAAAGAATTGGCTATTTCAAACTAATATTCCTCGAGTAATATTTGAAATATTTTTAGTAAAAGCACTTTTATAAATGGAGGAACTCAAAGCACTTTATTTCGAAACGCATTTTGAAAATAAGAGAACGAGTATTAAAAGAATCAAATAAATTCAGTTGCCGCCGACAAAACAACCAGCAGAATCGACTCAGTATAATCGTATTACATGCAACCGATAAAACTGAATTCAAAATCAACATTTTATTCCTTCCGTTTAAATTACAATTTTAAAACTGCTGGCTTCGTTTGAGCGAAATGATCTTCATTTAAAAGAAGTCCGTTAAAAATAATAGAGAAATTAAATAAGATCAGCACTATTAAGTGCATAGTCTTTAATACGTAAGATTGCCAATTCTGACTTCTGTTGCAGACGACAACCAAGGCCGCTGATTTTAATTCGGTATCCTTTAGCAACATTAGCAGAAGAAAAAGCAGTGAAGACCATAATGATGAAAATGTCTAATGAAGAAAGTATTTTTGTAACTCAAATAGATCTTAAATAATTACGCAACAAACTTCTTAAACATCTGATTTTACAGCCTTTATTAATAAATAGAAAACTTTAAAATTTCAAACTTTGTAGAGAAAAATTTTTTTGTGATAAAAGGTTCAATTGCATACACCCTTCTCTCCCACAGGTTGCTGCCGTAGGCTGTTTATCAAAATATTAATCGAAAAAATAATGCCAAAAATAAAATCGTTGCAGAAATAATAAAAATTACTTTATTATAATTTTACTCCTTTCCTCCCGCCATAAATCAGCGGCTCTTACAGTGTAGGCAAATTAATATCTAAATGCAACGCACCGCTATCAATAGTACTGGTTTTTATACACTTAAGGGCAGAAACGAGGGCGTTATTAATTTTATTTGGACACTCTGTAATGCTGCCCCAATGTGCATTCCTAATACACTCTGTGGCAATCATCTCTTTTTAAGGAACTAACGTGAATTCACACAAGCATATTACACGGCACCTTCCTGAGCAGAATCTTCGAAGTCAAAACAATTAATAAAATGGCTACACATACAGCTTAAGAAACTTAACAATGCGTCTGCTTAATACCAGGGGTGCTACAACTCTGCTATAAAAACCGCGGAATAGTAAAGTTGTAAAAAGGATTTAGGCTCTCTCCCTGTATTTTCATTTCGCCACCTGTCCCTTATATACTATCCCTCTGACAAGAGAAATAACAGCTTAGTGGTAGACAATCATTGTCGAAGTATTACTTCTCTTTATTATAAAAAAAGTTGCCTGTTCTCTTTGTAGTAATTTATTTGATATAAAGCTGCAACAAACTGCATGTATAGTACTCGCCAAAAACCAACTTGGGCTAAGTCGGGACTGGGTACGTAAACCTCAAAACATAAGTCTACTTTCCTCTTAATATTGTTTAATATTTAAAGAGAAAAAATAATGCCAACATTTCGATGTTTAACTAAATTATTATCCAAACAAGAAATTTTTTCTGCGGTGACACCATATTCCACAACTCGGTTAATAATTGCAAAACATGCATTCTGTTTTCTAATTCATAATACAAGCAAATAAAGTTGTTAGAAATTGCATTGTTTGTTGTAGGTTCTTTATATGCCGACATTTCATTGGTCGCTAAACCAAATCGTCAGTGAAGTTTAAGCGGTTTAAAAACATTCAACCTCGGATGTTTATGCCACACAAATCAAATGCAATATGAGAGGCTTAGAATGCCTTTATACAAACAACACAATAAACAATTATACTCAACGTGAGTCTATTTTATTATTCTTTCAATATTAAATTGTTAGAAAATGTTAATTTTAATTTCAAAATTTTAGCTTTAGGACTGTTTTTAAAGTCGTGCAAACTCCTTAACTTTGTCCACATTAATATGTTTGTCATTTCCCTAGTGCACAAAGAGTACTCAGCTACTTCCGTGTAAATACAATTTTCTATCTCCAAAGATCCCTTCTTATATTGCAGACATCGATAAATATGTAAACGATGTTATCAGAGCCAGTATGAAAATGTAGCCAATGATGGCAACCATTTAATTGTACATTAAAACCTTGAACATCCGTAAGCAACTAAACACGTTGTTGGTTAAAACAAAAATCGCTTAAAAAGCTTATAAATATTTAAATAAACCTGGTCTCTAATGGCCACACGCATCGTGGAAGCAGCTAGTGGCACTCTAGCTGTTTACTAATAACATAGAGATAAAGTGCGAAAGATTATTAATATCAACAGAAACTAAATTTAATCTAGTTCTGGCTTGACAATAGTAATTAAATTTTGATTAAAAATATGAATTTATGTTGTTGGTTGAAGAAGTATTAAAGAAGAATTTAATAAAGTAAAATATATTTTGCATTTGTAAAGAAAATTATTTCATTAAATTCACCATTTGAACTCTGTTGGGCTTATATAGATAAATTAATGAATACGTTAAGTATTTATAATGTTCTTAATGAATATTTTGCATAATAAATATTCCACCTGTGATTCTAACTTCAGTTTCCATGAAGTAGAAAAAGGGAGGCCACAGCATTATAAATAAAATATTATAATTAATACCCTCAATGTTTGCCAAAAGCCATCCTCATTGTTTTGGTTGAGGGTCTATATATGATTGATAAGCTTGTTTAAAATTTCACCCTTATCCTAATTGTGGCCTTATGATTCGGTTTCCCAAACCTGGTCACATTTCCGTGAAAGCATTTAAATTTATGATTAATATAAATTCTTTTAAATTTCCTATGCAATGCTGTTGAAAAAGTTATTATTTCTCACTTCAAGCGAATTTGTTAAAAGTTAGAGGAAAAAAATAAGAAATTAAGAAACTCAAAATATTTGTATGCAAATATTTTACAAAACTTTTATTCAAAAGCCTTCTTTTTCAACTACAGACAATACCAAACATCCCTTTCAACAACAATATTGTCTTGCAATTTTAAAATTCAACTCTACGAGTATTAATTTTTATTCCATTTGGGACTTTCAACATCGTCATTCTCCACTTTAACAACAATTTGATAATCCGTAAGAGTCGTATAGTCTACGATTACAGCCGCATTGGTATATAACAGGACATTCCATTGGTTAAAACTGTGCTTTCGAAACACTTGGCAACATACATTCATAAAATTGGGTTACATTCAAAGCAATTTAATAAATCTACATGCTAGATATCGATTACTTTTAAGTACAGAGTGTCACCTTTGGTGTATTTACTATACTTTAATCAATTACAATGGAGGAGAATCTTTTTGAAGCTGCATTAATACTACTCACTTCAGAGGTCACTTTCAGTGGTCTTTTGCAGTGGTCTTTTGTATAGTATATAAACTCAATGAATTCCATATATTCTTTTAAAATAACAATTTCACATTCTATTTTTGCACAAAAGTGTTTTTATTTGATAAAAATATTCACACTACTGCTGATCAATAAAAAAAAAACTTGGCGCATAAAACTCATTGTTGGTAATTTATAGCTTTTTTACATTTGAACACATCTAATGTCTATCACCATTGTGTGGCACTGAGATTTCTGTGGTTTTACGAGTATATGATGTTCCGATTTCATTTAACATCTTTGGATTCTTTTAGTGCCATCCCTAGGAAAACGACACTCAATACAAAATTATTGTTAAAATTTTTTATAAAACGTCTTTTTTATACGAGTTTTAATATGAGGAATAAATTCAATGACGTATGTAATAATTGTGGCAAAGAAACCGACTTCAAAACAAAACCGAAGCAACTATGGGTTGGTTAATTTAAAAACAGATATAGTACATTTCTAGTACACATTGGTATAAAAATACAAATGGGAGCTGCTTCTTGAATAACAATAATTTCGTTGATTCGAAATTGTCATCTATAAGTGAATTTTTTCCACTTATTCGGCAGGTACTTTGAGAAAAATTTTATGCGGTACGAATTCAATTACCGAAATTGTCATTTCAGATTAATATTTTTTATTGTTTTTTTTTATGGAGGCGGAAGTAATGGGAAGCCAAGGCAGAGCAGAAGAGTATTTTTTTTAAATGGTCACCATGACACACCATCATCATCGGCATAAAATTAAAATATTATTGTGCCCTAAAGGCCAAAAGAGCTTCAAACATAAAAACAAAATTTTACAGAGGAGGAGTTTTTTTTAACTGCATTGGCTGCTGCAAAATTGATTTTATCCTAAATATTTTATGCCACTTCTGAGAATTATAACAATTTAACATTTAAATTAAGTGGCCATGTATTATCGATTACGATAACTGTGTTAATTATGCTTTTTTGCAGTTAAGGAAACATTATGTTCCATCAATTTATTATTGAGACAATCAGTGTCACATTAAAATAAACACAATTGGACTATTTTGCATCTTTGTTCCATTTTCAAGCGTAAGATTATATTCATAGGCTACTGATAAAAGAAACCAATGTTTATGGAGTGGATTTATTATTATGTACAAAAACATAATATAATTTCGTATAATATTGTTTTAACTATCAAGACTATTGCAGATATTCCCCCAAAAAAATTATTTAAAAAATATGGGTTAAGATGTCCATACGTCCACAGGTTGACTGAAGCTAAACTCTAATCTTACCAGTAGACTTTAATTATTATGTTTGGATCATCTAAAAAAATTCAATTGTACATATTTGAAATCTACAAAAATATGCGTATATAATTCTGCTGTGTTTTCCAATTTTCAAATCTGATCGTATTTTCTGAAATTCTCTTGAAAAAGGTATTCTAACAGGGATAGAAAGTTGTTAGGGGCCATATTGCTGAAGCTACATTTATTAAATTGGCTGAAATTCTGTTTTGCCAAGTAACCAAGAACAGTTACAGCATTTTATCAAAATGGGTGTTCTGTTCCGATTTCATTTTCATCAAAAAATTCTACTCAGCGATGAGGCCGTTTTCTTTGTAAATGGTTACGTCAAACATCATCCAAGCATCCAGGAGTATCAAATTCTTCCTGAAAATCACACTGTTTGCTGTAGATTTTAAGCAGGTGGGGTCATTGTTCCATATTTTTTTTTTTTTTTTTTTGAGATCGACGTTGGTCAGGCCATCACTGTCAACAACGAGCGCTTTAGCCTGAATATGATGTTATGGATAACAACTACATCCGATTTCAACACTACGGCGTTACGTGATCTCTTACCATATTGGACATTCTACACGAGCTATGGGATGGGATCTACCCACCGAGATCGTGTGATTTCACTCCGTTAGGTTTTTTCTTGTGACCTATGCGACCCTCCAAGACAACAGAACCCATGGCGTTTGCGGACATTTTGGATGAGTTTTAACCAGCCACAACTGCATGATGTTATATTTCATATAAAAAAGCATTGATAGGACTTTTAAATAAAAATATTAAAACAAAATATAATATTTTTTAACACATATTGATTTACATAAATTTAAGGAATAAAGCGCTAAAAGCATACGAACTTTAGCACTTTTGAAACGTAATGGTTTAAGTCTACTGATGGGTTGGGTTTATAGACAGCTTAAACCATAACAAACAATAACGTTTTAAATAAAGTTTGCAAGAAACAAAACAGATAAAAAATAAAATTTTCTCTGGGTATTATGCGAATATCTCTCAAGAAACAAAAACTTCCTAAATTACGCGTCAAAGTTGAAATCATTTACAATGTTTCGAATTTTCACTATTTTGCAAAAAATGTTTACAGTTTCCATCCGTTTTCTTACTTTACAATGAACTAACATTAATATTGGCTTCTACTCGATAGTAAGAATTATTCATATTTTTACTATAAATATTTGATTACACCTCAGAATCAGTTTCTTAAAACTTTTCAACTTTCATTAGTTTTCAATAGTTTTTTTATAAGTCCAACAACAATTTCTTTTTACTAATTCAATGCAAAAACTTCTTAAAATATTTGAATTTTTTTCAAGACTTGTTCATGTTTCTCCTAAAGATCCGACCACTTAATCATCTTCTTTACATTAATGGTTTTAATTTTAATTAAAAGCATTACACAACAACACTATGACTTACCACTAAAAACGTTTTGTGCGTCTTGAGAATCCACCTTAAGTTGTTGAAAATTATACTGAAAGTGATAAAAAAAAACAACACCAGAGATAAAAAATTAACCACAAACAAAATTTACCTTAATTTCCAAATAAAGAAAAACATTTTTTACTATCAGTAGCCTCAGGATAGTAAAAAATAATTGCAACAAATTAAAAGTCATTCAACACTTTTTTTGCAAAATCCCTTATCAAACAGTTTAAACAAGCAAATCTTAAAGCAAAATAAATAAAATGAAAAGTAAATTTTATAACCAAAATTTAATACTCAAAGGAATTGCAAATTGAGATAAACTTTACACAATACATATGAAAAAGATATAAAACACATACGTGTTTACATTTTTATTATTATTTTGCTTTAAATTTACATAAAATAATTGAATTTATATTTTTACATGTTGTTTTTAGTTTTATGTATTTTTAGTTTTATTTACCGTATTTATGTACAAGGTGGTGCAATAGTCATGTCATAACTTGAATTTGCTGCCATTATTGCAGACGGTGGAAAATATCTCTGCGTGTAGACAATTATGATGTAGATATACAGGGGAACGTGGAATTATTGTTAGTGATTATTTGACAAATCTTTATACTGTTTTTTATCGCAGTGTAAATTTCATCGGCAGTTTACAAGGGATCGAATAACTGAACGTTTTTTTGAGCGCTTCGTCCACGTGGCTCCACTGCATATATCGTGAGAATTGCCCGGTATCAAATTGCTCGTTCGACCGAGAACATCCCTGCTATTGCTGGTGACGTCAGATTGAATTCTCAGACATCGACGAGATGACGATGTTCAAACGTTCGTTGCAATATTTTTTTGCCGCACTTTGCTGCATGGGGTCTTGATCATTGTTGGTTTCAACCGCCCACTTAGTTCGGGCAACGATGGAGACCAATTTCCAGATCATATAATCTCCTGTTTTGAAAATACTGTCCGTCCAGATGGCCAGATCTGATGCTACTTTTTAAAATCTCGCGTTTACAACAACAATCCACAAACATTGCCAGTCAGCTGACATTGAAAAAAATATTGCCAATTTGCACCCATATGTTTTGCGAGCAACAATTCAAAATACCGTAAAACGAGCGTAATAATGCATCAACTTGGAAGGTGGGCATTTGAACGATATAATTTTTGAAGTTAAATAAAATGTGTATGAAAACAGAGCTCCTTTTTCATTTAAAACATGAAAATTATGACTGGCATTGTTAATTTAAACATTGACATTACTTCTGCGCCACCTTGTACATATTACTTTGTTCTATAAATAACGCTGGTCGAAGCAATTTATTTAGCAAGTATAAAAAATAGAATATTTGTAAAGTTCCTTTAACATTCTTTTCGAATGCCATAATTTTCCTTCCGGTCATTCAGGGAAACTGAAGGCTTTCTCTTTTTTGCTAAATCCTTTTAAATTGAATTAGCAAAATGCACCTGATATCTTCTTTCCTAGGGACAAATTAGGTTTTTCATAAGGCTTCCTTGTCAAAAAGTTCAATTGAATCCAAGCAGAGATTTTTGGTTTGAATGTTTGGCATTTTTTTCTTTCTTGCAGTGGAAAAGGTAAATATGAAATTGAAAAAGAAATTATTCAATGCCCAGAATACCAGTACCAAAAACATTTTCACATTTTGATCCAGCAATAATATAATTTTCAGCTTTATCAACTTTGAAACAACAAGAAACCATAAAATCAAGAAAATAGTGACTCCAAGGAAGCACTAAAGCTTTAACCTTAGTTTATGTAATTTATGCGGTTCCATTAAAAAATTTGTTTTTAATATTGAAATTTTTTTATTTCGTGATATTCTCCCCAACTAATTGTCAAAACAATTAGAGCTTTTTCAAATTGCTTAAAATTCACTGACGATTTGGTTTAGCGACCATTGAAATGTCGGCATATCAAGAGCTAAATCCACAACAAACAATGCATTTTGCAACAAAAAAAATATATTTTACCGATATAAAAAACTGCCAAGTTACGGATTTCACACCGATCTTGACGTTTTAAGCTTATACATAGGAATCTAACCATTTAAGTGATGTTTGTTATTATAGAGTCTCTAGCTGGACTAATCAGAATTAAATTTACGGCATTCCTAGAGATGATATGAATCGATTCGACAATGTGCAAATACTCCGGTTTATACCGACAATGTGAAGCAATTCCTAAATTTAGATTTGAACAACTTTTATTTAGTGTCAGGAGAACCTTCTGGAATTAAATCTCTAACAAATGCAAATACGTGAGCTTTTCTTCAAGAGTTAAATCTAGCGGCAGTGTATCAATGAATTTCCTGATATAAGGATGCTGTTTGATCAGAAGCTGAGTCATACGAGCCGTATGAGTATGAGTATCAATGGTCTTATTAACAATTGGTTATAATGAGTCAACTATAAATTTCTTTTAGGCCGATTCTTCATCATTAGGGATCTGTTCAATAATACATATTCACAGTGGACGCATTAGACCTGTATGAAGATAATTCTTACCCTTCATAGCTCACAATATATATATATATATATATATATATATATATATATATATATATATATATATATATATATATATATATATATATATATATATATATATATATATATATATATATATATATATATATATATATATATATATATATATATATATATTTAGCTTATCCTCCTGCAGATGCACTCTACGACAAATTACACTACCCACTTTGAGGAGTCAAGTTTTGAAAGTAGTACTTGTAATCAAGCTGATAAGCGGCAATATCAGTTCTGAGCTTCTATTGAACAGTCGATCGTTATATGTATATACAACAGCTTTCCTTGCTTCAATTTCCGCCACTAGCAATACAATAGTTTCGCTAAAACTACGCTAATGCTGATTACTTCCGTTATTTCTTATTTAAACGGCTAAATTAACATCACAATATTACATGTAATTAAATATTTTGCCTATAAGGATGTCAATAAATAAATAAATGAATCATGTAGTCGATGTTTTATATACAAAATTTCCGAAAAAAATTAGTTTTTTAAATTAATTTTAAACTATTGCTTCGATCGACTACAAATACGTATCAGGTCACAACAAAGTCAGTTACAATTTAAAATCTGATTTCCACAGGATGTTATTTAAACATGCAAAAAAACAATTTATAGGACTTCAGTGAAAATATAACAGACAAGTTCAAATAATAATATGCTTCATCTATTGCAATTATACACACATTTTTAAATTTTTTCAAGATAAAAATGAAAAAGTTAGAGTAACAGCTCCCCTAATGAAGTAGGATCACTAGGTACCGCAGAACTTTGGTATAGAAGGGGCAAAAGAGCATGAAAATTTAACCTCGATTATATATTAATTTACCAATTGTCATCAATTAAAAAGCAAACAGCATTTAAATGAAAAGAATGATGTCCTTTTATATTCTACAAGACTAATTACTAGAAAAAGAGACATAAGAATTGAAAATTAATTTTCTTACATTTGTCCAGCAGGGAAAATATCTACTTTTAAACAGAAAATTTCTGCATGAACTATTGCTGGCTCTATAGTAATTTAAGAATTAAACAAACTCTATAAAAACATTTTACAAAGTAAGGATATGCTATTAAAATATATTTTTTTATGTTGGAGATTAAACACGAATTACTTTTATATAAAAATGTTTTTTAAATATGTGTTTTATAATCTCCACCATACAAGATACGTAATATTTTCAATATCAATAATATGAGCTTTTATTTTCACAAAAGAACATAAGTTTTATTTATGCATATAAATCGCCAAGAAGGATATATTGTCACATTTTTTCGCTTAATAAAATACATTCATAAAAATGTTCCATATTTTTACGGTCGTAAATATAAATCCACACTACGAAAAAAAAAGAAATACTTGTGTCCAATAGCAACAATTTTTATTAACATTTAAAATCAATGTGTTTCCATTTTATATTGCATTCAATATTAAATGTTGAACGGAATACTAAATGATGTCATTTCAATGTTTATTTCCAAATAAACAACTTTTACTGATTATTTGCGAAATGTTACATGAGTTGCTTTAAGTTTTTTTAGGTTTTTAAAACGTACACATTTAGAAAAAATTACGAAATATCGACATCCTTGTTTTTAAGTGGGGCAACTTTAAATTAATATGCAAATATTTAAAAGACTTTAAAAAACTTTAAAAAATTCACAAAAATAATTCGCCAAACTATTTTGGTAAAATTGAAATTAATTAGTTTGGCTCAAGCTTAATACTGAATTAATCAATAGAGATTAAGACGTTCTTATTAAAGAAGAAATAAGATGAACGCAATCACACTATCAGAACGGAACAGTATTGTGTTCGACGGTCGCCACACTTTCAACATGAGCGTTCTTGTGTCTGTTCTTTTACCGCTTTTTTATTGGGGATGATTAACTATTTAATACGCTTTTGTTTTTCTATTTTTAAGAATAATACCAATATGTGTTAGTACCAAATATCCATCAATTTATTTTAAAGCGTCTTCTCTCATGTCCTTCCTTTCCATTTATTACTTAAACATCGATTTGAAGATTTCTATGGCTTTTTTGTTGTTAAGTTTCTTAGATAATTTTCTTTTTTTTCTTCTTCAAATTTTCAAAATAAAATGATTTTCGATCGTCACACAAACATTGTTCAGAAATTTTCCTGTGTGAGCGGTAAGATATCAAAATTTTGTCATATTTCCTATTAATGAGATTTCTAAAATTTATTAAATCTTTTTATTATCATAAATGAACACCAAAGCATTTACTGCCTTTGACTGAGATACAAAAATACTTTATGGGGGGGAGATAAACAAGCTTCATCATATTAATGATTTTAAACCGACTTCAAAACAACGAAGAGCTTATGTATTCGTCAATATATTATTTTGTACGTGCAGCGATTTTTCGTAGACCGATTTTGAAAAGTTATTTTTCTTATATAAAAGGTGCAAATAAGCTCTATGGAAATAAGCTCTTAAAAGTTTGAAATAACTTAAACATTAGTGTATGCGATAGCTAATGGGAACGTGCAATATTTACATTAATTCTAATGAGTGTCATTCAGTTAGTGTTTATAGCGCACTTTTCCCAAATTACTAAGTCACTTAAATTATGAAGCCATAATTTAATGAGAGTCCTTAATTCTCATTTTTTCCCTTTTCAGTAACAAGGCATAAACTAAATTTTTCGTATGAAAATGAACAAAAGCAAACATTTTCTAGTCTCTCTAACATGTCCACATATGCTGGTCACGCTGTAGGAAACTCAATTCCAAAATTTCAAATTTCCTCTATAGAGGTGTAATTAAGTCAATACACATCAGTAGTATGGTTAACGTCAATGGAGAGAGTATGGGAGAATTTCGAGCTCTTGTTTAGCCTTGCCATGAGCGGTGACATGAGAAACACCAGCACCTGCAGCTTTAATATTTCAGATTATAGTATATAATCAACACCCCCCCTAGAAATGTGCATTCATGAATTCCATTTGACCAAGCGTTTGTGCTAGAAAAGGGGTCTTAATAAATCTTGGTCAATGGGATACTGAAAAGACGATATGATTCTCTGGAATATATTCAAATGATATTGGCTTTCAGTGGTTATATTAAACAATCACTCATTGATTTTTTTTTTTTTTCAAATTATCAGTCGTTTCAAATTAAAGTCGTTTTTTAATTGGAATATTTATATGGAACATTTTCATAGTCCTCGGTATTTTTTCACCACTGTATAAAATTAAAATGTTAAGGAATGTGTGAACTATATTTAAAAAAATTCTTTGCGACAAGCAAAATCCTTTAATAAGATTCATATTCTTAAGATGAGAAGATGAAAAAAAACAAGGATTAAAGTCTTGGTCCCATGAAACTTAAAGTTGTAAGTTTATGTTGCAATAGAATAGAAAACATTACTAACCGCAATAAAGAAAACTAAAAGCTACCATGGAATATTATCCAGGATATTATAATGTTTTAGTTGTTATGACAGATCAAAACCAACGAACGAACCAGCAAAATATAAAAAATTGTCTGTCAGTGTTTTTTCCTCTTTTGTGATTTTTTTTCACTTTATAAAGAAAAAGCGTTAGATAAGCACAATTACCCGATTTAACTGAGTAGATTACAATTCATGTTTCCCCTTATGGATTTCTAGTCATTTTTATTATAAAGAAGTTTATCAAATTATTTCTCGATTTTAGTACACAGACGTTTGTCTCAGCAGTGGATGCTGTCGTTCTCAACGCACTCTTTGGCATCAAAAAGGCGTCTAAGGATAAAATGTTTAAATGGGAAAAAAGTTTAACACTACCAAAACATTACTGACATCTTTTTGTTGTGTGCGTTTGTTTTTTATACATGAAACACCAGAGAGTAAACATGCCACATGACAGAAATCAGATTTAAATAAATAAAAACCACTTTTATGGAAAAAAAAACAAATTATATTTTTTTGGCTGATTTCAGAAAAATTCTTAAATATAAAAGACTTAAAGATGTGATAGTGCAATTTCCTTCACTTATTTATATGCAATTAAGCTTTGGATATTAAAAAGAGATAAATAAAAAATCTTCAGTATTAAATAGATTTTGAATATTTTAAAAATTTCTTAATGGAAAATTTTTTATGATAATTTTAAAGAAAATATTAACAAATTTATAGCTCGGGATATTCTTGCCAACTAATTAGTGGCACAATTAAGGTGAAAGTACATAGCACGTGTTTATGCGGCAATACGTTGCATGTCTCAAAAGCGGCAAGTTACACAACACACTTTAAAAGCTGATTGAAAAACAGCTGTTATGTGGTTTTTTTATATGAAGCCACTATTGACAGAAATCTATAAAGCTGAAAGCTCATACCAACCGTTTTATACGCCAAGTTTTTTATTTTGATCAGATATTATTATTAAATAAAAAATATTTCGGCAAAAATGAAAAGTGAAATTGTAATTTTAAAAGGATTTATGGAATTTTGTTTGAAAAAGCCTACGAAAAGCTCCAACAAACCAAGAGACGATTTTTTCTTTGTATTTGGAACGGCGGGAGGTAAGTAGTTGTTTACCGCTTTAATAAAGTTCTTCTCCGTTGCACTTGTTTAAAGAGTAATAAATACAACAGAGGTGACAGTCAGTACATAAAAGTAATCGATAACTAGAATGTAAATTTTTTTAAAAAAAGAAATTCATTTTAATGTATTTTATTCTTGAAAATAGTACAACCAGCTTTATTACAAAAACTTTTTCTGCATTAAAAATGTTTTCAATGCAAAAAAGAGAAAATTAAAATCTACTACACAAACATTTTTATAGATATCATTGGAAACAGAATATAGTTTGTCATGTTTGGCTATCAAAACCAGCTGACCTTATTCTTTAATGCATGAGACGCATGCAAAAGTGGAAAGTATACCTACTTTATGCGTGCCATGCGTTTACACGTTCTACGCGATTTGTTCTGTAACTTGTCACAAAGAATTACCCTGATTCTACTTTTTTGACACATGCATTAAACGCAACAATGTATAGAACGGTTGGTATGGACTTTCATCCTAACGTCCTGAAATGTGTAACGCTTTATATGTAACTCTACGTTTAGAGTTTCAAAAATTCTTGTTGTTTTTTTTCAGTGAACTTCAACCGATTTATACATAAATTTTCACATACACTATGAGAATTCTATCATAAATGAAAATTGCACATACATAGCTATAGTAGGCTTAGAAAGACTTAATAAGAACTGCATAACGAACAATTTATATTCGATATTGATCTATTTTTTATATATTTTATATATTATTTTTATTTTTCCTTCAGCCTGCATACAATGAGACGCCAATGTATTTATAGGGCAAAAACCAAATACAGAACTCTTATTTAACATTATTATTAAAATTTATGGGAATAATGTTCCTAAAAATTACTATTTGAAAAATTAGTATTTAAAAAATGTATTGTTTGTTGTGTAGCCTTGGAGTTCCCCCAAGTTAATGATGAACTCGCCTGGTTATATCCATATACAACAATACGTATGAACATATCTTTGAGAGGATACAACGTGAACAGGGAGAAGTTAAGATCGACAGCAAATCCAACGAGTTTTGAGAGAAGTGCTTCAAACCACGCTCTATCAAAAGCCTTGGAAATACCCAGAGCCACACTAAATTCGTCAAAATAGCAATGAATTGACAGCATATTTCCAAGAGGATTGCTGCTAGATCATTCGTAGTGGGGATACTGCAGAAACTATACTAGCAGTCGCTAAGTAACCTTTTGGACTTTAGATACCTCACGAGATAAAAGTTGAGTACGAAAATGAAAAACTAATTTTCGCTTTCATTCTTGTCACTAGAATATTCCATAGTCGAAATAATAGCCAAACTTTAATGCCTTCAAATTGTACTCTTATTAAAGGCTAATTTTCATGAATATAGAAAAGATTTTTCTAATTAATATTTCGTTGTTAAAAATACGCCTCCAAAAACTTTTCTGCATAATAAAATTCGCAATTATTTAAAAACTATTTTAGTTAAAATCTCTTCTTATTTATCTGTTACACTTCTCTTTGTCATTTAAACACATTTATTTTTTACTTTTTGCGTTTTTAGTAAATAAATATTTTTGCTTTGGCCAAATTGTTTTCTGCAACTTTTCCAAATGTTTTTTTTTTTGTTGTTGCTCTCATAACAATTTTCTTATTTTCGCAAAGTCATCACTGTTGTTTTAACTATTTAAAAAAAGAACTATTAGTCTGAAAATAGATGATGGCAATTGCAAAAGCAGCGAATGAAAATATGTTTGATAAATGATCATTACGGTCCTTTAGAAGTTTTTCCTGCCATATTAAATTAAGGCATTTGAATCAGGGCCACATTTCGTAAAACAAAATGAAAATGCTTTTCGATTTTTTTACGGAACACAAAAACATATTTCAGATTTTTGATATGTTATGAAATTCTCATATTGTATTTGAAGGTTTTTGTATAAACATACGAATTTGAATGCTTTGCGATCAGGTTTATACGTTCAAATTTCGAGATATAAATGTCTAAGCCCATAACGAATAGCCTTTTCAAATACTAATTTTACTTAAAATTATAATATTTTTGTTTCCATTCTATGGAATAGTAATTTATTTCCTAAAACATTTTTTAATAATCATAGATGATACTCAATGAGTATCGAAATACTGATAATTTCAAATACAATTGTTTAACCACTAAATAAGACCTTCAGCTTAAATAATATTTGATTTAAAACATTTTTTATTATTCTAGGAAGTATTAAAATATTTTTGATGTAATTGTTATGGCAAACATTAACAATAGTTTTCAATTTGGAGTGTATCCAGCAGGACTTTTATGATACATGTTATAAACTTGCTGCGAACTATGTCCTTAATTGAAATAAATTCTCGATACGGATGTGTAATAAGTACAAATAATTTGGATTCCTGATAATAAAATTAAAATTAACCAGAGCACAGATAAGCTCAATCGACAAAAATACTCATGAATGAATTAATCAAGAGCTCCATGAAATTAAAAAAAAAATAATAATAATAATAAAAAATTAAATGAAATGAACATTTTATAGCAAGAACTTGAAGCGGCGAGATAGCCATTATTCAGCTTTGCAATATCATTAACTTTAATACTAATTTCGAAGGTCTTTAACAACCTTTTTCAACTTATAGTTTTTGTTTTTGTCTCTGTTAACGATTACAATTTTTTTTTGACGTAAAACGTATTACTTTGGGCCAGAGAAGTTACAAAAAAACTATAACAACATTTCTCCAACTTTTGGCAATTGCAACACAGCAACAAAAAACAGCAAATACTTTTGTAACGACTTACATCCTGGTAGAAAATTTTTGAAATTCCACGAGGAACAAATGGCAGAAACAAAATAAATTGAAACTTTTTTTGTCTAACAAAGATTACACAGCAAACCTCCAAAGACTTTGGGACTAATGTTGATCATCTGTCAGTAGAGTTTTTTTGTTCTACATTTCGCAGCTCAACTTTTTGTGTAAAACTTGAAAAAAATGTGTTCCCAATGATGGACGAGTCAGTACGTTGAAATCTGACTAAGAGAGAACAAATGCATGAACATTAGTAGACCAGCGTATACAAGAGCTTCCTTCTTTGTGTAATTTGAGACAAAAATGCTAAAAGAAGGGGGATTATATCGTTGCTAGTCACGGGTTACACAGAAGCAAATAAGCGAATAGAAAAAATGTTTTTGGTTTGAGTTGAAATATTGACAAAGTTTTGAAAATTCCAAATACTTAAGATGTGTGAGAGAATTTAACTGATTAAAATGCCAGAATTTCATTGATAATATTGGTTGGCTTATATGCAAATAAAGACATATATTTCTATATTTGAAAATTTAGGAAAAAAAATATAAAATTAATTAACACTATTTACACGAACTTTTTTAATATATCATTTATTTTATTAAAGAGCTTTAGGTCTTTTCAGGAAAAAAAGTAAATAAAAAAAAATGCTTTTAATTTTTTCCTGAAGAAGACGTCGAAAGAAAGAGGCTTCGAAATATTAAAATAAAATGAATTTGTTTTTTATAAAAAGATCCAAAGCTCATTAATAAAAAAAGTACTAATAGAACAAGTTAAACTATTAAACTTTTGAAGCCTTTCCAGTAATGATGAATCGATAACTCACAGACACACTTTCAGTAAAATAAATCATACAAATTATCTTATCATTCTTAAACAGCAGCAAATATAGAGCTGACCGTATAAGAAGCAGCACTTTTTTAGACCCCAGTGTAAATAACAACCCAGAAAAAGGATACTTCTATAACTTGCGATCTGAAAGTACTGAAAACTTCTTCTCATTATATGATATTCCCTTTTCTGGATCCTATTCTTGGGATATAAAGTCATATTCAAGATGTTTGGAAAAAAAATTGGAAGATAAAATTTGAAAAAAAAAAATTAGATAATATTGGGCTTGAAGTCTGCTTTTTGGTAAAAAATTTTATATAACACAATCGGAAATTTTAAGGTAATGGGAAATTATATCAACTATAAAACAATTATTTTAATTGACGAAATTAAAAAGTTTTTGATTATTTTTCAATGAAAATTTTTTTAAATATTTAAATGTATTTAATTTTATGTAAAATTTAAGTTAATTAGTCTAGATTGATTTCAATTCCTGAGTTTTTTGCCTCACACTAAAAATGTATTCCAACTATTTGTACTAAATAACAAGTGAGGAGGATCTTATTATTACATTGTCAGAACGGAACAATATTGTTTTCAATGGTCGCCACACCATCATTACTTTTTAGGTGAATTAATGAAATCTATGGTCAAAAAATTTGCTCAAATTGATGATGTTTTCTAATGTTAAGATTTGCTCCGACCTTGGGTTCATCTCTGGTGGGTATGCGAAAAAAATTATATTTTTTCTCTTTAGTCATATAAAAATGCAGTAAATTTTTTCCGCTAGATCTATCATTGTGAAAATATTTAGAATAGTATTCTAGTATTCTAGTACATCTAAGAGTTGTTACTTGGTGAAAATTAAATTTTTTAAAAATCGAAGTGAAATCTTGAAATTTTTGTGATGAGGGAAGTAAAAAAATTTAAGAAACAAGAGCCCAACGATTGGCGTAAGTGATATAATGTGTATTCAACTTGATTCTGCTAAGACGGCGAATACTGTACAAATATTTTATACACATTATGTAACTTACATTTCACAATTTGATGGGTCTTCACATTATTAGCCCATTAATGTTTATTTTAATTTTCTATTGACAGCATCATTTTGCAACAAATAGTCTAATTTCCTCTATGCTTTTACAATTTTAGTGGGAAAACTCTTAAACCAATCTGTACTTAACTGATGTACACACAATGGAAACAAATAGATGATCCCACTATTGAAATATTCTCTTTTTCGCTCTAAATGGTCGAGCTTATCTTAAAAGTATTTAGAAAACATTAAAACTACGTTATTTGAAATTCAAAACATATTTAAAAAATCGCACCTTAAATAAGTCATTAAATATTATTTCGACTCTTGCCTATATAATACGAAGCAAACGATACGCCTTAATCGTTTAAATAAGAAACTTTTTTTACGCAAGAAAGTTAGAAGGGCAGTTAACTTATCAATTATTATCACGTCCCTTATTTCTTATAATTTAAGCTCCTTATTAACTGACTTACTTCTCCAACATCTTCTCCATGAGCGTGCTCTTTATGTCTATTTATAATTTTATAAAAAAATATAAGAAAGAAAGTACTACGAGTACTTTGAGTAAAAAGGAAACATTTTATTTATATTTATTTAACAAGTAAACGTGATTTAAATTTCATTTTAATTCTTTTTACTTTTACTTTACTTTATACGATTAAATTTTCCTTTACGGTTTACTTTTGCAAAGTTTTCTCGCCTCACTGCTGTTGTAAAAAAGCAGAAATGGATGGAAAAAAATACTTTTTGTACTACAAACATATTTTCCTTTTAAAAAATAAAGGCCTAAAGTACAGGTGAGTCTTAAGGGCGATTATCGCTGCATATTTTTGTGCGTTTCACGTAAACGAAGCAATTTAAAGTTTTCACTTTTGATCTGTTTGTTTATATAGAACAATAATTTTTTCCTTGTACAGTGATACGTGCGTATTAAAATTAAAAAAAAAATGTTTATAGTCATAATTATAATGTGTTGGTTAAAAACAACAAACCATAAATTTTTGAAACTCTAGTTATTTTAAACGATTAGTTGGACAAGGGGCGAAATACATGGACGCGGGGGGAAAAAAATGTTGAGGACTTCAAAGATGAACATATGTATTGTTTTTTTTAGAGAATCCAACTCTTCAGTTTTTAAATTCAAATCCATGTCATGATGTTCCTCATATTTACGTAATAAGAGTACATAATTTACATAGAAATGTTCATAGGTATATACATACATGTGTGTGTAAATTTTCTTAATTAAATCTGTACAAAAAATTCAAAGTTTATTTGAAGTTTAAAGAAGTTAATACGTGTTGCATGTTTCAACATTTTTGCCCAAGCGAAAAATTATATAATCTTGAATATAATTACATACATTATTTGAGATTTCATTTCGATATGATAGAGTTGTTAATTTTTCTGATTTCGAATATACGAAGTTTTTTTTTCTTAGATTTTAAATGATTTTTGTAAGATTCTCCATGTATAAAAATTTATCTTTCACAATAACAAATTGGAACACAACATATTTATATACTTGAGTTACAACTGTGTCCGGAAGTGTAGATTTATTCCAACATACCACAATCTTCATTTACAAGAAACTTTATTTCCAATTTAAAATATTATATCAATTGTTATCCTTTTTGAGGATAATAAAAAGCAATATGAAATTCTTTATATAAAAGAAATGCTTTACTTTTTTGTGGTTCCATTTTTCCCCCTTAAAAATTATTGGAAAACAGTCATTTTTATTGTTTTTGTAGTTAAAAAAAATGTCTATTCAAATCTTATATTGTAAGTTATTATATTTTCACAAACTTTGTTAATAAAAAATGTATGTATTACTGATAAAATTATTTACTTAAATTTAAAATCTAAACCAGCTTTTACATCAAATTTTATTGGTTTAAAATGATTTTTCGTATAAATATAACTTCTTATTATGGGTGTAATTTCTTCTTCTGTCGGATTTAGTTAAATAATTATTATGTTTTTTTTTATTATTGTATTTTTTTCTAATGAAATATAAAAATAATATAAAAGTACATATTTATTGATATTAAATAAATCATGGATGTTTTATTTCAACCGGTTATTTAAGTGATTGAAAATTGGCTGACTAATAACCGATTAAGACAACATAACGTTTAATCAATCGAGCGGTTAACCGATTAATTTAGAAACCCTATTAATTATATATGTATCTCTGAGTAGCATGGAGGCAGAATATATGGCGCTATCATTAGCCGCAAAGGAGGCAGAGGAGTCGTAATAAAGAAATAGAAAATACTGGAAGCATTTTCATTTTAACAATCATATCTGAAATATATTCCTCTTGAATTAAATGTACTTGGGTAGTTCTTAAGAGCCTTTACATATTCAGAATTCCCACAGTCGATTTTTGAGTTATTGGAAAAACTGTTTGTAGCTATTCTTCCAGAGGGATTTTGAAAACTGACTGTTTATTCGAAAATTAGCTTGAAGTGTTTTGGCAATTTTTGAATATTTCTTTTATTTTAATTAACATGTATACTATATAAAATTCTCTGATTACCAAATTTATATTGCGTTTGCATTAGTTTTATATGCGATAATAGAGCTTAGTAGGAGGACTTTTATTACTACTATATATTTTCTGAAAAAATGTGAGATATCAAATTAATTATACAATGCACTATTGAAAATTGACAATCTCAACATTTAAACTTTGTCTCATTTTCCAAATACTATATCAAAAGAAATAATTAAATTATTTATGTCTTAATCTCTAAAGTTAATCTTAAAATAAATACGAATAAACTTTTTCGTAATGGTTTCATTTTTATATATAATCCAGTAAAGGTTCCACGACCATATAAAGAGAAATTTAATGAATAAATTTGCAAAAAATATAAATTTCAATTATAACAGCAAAATTGAAATTATTTGTTGTCGTTCACTTCATATGTACGTCCATACAAATTAATAAATTAATTTGATTTAAATGGTCAACAGCTGTGTACAGATTTTAGCTGTTCCATTTCGATGCTGCATTTTTTAAATCAAACATGTGTGTGTGTGTGTTTGCGTGTGTGCATGCATGTTGCATAAATATACGCAAGGGGTCGTTATGTACGTGAATTCCAAGTTATTGTACTCAATTAAAATTTGTTATACTTTGTTGCAATCTGTGGTTGTAGTTGTGTGTGATGGTACGTGCACCTACATGTGCATTTTAATAATAATACACTTGCATACGTGATATTTTAACTGCGGTAGTTTCGTATGAATAGCATTAATGGTGCATAAATGGTCACATGTGTATGCAAATTTAAAATAAATAGACTTTAAAATCAATTTCAGAAATAATATTATGCTCATGCAGAAATTAGTGCTTATGTTAGCCAAATGTAGCATACGATATAAGCGGCAATTAGACAGATTTCTTTTTTTCCAAAAAATTCTCTAATGCATATGACTCAATTTACGTTTAACAATTTTCAGTTTTTCAAGTATGGCTTTTCATAACGAGAGGAAGGTTGCAAGGCTTATGAAGACTGCCTCGTAAGTCATTAGACAAGCTATCGAATCGAATCTGTAAGGAACCCGTAGAAAAGAAGACCATCACGCACTTCGCGCCACCAAATCGAAATTAAAGCGGCCAACCAAGACAAGAGCTGGAACGAGATAAATACACTTGCTTCGGACAAATTAGAATTGAACAAATTTGTTATGGCCCTATGCTCCTTGTAGGAACTTCTACTTGCATTACTTTTGATGATGCTACCATTGCTGATGGACATTCAGGGGTCTCGCAAGAACCAACGCGGTAAAATATTAAAATTTTTCGACAATTGTCTATTGTTATTTACGTAGACATGTAACATATGTGGGCATAACAAAATATTTATCATGCTTTATTAATAACATCAGGGAAAATTACACACCATATCATGATGGGTATAAGCAAGAGTCCACTTAAATCCCAGAAGTGCTAGTTTCCCAAAAATATTTCTCCATTTTAATAAAAATTAAACAAGTGTTGACCTTTTAACTACAAATAGAAATACATGACACCTTGATTTCGAGTTCTTGAGTTGCTACTCAAAGTAGTAGACTTTAATTGATTTTTACACAAATTTTGTAGTTTTCTCGATTATTTTTGGTGGATTTTAATATAAAATAAATAAGGCCTTTAAGAGTCCTGTAATATTGGCATAGTCTACTTTCTTGAAATTAAATCAGGGGTGTTACTCTCTATTGCGATGCGTTTGATATTTCGTTAGCGTAAGATATTTAGTTTTAATGAAGGATTTTAACATACGTTTTTGTATTACAAAATAGACTGACGCCAGATTTGCGAAAGTGAAAAAATTAGATGCGAAAGGAAAATGCGTAAACGCAATAAAGGGTAGCAATTATCCGATTAGGTACCATTTTTCTTACGCATCGCAATAGAGAGTAACCCCCAGGTTGTATATTCTGCTGGGATTAATTTTCACAAATAATTGCCCAATTATAACTTTCCGGTCATTAGAAAAATATATATACATATATATAAGAAATATTTGTCCGCCAAATATTTTCATATGAAGAATGAAAAAACATTTATAAAATGAATTTGTGAAATCAACGATATATATAAAAGACTTTCAATTAATTAACACTGTTTTTTTTCGAACTTTTTTAATATATCTTTTATTTTATTAACGAGCTTTAGGTCTTTTTATAAAAAAAAACAAATTTATTTTATTTCAATATTTCGAACTCCAAAGAGCTCGTTAATAGAATAAAATATATAAAAGATTTTCGTTAGAACTTAAAGAATTTTCCAAATATGAATTTATCAATTTAATAAAATATAATGATATATTCATACCATTTTTTACCGGGAAATATGCTAAAGAGAGTACATTTCCGTAGGCAGCATTTAAACGAAAGTGCAGCAATTCCTTTTACATCTCTATTCATCAACTCAACTGCATTATCATCGCCATCATTTGCATTGCTTTATTGCATATAATTATTTTATAGGGGAAATTTTTTTCCACCACTTTTAGTTGCATAACAAATATTCGTCCTTTTAATTTTTTTCTTTTGTTGTACATTTTTTAGTCATCACGTTAAACAAATATTTTTGAGAGTATTTTTGTTTTCGTTTTCTGCTTTCATTGTGCTGCTCAGATTTTACAGACGAAGTAAAAGCTGCTGTAAAGTACATTTTCGATGTAAACGTTGCTCTTTATTTGCTTAATTAATTTAATGAAATAAAATGTTTACAACACTTTTTAATACACTCAAACAGGAATAAAATGTTATACAAATTTCAAAAAAAAAAATGCTTAAACTGAAATAAGTTTAACAGGAACTATTGCAATAAATACATGGTAAAAGGGACGGCACGTTCAGCTTTCAACGAAACCCAAGGTCTACGAATATCGAGAATGATGACAAAAAATATTTTTCTGCTTTGGTATGTCACACAGAAAAAACAGGGGCTTTTATGGACCGCAAGCCGTCAGAGGTCCTTCGAAAAACCAATAATAAAATATATACTTCTAAAACTTTATTTTTATATTTATTTATTTTTTCATGAAAGGTTTTCTGTTTGTTTTTGGTTATACACCGTTCTTTTAGTACAGCATAGTCATATCGCAAAAATTTATTTTTCTTAGTTCATTATTTTTTTACATGTAAAAAAAATCAAATTACATCTAAAGCTAAGTTGAAGGAAACTGTATCAATGAGTTTCGATATGGAAGCGAGCACTTTAAAGTTCGACTCTTTTTGAGATACGTCTATGTTAGATTAAAAGAACAAACCATGTGCTATTTGCCAACTATGGAAATGGATTGTCTGCATTTCCGGGACCTGAATTCAAGTTAGTAGTTATTTAAACTTATTTTTATTACAAAAAAAGTTAGAAGAAGAAACTAGAATTATAATTATTACTATCTGCAATGACAAATTCAGGTCTCAAACTCCAGCTAGACTAATAAAGAGGTTCAATTTAAGTAATACAGCACGTAAAACTACGTAAAATAATAAAATTCTCGAAATATGTGTACTTTCAAACAAAAACGTGTACTATCAATCAACCAAGTACTTTTTATTAACACGTAGTTTATTCTTCAAAGAGTAGTAGTTTTTTTTTATCAAAGAGTAACTTATTGACAATTAAAAATGTGCTATTAATCAAACAGGTACTTTTTATAAAAACCGTGTTTTTATCAAAAAGCTATCTTTTATTAAAAGGTACTTCTTACCAAAAAGTACTTTTTCATCAAAAGACCACTTAGTACCAATAGGTAGTTTTTATCCAAGAAGTTCTTGTTGTCAATGAGGTATTTTTTATCAAAAAAGTATCTATTATTCCTGGTACTTTTAATCAAAAGATACTTTTCAAAGTGGTACTTTTTTTTATCAAAAGGTACTTTTCATCAAAGTGGTAGTTTTTTTTTATCAAAAAGGTAGTCATCCTTAAAGAGGTAATTTTAGTGAATAATGTACTTTTTATTGAAATAAGATGCACCATTGATTAAAAAAGTACATTTTATCAACAATGTACTTTTTATCGAAATTTCACAGTTGCATCGCAAGCTGACAACATTAACTTCTATAGGATTTCGTAGCAACCTTAACAAAATGTTTTTACTAAATGTTCTGTCTTAGACTAGTGTAGCTAGTCCATAAGACTAGTAGCCTAAAGGCCGCATGTTCGATTCCTGCCGAAGACTCTTAGTATTTCTGCATTTCTTAGTACTTTTGCAGTTTGTATATGTCTAATAAACCAAAAGTACCCTTTACCTAAACAATCCCTCTTATTATAATTGTAGCGTCGACGTCACATCAAGTCGACAGAAAAAAAGACAGCAGTTCTGAACTTGTTGTAGGCAATAATTAACTTATATTGATGGCCAGTTGTAATTTTATAAGAAATACTAGTAGTAATATCCTATCAATAATATTTAGTAGTTCTCGATAATGTTGCCACAATTGCCAATATATTGATGTCGATTTGGTGTGACGTCGACGTCGACAATTATAATAAGGGCTAATATCTTATCGCCACTGTCCATTATTTATTTAGCACGTGGATGCTGCTTTACTTAGGCTATATTTTAACAAATTAAATACCAATTAATTCCAATCTTCAAAAACGTCATCAAGTTTCCTTTTTAATAACTTTAACAATTAGTGAAATTAACCGCGCTTTTTTCTCACACTAAAAAGAATTTTTTGGGCACACACACAATACCGAGTTTAAAATACTTGAGTTAATATTTGATTTTATAATCTGGAGCAAAAAAAAAATCTGGAATTTCGTTAATTACAAATTTTGGACAACCATATACATAATTCTCAAATAATTGGAAAGTAAATCAATTAGCAGATTGCTATATTTTATATAGCAGGCAGACAATGCAATTCTATTTCAAATATGGTACTTTTTTAAATATAGTTAAAAGTAGTCCTATGCAACCAATGTGGAATTTTTAAAAGATTTATAATGCTGGTACACTCACTAACACTTCAAAATTGTGTTATTTCTTCAAGCTCAACAAATTGAATAAACACTTTCGTACACCTAGTTTTATTTGTTCATTCATCCCCCTCCCCTTATTTTCGACTCAAATGCTCATGCTGTTGCCGCAAATCTTTTCAAATAATTTCACTAGTAAATAATGACAGCAACGTTCATCGTGATTTGCAAACACTTCAAAATCTTCAACGAACGGAAGCACAAAAATTAAATGTTGCATCTATACATCAAATTTATTCTCGCATATCGTATATGGTATATTTTTAGTATATGGACAAATAAACTAAAATAAAATGCTAAAATACAGACATACTAACGCGTGTATATTCACATATACAAAGTATATCAACGAAATTGTCTAAGTATTTAAATAAACGACAGAACACTTCAAATAAATTGCAACAAATCAAGCTGAATGAACAAAAATACATACTCGCGTTTAACTTGGTTTATGCTTTTTGTACGAACACCCATTCATATGCATGTGTGTGTAGTCCTTACACTTATACTAGAGCAAACGCACATATTGTATATATAAATGTATGTTCAGTGCCAGTGTACTTTCAACATTTAAACTAATGATGTCATGAAACACATACACATACACACCCATATATATATATATATATATATATATATATATATATATATATATATATATATATATATATATATATATATATATATATATATATATATAAGTGTATATATATATATATATATATATATATATATATATAAGTGTATATATATATATATATATATGAGTAGGTGAGATGCAAAACTCGCTCGTTACACGTTAACAGAATTTTGGAAAAAAGCAAAAAACACGTAGCGGCTGATTAAATGGACCAAATTAGTGGAATACTTTATGTTCTTAGATGTTACCGCATTTTTGATTAAAACTCAAGAGTTGAAAAATTAAAACGTACTGAAACATAGAAAAATAATAGATTAAAGTTTTGAACGAACGAGTTTTGCTACGAACTTTCGAAACAAACGAGTTTTGCTACAAACCATATGACATCGCACTATGGCAGCGACTATAGCCCACCAGAAAATTCTATAATTATGATTTATTATGTTTTGAAAATTATTTTACTTTATTAAATTTCAGTACTAAATTGGTAATTTAAATTAATTTGTAAAAGTTTTAGAAAAAAAATACGAATTTTTTAAATTGAAAAGTTGAAAACTTCATCTTCACAATATTCTTCATTATTTTCAAGATGTGTATTATTACTATTATTGTCCAACACCATAGCATAAAATTGCAGTTCCTCATTGGTTCTCCAATTTTCTCCAAAATGTTTTGATAAAAGGGTTGCCACATCTTTTTTCTTTTCAGTTTTAATATCCACAATGATGGGAAGCAGATCTGGAATAATTCTATTAATTGTCTTTCCTCGTTTCAAAAAAGGTTTTGGGGTGCAAAAGTTGTTTTTATAATTAATCTCCCCCATTCCTTTCCCAATTTTTTCCATTATCATTCGCTTTGCACTTTTAAATTTAAAATAAAGTTGACCTGGTGCTTTCACCACAGAAGATACAGCAGTTTTCCAATCATATATAAAAACATCGCTTTCAGCTTTTCGTACTGTACAGAATTCAGTAAAAATAGCCCAGAAATTTAAAAAAAATGTAGCTTCACAAAGCTACATTTTTTTTAAATAAAATTTTAATACGTGTCGCGCTAAACGGTATACATATGTACATAAGTATATTGTTGGTACATGCATATAAAAATGCAAGTTAAAAACAGTTGTTGTAGTTTGTCATATTCATTTTAGAAATTCGTCACTATTACTATAAAGAGGGCTTAGAATAGAAATATTGGACCAGCGAGTTTTGCTACGAAGCGTCTGATGTATGGAACCAACCACTTTTGCTGCTAACTGCTATCTTAACAGATGTCAAAATATAAAAAAGAGCATACATTGATACAATCTATATATTGCCTGTCATAAAACTCCAGAAGAACAACTAGAATCAATGGTTATCTCGATTTTTTTAATTTTTGTAACGAACGAGTTTTGCATCTCACCTACTCATATATACACATTCATATGTGTTCTTATACAAAAGAGTATACGAGTAGTTTTATGTGCATCACACTCTCTAGACATTTACATATAGAATGAAAAATACAATATGCAGATGAATGTTTAAGAGCTTATAAAGAGTTTTATTCTATTCTTTATTGTCTATTTAGTATAAAAAATCATAGACGAGAACTAGAACATTATTCTCCTTTAAATGAATTTAAGAAGGAATGAATTTTTCATTGAAACAAACATGTTTTCAATGTGTGTTTGTGTAATTGCAAGTTTCAAGTATAACAATAACAAAAAATAGATAGATGTATGCATGTATTTAGATTTTCTTATTGTTTTATTTTTATATATACATACATACATATATAAACTAGTATGTGTAGAAACATCAGAGATGGTTAGTTGAAAGATAGAAACTTTTGAAAGTTAGAGCTCAATCACTTAAGGTTTATAAGCATTAAAAATTTTTACATTCTACTCCCGCTTCATATACACGCAATGAAATAAGAAGCTAATTAAAGCATAGCCTAAAGGATCAGCATCTGTATACTCGTATGGCAATGGTAATATATATATAATCTGTATATAAATTAATATGTATATAAAAACCACTTTCTTAGAAGCAAAAGTTATTTAGACTCCATTGCATACTGCAGTTTTCATTAAATAACAAAAGTGCAAGTACCTACACGGTAAATCAGCAGGAAGAAGTTTGTCAGATATCAACAATTTAGCCAGTCTATTTATATGGTAATGGGTTTAAACAATAGCCATATCATATTAGTGCCCTCCACAAGTTGAAAGATCTCGCGCCAGCTCATGTTGCACATTTCTGCATTTCAAGTTCCATCCGAAACTTTATGATTAAAAAATATAAGCTGTCCTTCCTAGCTATCACACAAAAGTATTAAATAAATCTAATTTTCAAGGCAATCGTCTTATGCTACTTGGAACATACAACTACTCTAGCTCTACTTATTTATCAAAAACGTAGGGTGCATTAAAGCGTAAAACACGTTTTGTGAACTTTCAGATTGAGCCATCAATTTGGTATCAAATTTGAACAAAATATTTGTGGCATGTAAATACGATTCATGGAGACAGCTCAATATCATGTGCTGCGAATCATTCGCCATGGAAAAAAATCTTATAAATAGATATACTAATCAAAAAAAATTAATAAAGCCTACACTTTGCTAAAATTATGATTTCTTTTGTTTTGAGGTAACTAAAGACAAATTATTTACTTAATATTGGAATTTATTATTTCGGAATATTCTCCCCAACTAATTATTAAAACAATTAGAGTTTTTTCAAAATGTTGTGTTTGTAGTGGCTTTAGCTGTTCATATACCGACATTTCATTGGTCGCTAAGCCAAACCATCTGTGAACTTTAAGCAGTTTTTGAAAACGTTCAACCTCGGATGTTTATGCCAAACGAACTAAATACAATATGAGAACTTAATGCGCGTTTAAATCACATGTTGCAACAAAAATAAAATACACTCATGTTGTTGTTTTTTTTAAAGCTTTCCAAGAGTTGCCGTTTTATAAATTATTTATTTATTTATAGTTCACAGCAGTAATTTTTTGGTACTTCACGCATTCTGCTTATCGACGCACAGTTGTAACACTTACCTGTGCTGTAACCACTACTCACCTCTATCTTTCTACTCTTATTTACATTATTGTCTGATGCCTCCGCTGGTAGTTGTTTTAGTGGCTGTTAATTGTTATCCTTTGTACTCTGTGGCTGTGTATATTTCACATGTTTGCATGTTTGTTTGAACGTTGCTTCCTCTCTTGTCCTTCCAACTATATTTCAACATTCAGCTTTATCTCCTTTGTTACTACTTCTTTTGCTCTAATTTTTTTTTTTTTTTTGCTCATCACTTTTGTGTCTCATCGTTCTTCTGCATTGCCTGCCTGGCTCCTGCTATATCGACTTCCGCCCATTCCTGCCCAGCAAAACATTATAACTCGCGTTTTGTGTCTTGTATGGAGTCAAATTCTGTCTGGTCCTCACACCGATACCATAATTTGCAATATCATTTATGTTCTTTTAATAAAATTATATAAACTTCATTAAATGGAATTCATTTTTTACTTACATTAAACTATCATGGTAATTTTTAAAAAGATTGACAAATTTAAAACAGTTTCCTCAAGTTATGTAGAACGTTTGTTAGATTTATGGTTGCATCAAATATGAAATATTTGATGCAACAGTGGTCTAGAGAAAAAAAAAATTCAGTAGCAAGGAACACAGGGTAAAACTCCATTTAGTTAGACATTTTGTTCTTATAAATTAAACTAGGGAGCATTATATTGTAAAATTGGTTATTTAATTCATTCAGTTGAACTAGTTAGTTAGTGAACTGCCCAAGAGTACTACTTATATATACCTAGGCCAGGGAAATAATGTTTCCTCATAATAACCCAGCTCTGGTATTCATACAGATGTATGTTCAACATTTTTCCTTTTAATGTCGATGTTTATTGAAAGGAATAAGGATCCTTTTTCTTGGCTGTATATTATTTCTCTCTTATAGACAAATTGTTTAAAATAAAGAAAAACTGTTAAATATAATAAATTGAAAAATATACCAAATTGAATATTTTTTCTTGAGCATATTTTCGTTATTGTTGCAAATATTTACTTTATCTAGTTTGCATGAAACAAGAATCACATTTAATTTTGTATGTATATGCAATAAAGTTTAGAAAATAATAAATTGGAGCAGATAGAGGCCAAGACTTATTAAGCATTTCAGTTATTTAAGAAAATATTTTCTTTTACAAAAAGTAATTAAAGTTTTTAAGCAAATACTCTATCACTACTTTTATTGAAAACTATAAAGAAGTAGACCAAAAATAAAAACAAAAATACAATTTGTTTTCGCATGCAACAAAAAAAGAGAAACAAAAGTTAATGTAGTATTCAGCTGGACTCTCAGCATGTTGTAAGCCCTCCATTTAATCATATTTAAACATCACTGTAATAAATTTTGTACTTAAAATACCCAAAACAAATTTTTAGTTATTATAATAATCTAGTTCTGTGATTTTTTAAACAACCAACAGTTGAAGTTTTTATCTCTCAAGACAAGTACTCGGCGGGTGTCCCCAGCTCGTGTAATGCATTGAGCTTCGATTACCGGGAAATGAATGGAAGAGGGACATTTAATGTGGAATGTGACAGACACATTTAGACAGACCTTTCGGTTGCTCGACGTTCCCGTTATTAAGAATGTGCTGTTCGCAAAAGAGAATCAATTTTAGGAGCAAGTTTACTGATTTCGGTAGTATACATTTTAATTTATAAGCACCCGATGTCAATTATACTCCAATGAGTTAATATTGATATTGTCAATAATATACCACTTTGAAGTATGTACTATTGGCCCGATTATGGTTTACAACACTTAAATGTTATGTTGTTTCGGCTACGAAACAACATTAATCTTTTTTGATTATGGTTTACAACATCTAGGTGTTGTTTATGTCACAGAGTTGCATTTTATTTGTAGTACATATTTCCGTAAAAATACATATCTGCATGCCAAAAACTGTTAAAAAAATTAAAGAAGCGTACATTTTGTTAGAAATAAAATAACAACAAAAAAACACACACATACATGGCATGTATTCGGAAAAGAATTCGAGACAGTTCAAATCCATTGGAACTACCATGTATAGAATAGGTTAGGTTGATTGGAGTGGTGTGATAGCCCATGTCATACGACGTACACTTAAGCCAGTAAAGGCTTGTTGTGCACTCCATTTAACTATCAAACACAACTGCCAGTGTTCTGCGGCGGGATTAGAAATTGGGACCTTCGCACTACCATTCTAGTACACTACCTACTAGTCTACGAAGGTCAGTATGTATAGAATAAGTACATATGTATAATTATTATAAAACCAAAAGTTTTATCATGTATTGTACTGTGTATACAAGTTGCAATAAAATTCTTAAAGGCTTATGTTGAGAATAATTGCTTGTTGTGCTCGTTGTGATAGAAAATTCTCAAATTGTATATCAAGGTTTTGGCATAAGTATGTATGTATATGAGGTTGTATATTTTTAAGCTTCTTAGCCATCAATAAAATGTCGACATATGGAAATCTAAAGCCATAACCATAGTATAATATAAAAGATAAAATCGTCCGTCCGTCTTTAGCTGTGTGAATGGGTGTAAGCATTTTCTTAAATAATAATTAAAATAATTAAAATTCATATTAATTCAAAAAAATCATATAAATAACATACATAATGTGTAAATAAATAGAGATAAATGGGAAAAAAGATACGAAACTAGCAAAGATTCATTCGTCGAGAAGAGACTTCCAAATGTAATAAAGATTTTAGCTTCGAGAAAAACTTTATCTAAGAAACAACTTAGGAATTATATACTTCCTTGTACCTATAACAATTGACGGCATCCATCCGCCAAGTGATTCCACTCTATTTTCAGCTCTTCTCTTAGAAAAATTCTGGTTACCATAACTTGCTGACCATGGAACAAACTTTAAGAATATGATATTTTTTATTTGCATATTAATCAGCCATTGTTGTTTTTGTATTGTTGCACTTGCAGTAGGGATCATTTTACCTGGGTTATTATATCATAAACCATATCAAAAATTTTTTAAAAATTATATAAAAATTTTAAACAATTATAAATTATTTATAAATGACCTGATGTGAATAGTTAAAACTTCTTGCAAATGCAATATCCTTTATAGTAATAGAGTTATGTTTTCTTTATTTTGCAAAAATTATTTGCTGGTTTCACTATTCAAATAACTCGTAAATGAAATACCTACTCCAAAAGCTAAAGTTTCTTTGATCATATTGTCCTTAATGCCAGTGAATACATTGCATAATAACGTGGATAATTTGCTGACAAAGAAGGAAAATAAAATAATGTTTTATTAAATTTAATTCTTTTGTGACATTCTAACGCCTCATTCTTTCCTTTTTTTTAAATTGCCTTATTGCAGAATTGTAATTTCAAATGTAGTTGCACATTTCCTTCGCTCATAATAAAAGAAAGCTTCTTGTATACAAAAGAAGTCTTTCCAAAAAGTTTTAATAAATTTGTATATAAAATGAGACTCTCTTTATTTATTTTAATATATTATAAAAATTTATCTTTCTCAAATTACCCAGTTGTTTGGTATCCAAAGGACAGTCAGTCGAAGAAAGATGGAAATCTTAATGAGCACTATTTTTTTAATAATTTAGCTGAAACAACAACTACAAAGTGTATGTTGCTACGTCCATGCGAAATGTCCCTTTAAAAGGATATAAAGAAATGGAGTGGCCATACAGAAGGAACTGAAGGAGAAAAAGGGGATTCCAAGGGAGGCTGAAAGCAACTACTTCAGCTTCATCATTTTTACGGGCAGACAAGCGTAGAAAATTTGTCCATTATTATAAAGAAAACAAGCATAAAATTATTTTTATTTATTGCATTTATGGGTACCCTACAATTGCAGAACTAAACACGCTCAACACGTCCATTAACAGGATTTATGGCTGTTTATCTACATATTTTGGCCTCATGTTTTGGAAAATATTTACAATTAGTTTTTTGCAAAATGCATTGAAAAAATGTTTGTTGTGGCTTTAGCTCTTCATATGCCGACATTTCATTGGTTGCTAAAACCAAATCGTCAGTGAAGTTTAAGCAGTTTGATAACATTTTAGCAACCAATGAAATGTCGGCATATGAAGAGCTAAAGCCACAACAAACATTTTTTCAATGCATTTTGCAAAAAACTAATTGTTTCTAACGATTGGTCGGGATATTCTCCCGAATAATAAATTTCAATATTAGGAAAATATTTACTTTATCAAATTAAGCTTTTAATCAATTTTTAATATAATTACAATCGAACGAGCACTTAAAGAAGACTTCTACTCAAACATTGAATTGCGCTAAAACGAAAAAAGGAAGTTGTGGAGAAAAGAAAGCAGTTTTTGCGGAAAAGGCTTGTGTAACTGACAATGTCATTAATTAGATATTTCTTTGTCGATGTTACCCGAGCTAAACTTTTTGGTGTGTATCACGTCCATAAACTTTTTTCTTAAAATCGTTTTGGATTAGACCAACTTTGGTTTTTGGTAGGGTATACAAAATTTGGTTGCACACAACTGCTGCTAGCTTTATCTAAATTTATTTATGTCTGTCCTTCAACTCCTCATAAATTAAGTTCTTCTAAGTTTGCTCTTTAATGGTTATAATTTATTCGTAAGAATGTGTATTTTAGTTGTTGATTTGCTGCTCCAAATGTAGTTGTTTGACTAAATTGTGTGTCTACAAACGAGAAAACTTTTCAAACACGCTTATATAAAAATTGTTGTTGGAAAAGTTTTGCTTGTTGTTTTTAATGTTGTTGGCTTTTTTGTCACTTTTGTTAACAAGTACAAGCTTGTGATGGATGCCAAGAACAAAAAACGATAGGAACATATGCTTGTAGCTTTCTTAGGGATGAGATCGTGATTAAAATTTGCACACTCCCAAGCAAAGAAGAAGAAAGTTTACCTTTTTTGTTTACTTTTTCAATCTTAATTTTTTCAATACATATAAAAAAAGTAATTATAGTATAATTAAAGAGATCGAACAAAACTATATTATAAAAAATGTGATTGCTATTTTAATAAATGTTATTATTAATACAATAATTTCTATCATTATTACTATTACATAGTAGGGCGTTAGTGCCAACTCATGTGACTTTAAAAATTCGTCACAGAAAACTCAACATAAAAATGTATATTTTAATTTTTATTTTCTGTCAATAATGCATCGTTTTTGTTTCTGAGTATGCGGTCTTTTTTTTTAATTATATTTCAGGAGTGCTCTTATATGCATTTGCATTTTAAAGCCTTTCATAGTGACGCCTACTGCTATCACGTAAAATATCCGATTCACAAAATATAAAATATGCGATGCCCGTCTTTTTATTGCTGTTCCTTTTTGTCTGAGGTTGTGTATCTTGCTTGGACCTTAAAGCCCTAAATTAGTATTTAAGTGGCTGTCAAAAAGATGAACAAAAATATACATGTGCCACGTGAGGCCCAAATACAAGTATCTTTTTATATAAAAACTAACAGATTTTTTTTGTAAAAGATATTGAGTGCCATTCAGTAAAATACCTCCGCGGAGCAAAATGTGCCGTTTGACATTTGACCAAAACAGTCTTTTCTGACTAGTCATGCATTCATCTCGGCGGCTATGTCAATAAAAAAATTCTCCCATCTGGAGATCAAAAAACCTTCATGTCATTATGGAGTAGTTAATGGTAAAATCATTGGAGCATCTTTTCTAAAATTCTAGAAACGCCATTCTACACAACGTCGAGCGCTACGGACGTTAGGCGGCCAGAAATTGAAGATATGAACTTAATCTTTGATTTTATCAGGATGGCTCACCATGTTATCACAGCTCATTTAATTTGTAAAAATATACTTGTATTTGAACCCCCCTTTATACAAAATAAATATACATAATCTATATATTTATGATGTATTTTTCTTACAAAGAAACTAAACTTGTTTATTTGCATAAAATTATCTAAAACAGTGTATACAGGCGGAGTTTAGAAAAATGTTTCACTTCCTGTGAAAATTTTTTCAAAAAAAAAAGTTTATAAGGGACACTGATTTGGCAATAAAAAATGTTTCGTCTTGCATATCAAATGTTTTTTTTTTAATAAAGGAAGAATGATTTCAAGTTCAATTGCCTATAAAATGTCGGGGTGTGTTAAAATATAACGAGTTCATTCGTGATGAAATGTTTAATTGTATTTTTGAAGTTTAGTGAAACCATTAATCAAAAGTATTAAATAAATAATTAGAGTTATAACATGCAATGTTTAATGTGGCCTTAGATTTTCATATAATGATATTTCAATGATCGCAAAACCAACTCAGCAGTGAACTTTGAGCAATTTGAAAATATTGAACCTCTTATGTTTATGCCAAAATATTCAAACACAATATAAGAATTCTTTATTGTATATGATTATTACAAATTACAGTCATGATATGCCAATAAAAAAATTTTTACATTAAGTTTAAAAAATATATAAAAACCTGATTTATTTACGAGGGATAATGGAAATGTTTTAGCAAATTTTTAATAATCTGTTAAGCAGAGCTTGGCAAATATATTCTTTATAAGGAGTATGCCGACATTTCTTCTGTTTTTTTTTTTATAAATTTCGAACGACTTCCAGAAAAACTGTCGCAAAATCTTGTGCAATGTAGCAAAGAGGGTAATTTATGGCAGATCAAATAAATTAGGAAGAGACAAATTATAGCAGTATAAAGTAGTTTTTAGATCGAGCTTGTCATTTTTCCAAAAATTTAGGCCCACTAATGCAATGCTGTTGAAATCGCTTGGTGATTTCTTCGGTTGATATGTCTAGCGTTGGATACTATCCTAAACTAACTTCTACACAAATCACTTCTACATAAAATCAAGTTTCATCTTGAACCGATGGCAATTGAAGTTTCCAACCAATTTGCTGCCTCATATTTATATTCATACTAATGTAAATAAAACTTATTAAATATTACCAAAAAATAACTAATTAAGCAAATACTGTTGACAATTTACAATTAAAAAATATTATTGTCATTAATTTTATTAATTTAAAAAGTCATAATAAATTATGAGTTTAAACTATAGGAAAGACACTAACGACTAAGGTTTTAGATTCAAATAAATAAACTAAAAACCATAAAACATACACTTTTAATCATCGTTAACCACTTTATTAGCTTATAATTTATTTATATTTTTCCTTTGTTGTCTTCTTCTCGTATGTACTAATATACGTACGTGGGTATTCACATAATGAAACCTTGTAGCAAAAATGCCACAAAAATTGCAAGATAATATCATCCTTAACTAGTCATCATAGAGCAACATTCCAAAGCAGCCATAATGGCAAAAATAAAATAAAACGAAAACGAAAACTAGAGAGAGAGAAAGAAAAATATATATACAGTTGTACAACAACAACAATATAAATAAATAACTCAGTATTATCAATAATAGTAGTTAAAAGCAAAAGTGGTAAAAGTAGTTGTTCCTTGCCTGCAAGCCATAGTTAAAATATTTAATCGTAAACATAGTAACAAAAGTGTATTATGGCTGCACAGGACCAAAAGCACACACAGAGCCACATCTGTTGGCCAGTATTCAAGCTGTCAACATTTAATTATTCGATTCAACACTACGATGACTATAATAGTAATAACAAAAAAGGACAACAACATACAAATACAAAAACAATAATTAAAAGGAAAAAAAACAAATAATAATCTCCTAGGATCGTTGAAACAATATTATAAAGAAGCGGTCACTGCCACTAGCGTACCACCTACACCCCCACCACTACCCTTACCGCTCACCACCCTCGCACAACTACTGTGATTAAAGTAAAGTACCACTGTTGTCACTTCTAAGAGACTCGTTAGTGAATACAAAATTGTCCACAGACAAGGAAAAAATATAAATAAAAAACAAGAACAAAAAAAAAACAAAATACGTAAAATAAATAAGAGTAAAATGAAATTTGTAATGAAACAACTAGAAGTATTTTGTGTTGTATTTTATGCTTGATGACTGTTATTATTAAACACTGTCACATGCACAAACCCACTTTATGCACTTTCTATGAGGGACAGACGGTTATTAAAAAAATGCGAACACCAAGGACTACTTTTTCATGTTGTTAAATACAAATTGAAAAGAGAAAAAAGAAAAATGGACCAACAATTAAACAAACAAAAACGAATAAACTCAAACGACTAGAGTGGACAATATTTCATGTATCTGACAACGTGGACCAAAGTACTCTGTAATTCTAGCAGGTGTACGGTGACCATTTTTTTTTTTTTTTTTTTTTTTTTTTTGACTGGAAAAGCAATTGATTGTGATAGAACTAGAAAACTAATTTATCGGGAGGAGTCTCTTTGGGTATTAGGTTTGAACTTTTCTGCATTGAAAGTGATAGAAGAGAAAAGAAACTTCTGCAGGGAGAGTAGTTCGGCAAAAAACGAGAGCACGGTGATGCCTCTAGATATTTCTAAGGTGTTTGACAGAGTGCGCCATGGTGCACTTCGATCAACATTCATTATTTTCGGTGTCGGTGAAGAATTCCCTGAACTTATACCAAGATCTTTGAGGCAACCCCACTATGTGAGTTGTCGTAGATGGGATCTCATCAAACTAATTCTAGATCCATTGTTTCTCTAATTATTTTTAATAACTTTCTGTATCAATCTCCCAAGCAGGTCTACTCTTTTTACATAATATAAGCATTTCCCAATCGTATTCATAGACCAGGAATTTCAGAGGATAAGGCCATCAGGCATAATATGAAGGATACACTTAAACACGATCTTATGAGGAATCATATGTTCATAATGTAAGTACGTAGCCTCGAAACACACTGTGTTGTTTATGGTCTGTACACATTTGTATGTCGATAAAGATTAATTTACCATGGGTGACAAAGCAGAGAGACTTTTCACTCCTGATCTCTTTACTATTTATACCACTTTTATTCGTCCTAAATAGAAAACAACTCTCAGGTATTGGTAGGTGCTTCAAGGTAAATTTTACAGCTACTCACCCGCATAGCGGAGAACGCTAAAAAAATCATCAATGAGAGAAGTATAGCCACCCAGTAGCGATCATGCCGACCATAATGACATCTGTAGGACTCTTGTGCTTTGGCCAACATTAGTTAATGAAGAGAACTACTCGAAAACACACATATTGACCTCAGTGACTGATTTGAAGTTGAAAACACTTAACGTTTCTTACAGGGTATATGTTTGTCCCCATAGGAAATTTTGATTCATTAGCTGCTGTTTCAGAATGTTGTTACTGTTTATATAGCTTTAAAAAGAGGGTTTCTACGATATTTCTTTTATTCTGTTCGAATATTTAGACCTGTGTGACAATTTGGGTGGATGCAGCAAAGGTGGCCGCATTTAGGCCATCCATAGTACATATGTGAACATTCAAGCAATCATCCACGTTTTTTGTCTTTATTTTTGAATTAAAATATAATCCAGCATCCCTGCAATGTTAATCTTACCTTCTTGAAATCTACAAAGCTTGAAGCTGAAGTTGTTCTGAACCTACCTGGGAATAGTATAAAATACTTTGGCTAATGATCATTTGTTATCAGTCATGACATTTGCAACATAGGAAAAACTATTGAATTGGATATGATGTCACGTGGTGTTCACATCGCGCACGGAATCATGTCTTTTATTAGATCCAAAGGCCAAGAAGTCTCTCATCATTTGGATGTAAGAAACTATAGTACAATTTTTGAAAATATCCTTGTCCAAAAGATTTAATGTAGCCTAAAATAAAGTGGGACAAACAGCAATTAATTCATTCATTATTACCGCAATCACATTGTATACGATCACTGCTTCACTGATATATTTTGCCCTCTTCGCGTGCAAAAAAATTTTTTTCAATACCCTTTATCTTAAATCTCGATTTGTTAATTAGGCCTTGAAACCCTTAAAATCAACACGGACTAAGTTTGTGGGAAGCAGTATCCCACAAAGTGATATTGAAAAAGTATAACAGCTCCAAAATGAATACTTTAAGGGATGGAAATTAAGACAAAGCTTTAGCGCTTTACATGAAAGATATCTATTACTTCAAAATGGCTTTATCATAGGAGGAGAAAATTGATACCTCCGCTAGATCACTAAACTTGTCTAAGGAAACTTCCCTGGCAACATTTTTATAATATACTTGTGGCAGTTATAATTTAAAAAAAATTAATAGTTACAGTCCTGACTTCAAATAATCGGTTTAAGACCAGCCCTTTAAACTTAAACAACTTAAAAGAACTTGCATAGTTCCCGTCTTTCTGATACGAGTTAAAGTAATAGTCCTTAGAAAGCTTATAACGAATTTATTTTAATATTATTTTCAATATGTTGATAGTATCTTATAAGTTTTGTATTTTCCACTGACTTAATAACACAATGTAAAGAGATTTGGTTTTATTTTTGTTATCGAATTTTTATTTTTATTTATTTTCTTTCTATTGACAATCAAATCTATTGTCTTCTGATTTGGCTGTGCAATAAGTCAAAAAGAATATAAGGAGAAGTAATTAAATATGAAGAACATTTTCTTTTTAATATGTACAATTGAAATAAAATTTTCAAAGTTTTGTGTGTATAAATAGAGCATTTCTTGTCAGGTGTATACAAACAATACATGTATATGTACATTAATTTAATTATGTCTACTATTACTATAACTCTCAAAGAATTCTATTATTTATAATCAATGTGTGAAAAAGTAGGAATTTTTAACAACTCTCTAAGTGTTTATTAAGTTGACGTATTTTCCTAAATCGTTATATGTTTAGAAATATTTTAAAAATTTTTAAACACAAGCTCCAGTTATAAATACATGTTTTTGCTCCTTTCATGTCATTGGACCCAATTACAACTTTTAATGTTACGGTTACTTTAAATCAAAAAAAAAATTGTTTTGCTTGTTCACAAAATTTTTAAAACATTTTTATCAGTTCAGTGGTAGGTTCTATTTTAATCGCTAAGGATACTTTCCCACTGGTACTGGTACTATTTCTACAAGACGTGGGAGAAGCTTATTTGCAACAATTGAAAGAAATTCTTGCAGCGTAGGTTCAGTTTATTACAACCACACTTTAGAAAAATTGTGTTTTCTTGCACGATCTTAAGGAACTGACAGAAAAATTTTTTTAATACCATAAAAGTTTTTTACGAATTATATATAAATATCAATGCAAGAAAGTCAGATATCAAACTATGGCTGTCGTTATGACACAAAATTTTTTCAGGTATTAAAAATCCTAGCAAGTACTGAAATTTCTTAGCTTATTAGTTTTACCACTTCGAAATGACTCTTAACAATAAACAACTGTTTTGTTACGAAACGAACAAAGCGACTAACAAGATCATTACTATATAAAACAACCACTTATTTGTGGGATCAAAAAACATTTTATATGTGCCTTAATTTGGTTCCGCTCCTTTGGTGCATATTTGTATAATATCAAATTATATTGTTTGCAATACTCACTTTACATTGCAACATATCCTTCATATTTTATACATACCTGAAATAGAAAAAAAATAGATTAATTAATAAAGATTGATTAGTATTAAAATCTTAAAATCTAAACAAATTTATGTCCCCCAATACGTATACGTAACATGGATATACGCGTATCATAAATTTCATGTTACGTATACGTATCAGTTTACACTTGTACTAGAGACCTGCATAAACGTATTCACCACAGAACAAACACGATGAAAACAAACTAAAAGCGAAAAAGAACTACACCATTTAACAATAGATATAAATTCATTTAAAACTAAAGGAAACAAAATTACTTATAAGTTCACAAATTAAAATCGAACAATAATTCATTTCATGTTTGCCTTTTTCAACATCAACAAGAGTGTGAATAAATTTGATAAATAATAATTGTTATACTTCTTTACCTTTAATTAATTAATTAAGGCTAATGATTGTTCGTAATGTAACTATTATCTGTATCATTTACATATATTTCGATACTCATCGAGTAAATTATTGTAATTTTAATAGTTACCAATCAAAATTTCATTCGTTTTAATGTTCGCAGATCTAATTACCATGTAAGTTGTTCTCTATGTAAAGCAAAAATATATTAAAAATTTTTTGTTTCAATTTTGCAAAGAAAAGAATTTGTTTAAATGAACGACTTTTTTGTATAACATGACATTTCCTTTCATTATTATAAAGTGTTTGTTACACATTTTTAAATTTACTTTACTTTCCTTTTAGATAAAGAAGCAAAAAAATACTTTATCACCACCACCAGTGATGACAGGAACTTATATGTGTTTTAATTTACTCATTTAACCACAAAAAAAGAAGGAAAATGTAAACTTTAGGAACTTTATTGAACACTATTTATATGTTTTTGCCCCTCTTTTTGAATGCGGATACATTATTTCTTTTCTTAAAAAAGAAATTTTGTATCCAACAGATCTTAAAGGAATACCAACTTGAATGAGTTAAAAAAAGGTATCGATAAAATATATTTGCAATATCACACCAATATTAATGATAAGACTGATCTACACATTTAACTTGGCCTATAATTAAAAATATGTGATTTTTTAGAAAATCCTGCCTAAAATATGCAACAAAATCGTTGCGTATAAAATAAGCGTGCATTACATGTAAAATTAATAATTTTTTTACTGTAATTATCTAATATTTTTTTTAATAGATCTTTCCAAATGCTACAGTTGTAAATTAAATATTTGACACAAGCAGTAATCACTTTTGGTCGAAAGCCACCATTGTAAATTGCCTTTGAAAATATAAAAAAATTGCACATCTGCTACAACTTCTTGGAGCACAACAACAAAATGTATGAACTTTCGCTTTTATATAGAAAAGCAAATTTGCAATAATAAAACTTATCGTATACAACAGACCTTGTACACATTTACAACAGCAATCAGGGATGAAAAAGTTTATATCCTTGTACTTTTTTACTTTTTTATATTAAAAAGTATCATTGCATTTCAGCAAATAATTCGATGTTGTTAAAGTTTACAACATAGTGTTTCATATTTTCTTTTTTTCGAGCTTAGCGTGTGCTTAAGCGTATCTGTGCGTGTCTGTTTGTGGCAAAGTAACCTTGACGGACTGTGATTTGCCCCAAAAAAAATTTTTGTTGCGAGAGTTATTTTAACGTTAGTTTTAAGACACCTTAATTAAATTTACGCCCTATTTATTAATGCTTAATAAATAGCTCGTTATGATATTATGTTTTTTTTGTACAATGCACATTTTTCGAAAATTTCAAAAAGAGGCAATTAATTAAAAATTAGCTTCTTGAAACAAAAATAAACAAATTCTTATATCACCAATCGCAAACTTTAATTAAAAATTAATTAAAAAATGTTAAAGGTTTTCTTTTGTTGTATTTGATTATCAAAGTTGAGTTTTTCCACGTTTTCAAAATCTGGTAATTTTAATAAATATTTTTTTAAAGTTTTGATATATAGTGGAGTTTGTTTATAATATACACCAGTTATAACGAATTATCACCTACGACATCTCCAATCCTAACAATTTTGGGCAAAATATATAATATATATTACTACTTATAAAACGAGCTGAAGTCGAAATAATTAAAAAAAAATACAATAAATACAATGATTAGCGACAAGTGTGTCTAATTGTATAAATGTTGCAGTGTTGTTTGTATAAAAAAATTCTAAGCCTGCTATGATCATATACGATAGAAAATTCTCATATTGTATTTGCTTGTTTTGGTACAAACATTTGATGTTTAATACTCTCAAACGGCTAAAGGCCACTGATGATTTGGTTTAGCGATCAAAAGAGTAAAACTATGCACATTTTGTAAATGAAAAATCGTGTTAGTTTTGCTGCAGGACCATTTACACAGGACTATGAATATGACTTATATAAAAAACTTTTATTACATTCATAAATTAAATTCACAACGCATTTCTGTGGTACATTTAGTCTCATTTCAAGATTAATGACAGTAAAAACTACTATTCGTTCTTGAATAGAATATTGAATATTGGGGATTCCTTAACCCACAAAAATCGTGGGATACTGTTTTAGCGTTCCCGGTTTCCTGAATTTATCAGTAATTATTTCGTAAACAGTTGGGGACAAAATACTCCTTAGATATAAGTATAAGCCACATGTAAATAAAAATTTTATGAAATATACCAGCGGTGGAAATGCAGCTGATGCTACAGACTCCTTCAAATAAATTGTAGGGAAAACCCAAAGATAATATACACGTATTCATTAAAAACATGTGGCATTCATTTTAAAATACCTAGTAATTGATTTATTTTCAAGCTTTGCAGGACTCGGTGAAAAGTAATCAAATGTTATAATTCTTGTAAGTCTCTGCATTTGATATAAGTGTTTATCTTTTTAAGAGTTTTCCTAAAAAACTAAATTTTTTTGCGATAATGATCCATTCCATTTAATTTAATTTTGTTGTCGTAAATGGGTCCTGCTCCTTCTTCATTACAAGATGTTCTTCTTCACTGTTTAAGTGACAATGATATTTTCTTTTAGAAAAGGAGTTCATCATTAGTTCCGAAAATGCTGGAGTTTTTCTGCCATTTAATAAAGGGGGAAAAATGTTTGAGAAACAATATTTTTTGTTGAAATTTTTTATACATTTTCCATTCCCTCACATGCCAATATTTTTTCGTTTCATTGTTTGCTGTAAAAGAATTTGTTTGAAGAGGAGAAAAGCAACAAATGCGAAGGAAATTTTTTTTCTTTATATACTATTATTATTTTTGTTGCTTTGTTGTCTTATTTGCTGGTTCGTTCATTCATTTAGTTCAATTCAGTCAGCAGTCATTCGGTCGTTTATGAAGAAAGTCAACCACAAGCAACATGTTTTCTCTTCAAATTTTCCTCCTTCCTTTTTCAATTTTTGTTACGACAATTTGGTCATTTATTGTGACCATTATGTTCGATAAATTTTATGCTGAAGTTGAGATTTTTTCTTTGCAGTTTTGCTGCTTTAGCGAAATTCCTTTGTTTAAACATCAATAAAGAAAAAATGTAGAAAATATTGACTGTTCACTGGAAGTTGTCATTCGAACCAAAATTTTATTAATATCGAAATATGGAATCTATTTTGGATGTTTTTTTATAAGAAAAATAAAGTCTTTAAATTGAAGGAATCCATTCAAACAAAATTTTTAGCTGGCTTTGACAAAATTTGTCAGGTAATATTGTGTTTCATATACAAGATGGCATATTGTTATAATTTGAGTTGGCTGCCATTTTTGAAGATGGCGCCATGAAGAGATACACACCTCAATAACGTGGAATTATTTTTATTGCTTATTTTTAGTCTAAAGAAGCATTCCTTAAAGTTTATTTGAAATTGCTCGACGAAGTACAGATGGGGCTGAAGAGGACCAACGATGTCATAAGTGGATCCAATAGTATTGACTCACTGGAGCATCGAAAAAGGGCGCTGTATTTTGCTGTTATAACGTAACTACAACTAGCGAAACACGTTATTTTTTGCGACAAACAATGTCTACTTCAAAAGCTAAAAACCTTCGCACTTAGTGGAACTATTCGTATCTGGAGTCATCTACCGATGGAGGCCTTTCTAGTCGCCTACACTTTGAAACCCACAAGAGATATATTTTTGAAGCTAAACACAAGATTATCTGAATCATTAGTTTTTCTTTATTTAATTTATTTCCAACAGAGATATTTGTAACTTTAAATGCAACAATTTTTCATGATTTGTTTGAAAAAAAAACTAAACTTTTTCAATCAATTTTAAAATTGTTTGCATTAAAAATAAAAGAATTTTATATATAAAACTGTCACCTGGGTTTGCCATTTAAATAAAACACAAACAAAAAGTTAAATAAAATGGTAAAAAAATTTAATGAAAATGAAATTTTATTTGAATTAAGAGTTTGTTAAAAAAATAATTTTTTAATTACTTTATCTGCGAATTGTATGTACAAACACTGCTCCCTCTACCCTCTTTCCCATAAGCTATTTTTCTAGATCCTACACAATGTACTTCACCAGCAAGGACGGCCCCTGAATTGTGGTTCGGTGGAAAGGGTTCTTGCATCTCTTATATTTTGATAAATTTTGTACCGAAAACCTCACATTAGAAGTGATCATTTGGCTCCTATTTGGTAAATCAACCATCTTCATATTTATATTGATCTTAAATGCATGAAATTTTTATGGAATATATTTTTCTTATTATTTATTTATGAAAGAAGAAGGATCTACTTTTACTAGTTTTTCATTGCCATTTCTTTCAGTCTCCACTATTTATATATTTTTCCGTTTCAATAAAAAATAAAACATTTTCATTAATCATGACACAGTTTTATATATATATATATATATATATATATATATATATATATATATATATATATATATATATATATATATTTTTTTTTTTTTTTTTTTTTTTAATGACAGTTCTTAAGCACTACTATAAAAAGTAATTACGTGTGATCCACTCACTTTGCTGATTTTTATATATTTACACACACAAGAACATTATAGATTTGTGCAACAAAAAACTAATGAAGTACTGCTACAGAGTGATAGAAATGCTTTGAAAAAAATTTATAATAATAATAGATAATTAAGGGTTTCTTTTATTTGCTTTTATTTGATATTTCCATATGCTTAATTTGTGTGTGTGTGTGTGTGTGTGTGAGCAAAGAGTGTATGTTAGTTGAGTTCCGTAATTGCGGAGTCACTCAAACTCCATTAAATGACAATATAATTCAAGTACTTGCAGAAGAGAAAAATACTTCCGCTTTTGTTGTGATCAGTCTTGAAAATTATTCCCCTGTCTGTGAGATATATTTTGTAGCAATTAGACAATATTGTGATTTCCTGTAGGTTAAACTATTCTTTCTACCAACATCACGTTGATCCTAATGCCGATTTATCAGCATATCATTCTACTTGGTATGCTTATACAAAAACTTTGAAATAACAAATAGGAACTGCAGCAATTTAAAAGAATTTTAGAAAAATTACGCAAATTAGATTGAGTGTTAGTGGTTGTATTAATAGAGAAAAATTAGTTTAAAAAATTTTTTGGAGCCCCTTTAAAAAAGCGCTACAAAAAAGTAAAAGTTCAAATCTTTCCTAATGGTTTGCACGTACGAATAGGCTTCTCATTAGAGGTTGTTTCATTTTGTGGTACTTATTCACCGATTTGGAAGCACTTTTCTATTTGTTGAGAAATGCAAATATTTTATCTTCAGGAAAAAGACGCCAAAGAGGCGTCGAAATATTGAATAAATTATTTTTTATATAAAAAAGAACTAACGCTCGTTTATTAAAATCATATATATTAAAACAAAGAGGTCGAAAAAATAGTGTTAATTAATTATTTTATGCTTGTTTTTTTTTAAGAAAAATAATTTTATTTTAAATGATGATAAGATATTTTCCACCGGAAATTGGTTACCGCCAAAAAAAAGGGAAGTAGCCGATATAATTTTCGTTTTTAATTTTTTCAACGCAATCGATTATACACCATCGTTAAATTTAGTTCTGAAAATTTATTAAACATTAAAAGTGGAATCTGAAACTTACAGTAAAATCAAAAATTTAGATGTAGCGCCACATCATAGTGCGAAGTCAATAGATGGAAAATTTTTTCTATAAAATTAACTGTTTGTCACTTACGTTTTTTCGCCGTTAAGGGTCATTGTTTGTCGAAACAGTAAAATCTTTTCAATTGACATTTTTTTTTTATGTAAAAGTATTTGTACCAGTCATTACTTCAGTAAAAAATTATGTCTTCATTCAGATTTAAAACATTTAAATTTATTGGAATAAACTCTATACTAAAACTAGACAGTAAACTTTTTTTTACGCAACCAATTCGAGATTCAGTATGGCATACCGCCTGAACATCTGGCACAGAAGAAGTTCAGAAGCAACAAAATAAAATCCTCCGTACGATCAAAGCCCCTTCCTAGCGTGTAAAAAAAATTCACGCATTCATATAGATCTAGACGTTACTTTGATTGAAATTTTGGTTTAAAACCACGTGACAACGCAAATTGAGCACCATGTGAGCCAACTAGCGTATAACACTCTGAACTGGGCTACAAAGGAAGGACACTCTTGCCACTGGACGAACGCGGGAGATGTAAAATCAAATACAGCACAATCTGGATATTAGTCTGCCATTGGCCATTGAATAGTCAATAATATTAGAGATAATATTGCAATACTTACTTTGTTTAATTTATATGAAAGAATCGAAAAATAGTAACAAATAATTATTAAAAAGTTGAGCTTTAAAGAAATATATATATATATATATATATATATATATATATATATATATATATATATATATATATATATATATATATATATATATATATATATATATATATATATATATATATATATATATATATATATATATATATATATATATATATATATATATATATATATATATATATATATATATATATATATATATATATATATATATATATATATATATATATATATATATATATATACTTTTAACCCTGGCCGTAATACTGTTTCGGTAATCGGGGTAAAGCTTACGATGCTAGTGTTGGAGCTGCCTCTAGGCGTGCAGTGTGACTTACTCTATGCGGATAATAGGATTATACCGCCCATAGTCGGTTGTAATATTGGATTTGTTGGTTAGCGGCAATTGCTCGTTACGACGTTACAAGGATCACATGCAAATTCGGAATTTATTGGGAACTCGAATGACAATCCTAGACCCACCATTATAGAGTTATCATGGTTAGGTTAGGTTAGGTTAATTGGAGGATTGTGATAGCCCATGTCATATGACATACACTTAAGTCAGTGAAGGCTTGTTGTGCGCTCCCCTTAATTATCAAACGCAAACTGCCAGAGTTCTGCGGCAGGAAACGAACCTGCGATCTTCGCACTACGAGTCTAGTACACTACCTACTAGTCTACGAAGGCCAGTTAGAGTTATCATTATATTTATATATGTATATGAGCATATTTTTTTATAAAAGAATATTTTCAATAAAAAAATTGAGTTCCACAGATTAAATTTTTAAGCATAACTTCGACTTCCCAGGAAGTTGAAAAAATGCATTAAGGCGTGTTCGAAAGCAAAAAAAAAATTATTTCATTTTTTTACTGGGTGGTCTTTATACTTCATTTTTTTGGTGCTCTGGTTTTGTTACTATTACTATTAAAAACTTGTCTCAAACTAGGTGAAAACTTATCAAGTTTTGGAATACATATTTATTTAATAAAATCTGTGAATATTTAGTTTCGCAATTCGGCATAAAATAATGATTTACTACTGCTTTCGCTTTCTTCAAATTTATCACGAATCTGATTTTCATAAACCCTTTATCGAGAAATAAACATTATTTCCTCTATTGTTTTTATATCCTTTAATTTTTTATTGTTGAGATATAATCAATTGACAATTTCTTTCAACTGGACTGTAATAATTGAATTATTTTCAACCCAAAAAGGATACCATATAAATATATAAATAAGTAAAAATAAACAAAATTTAAGCAAAGGACAGTCCATAAATAGAATATAAAAATGAGAATAACAAGTGCAAACAATATTTATAGTTGGCATGTTCATGGCTGCCAGAAAGTATGATTTTTATTACTCTACCTCATAAAGTGCCATAAATTAGATAATATTGATAGTAAAGCCAAAAATGATTTGCTATTTTAATAAAAAAAATCAGTTCCTCGAAAAATGTTTCTTCTATCTATAAAAAAAATTATTATTAGTATTCCAAAAACATATATTTCTTTAGCTTTAAAGCTCAAATTAGTTAACAAATAATTTAGGGGTAGCAAGCCTTTATTAGAAAATCTACTGAAAAGCACTACATCTAATCTGTCTAAGGGATCTCTATTTTCATCACGTTTTTCGAACCTCTACTTTACCCATCTCACTTGCAATAACGAAAAACTTATTACACTGTGGAAATCAATTACACTGAGACCTTATCCATACAAATTTCAAACGTTTAGAAACGTTTCATTTTGCAAGATGGGGTAATTAGTTAATTGGAATACATATTATCCTTTATTGCAACGTAGCCATATCTCAATGAATCAAATCAATTGTAGAAGAAAAAGTTTTTCCAAATATCCTTTTTATAAAATCTGATCGATATGGAAACTTACATTTTAAAAACTTTACTCGCATTTCGCCAAGTTCGATGTTTTTGAGTTATGACTATGTTGCATCAAAGGAGCAATGTATTAATGAAAAAGGTTGCTCCAAATAACCCCTAATATTTTAAAAAATATCTATCTAATTTTATTGAATGATATATCATAATATTAGTTTGCAAGCAACTATACCTATTTTTATCGTTTTTTAATGAAAAGGGTGAATAAGATTCTCAACGTTCGGTTTGGGTAAGGGTTTTACTGCAACTACATAAGACACACATACTTGTTATAACTAATTTTGGCTCACATGTATGAAGATGTAAAATTTGTATTACCGTGATTCATGCCGCAAAATGCAAGTGTCTTAATAAATAATTCTGCAATTCCAGAAAGCGTAGCACCATGGCTAACACTAGAAAAAATTTGAATTTATAAATGGATATTATTAAAATATGATCCATTTTGCTTGTAGCACATCCAGCTAAGAAGAGTAGAGACCATAATGACAACCTCCAGCCGTTTAGACTTTGGTGAACCAATTTTTAAATTTGTATGAGAATTTTGCTGTTTATGCCAATTTCTCAATATCTGTGGAACTAAAAAGAAGATCAAAAATGGTAAGGATTTTAATTGGAGTTAATTTTATTGCTCAGACTAAGAAATTGTAGGTTAGGCCAAAACAATTTTTAATCTAGTGTTATCTAGAAGCTTTACTTGGCTGATCGATTAGCCCCACCTTAGAATCATTATTCGAGACATTTTTTTATGGTAACAATTAAGGGTCGAAACAGTGCTTTGAAATTAATATTGCAAAAAATCTAGAGACGGAGTTAATCTATCCGACAACATCCTAAGACTAGTTATAATAAAATTCCTGAGAATATTATGTTTCTTTAATTGTTGACTAGTACTTAATACTAGTAATAGTACTAATAAGCAAATAATATTACGCATTCTCTTCAATGTATATTCTTAGCCAATTCGAAAAATGGAAGGAAACCATAAATCCAATAGTGAATTTCTCTTATCTACTAGAACAATGCAGACTAGTCCTGCGAAGTATTCATACGATTACATTTATCGTCATTTGTGAGCAAACGTGGTGCCCATCCTGGCGAAAGGTTTCCCATGATCATACAAAATTGAAACCAGCGACCCATGAGATATGCTTATGGCTTTCACGATCTATCACACTTTGAATGTACGATCGCACAATACCATATCTTGAATTTGTTCAGTTGTTTCGAGTGAGGCCTCAACTGGGCGTCCGGAATGTTAGGCAAATTCTGTCTTTATACGGCCACAGCGAAATTCAGTAAATCATCTTTTTTACTGCTTAAACTGATGATTCAGTGTTTGTAAGCTTAGCCTTGTTTTAAATTATTATTTTTTACCGCAACAAACAATTATTAATGATCACACATCACATCACGCGATAGCTTGCTATTAATGGCTATAAAACACAAGGCAAATGATGTTGCTTGTTCAAATTGTGACAAGAGTCAACTGACAGATGCTTCTTGAGGCGGAAAATTCAAAAAGTACTTAAACCGTTTCATTAGTTTGCTGTGGCTACAAACTATCAACGTGCCGTAATAAATAATGTAATGAAGAAAACTTCCTTATAACAACTTCACTTTTAGATTTGCTATAGGAAATGTAACTTATAGCCATATATTTTACAAAAAATATTTGTGTAATATATTTATATATCTGCTTAAAATTTTATAAAATTTATTTCTCATACGTAAGTTGAAAGTTATTTACTGCAAAGTAATACGCTTTCAACTTCATGCTTATTTGCATAAAATAGTCCATAGTTAAGAAAGTTCTATGTAAAAGTTATTTTATGCATTACAATGTTAGAGATCTCTTCCCAGGCTTAATGTGATTGAAGCAAATATGAATGGTGCAAAATGATTTCAACAAGAAACTTTCTAATTGTATCCATGGAAGAAAAGGTACTTTTCTTCTCAACTTTTCCATAGCAATGAAAATATGGAAAATCAAAACATATTTATTTTACTTAATTTCGTTTTCTTTTGCTAACTATTTGCTTAAGGCCGTAATAAAAATTTATGTGTTTGTGTTAGTGTATCGAACGTAAATTCATAATATTTCTAACGAGTTGATCTGTAAGCGAATCCTTAGTTTATTCAAGCATATCAGAAGTAAATATATTTTATAGAGTTATAATCATATAAATATTTTATTCTATTTTCTATGTACATACTTGTTGACTTAGTAGGTATTAGTGTTAGTGCATATTGCTATCTATGTATGATTGCAAGGATAAATATGGGAACGACTTGCATTACATAGGCAGGATAGATATGTGTATACCAGATATGGAATGGCGTTTTATGTAAACACATGTTTATATTGAACACAAATACAGATTATTAGGTCTGATTTTTACTTAAATGTGAATAGTTCTTGTGCCCAGCAATCATGTGGACTTGCACTACTAGACTTACTACAAGTAGTTGGATTCTGCATGTATACTTGAAATGAAAAACTGAAAAACCTACCCAGTCACCTACAAAACAAACAATAGTCCTGCTTTTCTTAAAAAAAATAATATCCTTAACCTTGCTTTGATACTATTGTTCCAAGGTAGTAATTCCTTTTCTTAATGATATGCTTCGAATCATAAGTATATATTTTTTCCCATTAAAGGGCTTTATATTTTATAAATAAGTTGAGAATTTACATTTGTTTTTTTTTTTTAATAATCTACTTGTAAAATGTTAAAAAGCAGCTTTTCAAAATTTTTTTATAGATATTAGAAGCTTTAATACTTTCTAAAGGTAGCGTTGAGAACCCTATATCCATGGTTGTTCATCAAACTTTGACTAATTGGATTATTCTTCCTTTTTTCAACCAATTACTAAGAACAAATCTAAACTTTTCTCTAAATTATGTAATTTCTACTGTGACCAATGAATGGGTCTTTTCAATATTAATTTTCAACAAATACTCTTTCTGAGCCCTTAAAAAGTCCATGATATTTTGCCTTATGGAAAAAAGATAATTTATAAAAAAAATAACTACATATATTACCTTTTGAGTCGCTTTAAATTAATCCTAATGTTATTCATCTAATATTTTACTTTAACTATTTTATAAGTCGTCGTCTAATGAACAACACTTCCTGATTCAGATGAATTTAAATTCTTCTTGTGAGGCATGTTTCTATCAAGACGAAGAAAGACTTTAATGGCCCCTATACACGGTTAAAGTAAAAATCAAGCATCATGATAATATTAGTGAAAACTCTTTATGTTTGTATGAAGGAAAATTGAAAATGTATGATTTTTACCCCCTTGAAGTTTGTGTATATTGTCTAAAAGACGGACAGAACAAAACTTTAATGAAAACTAAAGAAACAATTATTTGCAACATACAAATATTGCATATTTAAAATTAAATAAACCAACTGTTTTTTATTTTCTTTTTTATTATTTATATTCAGTGATGCGATGGAACCCAAGTCGGGTTTGGTTCTTGTCGGATTTTATTTGATGTCATGCTTTCTTCGAATGTTAGTAAAACCACTGTTCGAATCAGTTGTTTTGTCTCTTTGTTAATTTTTTAAAAAATTTTAATTTAATTTTGTTCTGAAAATTTCGTAAAAACTTGTCTTTTTAATGAAGAAATTCATAAATAAAGTCAATAGTATTCCAATAACAATCCACCAAATAAATAAATAAAATGACCTCTACCGTTGTAGTATTTATATTGTTGGACGAAAAACACTCAGAGGAAGTGGGAGGAAAAAAATTTAGGGACTGCAGGAATTCACTTGAAGAGCCGAAGTTATTTAAAGCTGCTTTTCAGGATCCTGACCTATCATCGTTTAAGCAAAGATGCTTTTCGTGTGGTACTTGATATCATTGAAAGGCACGTGTCCCATTCTAAGATTCCACCATTGCTGCTGGCTACGTTTTTTAGCTAAAGGATCCCATCAGCAATGTGTTTTTAGTTTATTATCCAAACTTATTACTGAATCCTGGAATAGACTTTATTTAACATTTCTAAAAGTTAATTTCTTTATATTTTCTTTTGCCAGTTTGTATTCTAATTATATTTAAAATTAATTATTTTCTAATGGGTCTTTCAAGAGGGACTTCTGAATTTTAATGGTTGAACTCTGATCTTTGTTTTCCAAAACTTGGCGAATTTGGCGTAGTGACTTGGACATGCTTTAGTAAAAATTCTAACGACCTGGAACTAAATTACTAAAAATTTTAAAGACCATACACAACGATCCTAATGTTCATCAAAAATAATCTTCAATGATGAAAACTATTTTTGATAAATGGATACATCACCAAACAAAAGTGTCGAATGAGATCCAATAGTATCCAAGTCACTGTTCTTTGTGGATTTCAGGCTGGCGGCGTCATCGGATCATATTTCTTTGTGAACGACGTTGGCCACGCCATCGCATTCACCGGAGATTGCTCTAGTTTGACTATTACCAACTTTTTTTGGCCTGGATCGGATGATATTGATACCAACGACTTGTTGTTGCAACAGGTTGTCGTTACATGGTACACAGATCAGGCTCTTTAACCCTGTTAGACTTTTTTGGGGTTTTCTTAAATCGCAGGTCTATGCAGCCTCAAGTCACAGCAGCCCTCGAAGCCCATCATAAGCCATATTATCGGTCAAATTCTATCTGATTTATGCGCTGGATCCATGGAAAATTTAACATTTCGTATTCTGTGGTTGATATTTACATAATGATATTAGTAAGTCTTCCAAATTGAAAAAAAATTGCAATGTTATCTTAAACTTTAATTTATTTCAATTTGAAGATAGAAAGAACTTAGTGAAAGAAAATTTATCTTTTTACTAATGTAGAACACAGGCTGTTCACAAGTTAATACTGAACCACAACGTAGCTTGAAGTATATCCATTAAATGACAATTTGTCACTTGTTTTAAAAATTTCCAGATAAATTTGGTGTTATTCGTATTTAGATTTCTAAGCACAATTTTTACAAAAAACTTAGAACAAAATCTTAAATTTAGCACGAATTTTCAATGTTTTGAAGAAATTTTGAGGTCCCTGCTCGATACATATACATAAATAGAGGAACGGACAACTAAATGAACATTTCAAGGAAAGTAACAAGTCTCCTTGGCTTTGATACAATTTACAAAATCTTTTTTTTAAAAATTGATAATTTTTTCTGTATTTAGGATATTCACATTGTATGCTATCAGTCATATTGTCATAATGTCATAAAAATTTTCAAACTAATTAAAAAAAAACAATTAAAATTTTTTAGGACAACATGAGGGATAAAATGTCTTTTGAATCTCCCGTTTATGCTTATATTTTAGTAAATGCTTTTGTATTGGAATTATTAACACAATATATCCTGTAAATATCAAATTCCCAACAATACGTCACATCTCTTGGGACACCCTGTGGTTCTTATGCTGTTTATATATTAAGTCCTTCCCGCATTAGCCTGGACATTTTTATCCTTATCTTATAAAAATAATAACTCTCTGCCTATTACGATTCTCAATATAAAGTTCGTAGTAAACGGACGGACGGACTAAAGTCTCATGCGAAAACAACACTTGAATCCAAATATATATTTGCCATGTCTAATTATGCTTTTAAAGGCATAAATTATTGGAATTTTGTAAAATTTACAAAAACCTTCTACAACAATTTTAACACCAAGTCCTTTTGTCTGCCTGCAGTGTTCCAATATGTATACATACATACATACACACATACATACATACATATGAAACACGAGTAATAATATCGAACTTTTAATTCCCAGTTCGTCCCATCGTCAACCATAGTACCGCCCAACCATTAATAGCATTTGAATATTAACGATTGTATGAATTAAAATCCAGGCAAACGAAAATAAAAAGTGTGGCGCAATCAAAAACTTCTCTGATGGTGGAAGGTCGGCTGTACTAAGTCGTCTCTTGTTTATAATCGTGGCTAATAAGACTCCATGGAATAGCAGAATTGGAAGGAACGAGTGAATGAAATGAACGGGTTAACGGCTTGTTAAATTGTTTACAATAAACAAGCAATAAATGTTTTACGACCTCTAAAGGATAACAGTTACTGTTACAAAAACAACAAGAACCATGAATAATATTATTATTTATGTTTAAGCGATAGTCAAGATTTTACAACAACATCGACGACTACAACAACAATAATAACAGCGGCAAAATCAGTAGCAATATAAAAATTGTTTTAATCAAAAATAAATGAAATAAGAGATGAAAACGATACGATAGAATTTAATACATTTTAACAAAAGTACAGATAAAATACAATATTTTACGACCAGAAGATGATTGAATAAGCGAAACGACTTTATGGGTAATAAAAAATACACGGAGAGATATTTTAGTACACGTTATTGGCTTGCAAATCCAAATTTGGCTAAAAAAAATATTTTATTACATTTTGATGGTCTATCAAATCTTGAGACTGTTTGTTTCAGTCTATAGAAATGGCAAATAAATAAAGTTTCATGCAACGAATTTCATGTACATGTACATACAAAGTTTTACAAATAAATTTTTGTAATAAAATTTAAAAAAAAAAACAAATTTTCTTTTAACGTTTTATAAATTTCTTATGTACATATTTGGTTCCACAATATTGGCTGTCTAAGGCCGAGGCCACGCAATGAGCGGCATTTCTGAGCTGCTAAGCGGCGCCGCTCAGGAATAGAACTTGTTCTAATTTTTAGTTGATTTCTCAGCGGCATTTCTGAGCGGCTAAGCGGCGCCGCTCAGGAATAGAACTTGTTCTAATTTTTAGTTGATTTCTGAGCGGCAGAGTATAAACATGGCAAAAGTGAATGCGGACTTTTAAGTTCATCTGAACAAAGCCAACCGCTATTATGGCAAGACAGATTACCAAATTTTAAAAATAAAAATATAACCGATAAAGACATACGGAAGTATTGCCAGTATCTGTCTGGAAATTTGCGTAGATTTGTATATAAATTGTTACATTCGCATGCTTGATTTATAGGATGAACACCAAATCTTATTTTTTTTCTTAAACGCATTAAATTCTTATAAATATGAATACGATTTTCGCGTAAAAACATTAAACAAACCTCTAGATAATGGCATTTTAACAACTAACCGCACTAAGTGGCAAAAGAAAACAGAAAGTCTGAGTTTTTTACACTTCTTGCAGAAACATACATAAATAAACATACGAAAATTCTTTGGGTGATTGTCTATATGGATTCTGTGTGATCTCTATTAACAAGCAATCACCCAAGATTTTAGACGATTATTCGTTTACATTTCGCTTTACTTTCCTCCATCATCCTGATTTGCATGATTATGATCATTTGAATATTTCAAACCATTCTTTTGGTTTAGCGATTAGTTTTCACTGTACAGAAATAATAGAAATCATTCTTAAATATTATTACAAGATCTTACATTTTCGCGTTGCTTCGAAAAAAAAGACGTAGATAAAATTTTCCATTTGGTTATAAGTAAATTTTTTTGTTGATTTTTATAAATTGTATATGAAAAAACGCCTACAACACCTTTAAACACTTTATATGCAATGCAGGTTCTTACAAAATATATAAAAATAAAAGGTATTTCATATTTCCTGTAGTATTTCAGAAACTTGCTAATAAAACAAATTAAGTTCAAATTTCGCGCATTCAGTATTAATGGACAAATTATTGATCAAGTTGTAAAATTTTCATATTTAGAACAGCTTTTATAGCTGCCTATAGGGAATAACCAATCGCAAAGTCTCTCAATAGTATTGAATGAAATCCTTCGAAGACATTTTTATGTAATTCCGTTTCGTAGACAGTATTTGAACTGAGACCAAACCTGTAAAACCAGTCAAGTAACTGATGTGGAACAATTTCCCTGCATACGCTTCTTTTGTTATTTTTACGGTGGAAAACTTCAAGTTGAATGTCCTTAGACACTACATCTCCTTTCCATAACCTATTTTCAGAATTTCAGCACAATTCATTGTTTATATGTGGCTCATTTCCAGAGTCTACTTGGAAAATTTTGTATCAGTTTTAATTCACTCGTAATTTTTACCTTTGAAAAACAAGCATCTGGTACGGATAAGCTTATAAATGGAGGTGCCCCGTCAAAACGCTAATCAGCTTATTTAACTTGAGTTTTCTAAGCCCCAAAAAGCCCCTGTCTTATACACGTCAGGTCATGGGATTCTGGTCCATACATCTGCCATTCCACAGTACCCTGCTGGCCAGTTTCGCCCAACTTTATAGCTCGGTCGTTGCACTCTCACTTCATATTAACCACAATGTATGACTGTTTATTACATATTGCGCCATGGCGGACAGGCACCCAATACAGACGAATCCTGTCATATACCACGTAGTCTTTGCAATCAAAGATAATCCCAAAATTTTCCTCCTTATTTGATTGGCTGTCCGTGAAAATATTAAACTCTCTAGGCCTAATGTTCACCCCCAACCATGGCATGCACTCCGTAATAACATGGACTTAAACTTGGTAGATAATGTTAGAATCAGGCAGGCGAAAGTAGTACTTTTTGACCTCTGATTCCTCTATAAGGTCTGTCCCTTGCCCTACCTTAGAACCTTTCCTGTAGCAACATGTGCCTACATGTACCTTCCCTAAGGTGTGATTGATCCGGGAGTACTTTTATGGCATTAGATGGTTACTGAAATTTTGAAAGAAATTTCAGAAACGAAACGCTTTCGGCCAATTTTCAATTTCACTTTAAAGAATATTTTGAAAAATTTCAGCTAAAATTCTTTATGAAAACCCAAAACACATACAAAAATGTTCAAAAAATATGATACGTGTCGTTTCTAAGCGGAAATCATGGGAACATTTTTCCTTTCTTTTGGGGAAATTTTTCCACACAAAAAGAAGAACAATTTGAAGCTGTTTCCCTTTAAATGCAGGCCAGTACACAAAATATTCCTTTTCTGGCACATATCAAATATTGACTTTCAAATGAATCGAAAAAAATGTCTTTTTCTAATAAAATAAAATTAAGATAAATACTTAAAAATGTTTAAAAAACTTTTTCTCCACGTCCTTAGTAACAGAAAGAAATACAAAGAAAAAAAAAATAATATTTCTACACAGAAAAATTCTATGATGATAATTCCAACAAATTTTCGAACTAGTTACGAAATAAAATTAAAAACTTTCAGAAAAACTTTAATATGAACCTTTTGTAAGACTTCATTAAGACAAAGAAAAGTTAAATTAATTTTTTTTTGCATTTAGTAGTTTTCCCATTTTAGTAAATATAGAAAATACTTGCGCTAGATGACCAGAAGCAAACAACAAATGAATGGAGAATATGATGTTTCTAATAATTATTTATTTCTACATTTATATCCACTTGCATTTCATTAGATTCTATTGTTCTACAAGACACCTTATTCAAATAGTCAAAGAGCTGCAGTCGCTGATCATTATTCTAATAAATAAATAAATTCCATAATGCAATCAAATATTTTTATATGATCCCTCTTCAAAGAAGTCGATTTTCTCTGTGTAATTTTACTCTCACTAGCAAAATTTTAAAGTTTTTACTTTTATAATTTTTATTTATTTTCTGATGTGTTTTATGGTTTTTAATTTACGGCGAAAAAAAATTTTATGCGACGCACACAAGTTAATCCCATCAATAACATCCGGATGTCGTCTGCTGGCATGCACTAGAGACCTGCTTAGGATATTTGAATGGTATGTTTACGACATTCGTTTTGTTTCAAATAATTGGGCAAAATCCATAGTGTAGGTAACATATGCATCTCAAAAATGGCTCCAAATTATTATTGAGGTCATTTTGTGATCACTTTGATCATGTACTATTCCGACAATATAATACTGATTGAAGAAGTATATGCAAATTAGCTGTTTACCGTGAGGATTAAAAAATAAAATCTTACATCACTGTACGATCGTTCATGCTAAAATATGCAATTTGAATGTTCTTACAATACCACAAGGAATTGTCTGTCGGTTTTGTGATAATTTTGTTTGACCGTTAAAGTATTTATATTGAAAAACACTGTGGGTTTGTTGAACGAAAACAAAAAAAACTTATATAAATAGGCAGCAAATTTTCACTAAAGTACATATTATATAATATTTCAATTAAAAATTTATTTCTTTTGGGCTTTAAATTATTTAAGCAAATTTAAAAAAAAATTAAAATTCCAAAACAAAAAATAAAGAAACTTGTACGAGTGCATGTATAAGTAACGACGTAAATGTCCTGAATACGAATATACATTTTCTGTGCACATTTTTATATGTAAGTGTTTAAGCAAATAAATTTCGAATAAAAATTTTCATAAACACAAAAAGTTTCTTTTATTTACATTATACTAATGGTCACAGTAGTATTCCACCGACAAAAAAATTTTATGTGATGAATATAATAATACAATTTATAGAATCATTAGGAAAAATAGTAATGATAGTTCTTAAAGTATTTGTATCAAAAATGTTTTTTCTTTGCGTGTACCACAACCAACAAAAAAATAATAATTTTTTGAGTAAATAAAATGATGAGTATCCATTATTCGTATCCGCCGAGCTTAATATAAACAGTTTTTATTAGTCCTTTCCAATAACAATATGTTTGCATACAGTTAAATGTGGCAGTGTTTCTTGTTGCAAAGCAAATGTATTACACAAGGTATCCTGCGCAGGCCTCTAAAATACATGCTCGTACATAAAAGCCTGCAAGCATTTTGTAATAATTTCGATTTATGATAACGATGTTTTACTACCACTGTTTTGGATGGTTGGGCTTGATTGCTTTCATAATAATTTTAAGGGAGAGTGAACATAGGATAATATTGATCAATTAAAGTTGAAATTGTCAAGGAAATTCATTTGTATTTTAATTTAGTTTAAGAACTAGTGTGACTGCAATGATAGTAAATTCGTAAATCATCACTTTCCAGACTATTTTGCTACGCGTAACCTGAGCCTCTTAATGCATTTTTTTTTCTAAGCATTTTTTATGTTTGCCATTTCAAACTAGTATCTATACATAAAGTCGCTTTAAGGTAGCGGAGCTTTATAGACACTAAATGCTTGTGCCTTTCAATAACATGAAAAGGCTTCTTGGTATTTTTTATAGCTCATAACTAAAATAATCTCTTTGGGGTTGTTCAAAAAACAAGAGACAAAATCGCTGAATGTTTTTGCGAAGACTAGTAAGGCAGGAGCTGAAATAGTATTTAAGTAATTTTTTTTTATAAATGACGGGGAAATTACTATTATTGACAATCTATAGACAACATTCGCTACTGCCATTGATTCGCACTTGTGTAGTTGAGAGGACTCTTTACATGACCCTTTTAGCCTTTACTAGGAACATAGGGGACGAGTTGGTAGACCGACAATTTCCACTAGCACAAAAATTAGCTCCTGGTATCAAATTCATTTAAATTTTCTCTTCCCGAAATATGGATGCAAACATCACCCACTATGTAATTTTCCTGAAGGGATCAAAGCCCAGGGCAGAGTACTGGAGCCTGGTGCTTTAAATAGTTCATTAATACTCATACAGAGTGACCTCATACAGTATCACCGAATATATAAAACATACTTTCAGAAAAGTCTTATCAGATGCTGCGAGGTTCCTATAATTATAACGCGCCACTATATGATTCAAAATAGATGTTAAAGAGAAATAAAATAGAAATAGGAATACTACAGCGAATTAAGACAGGTTGTGTCAAAAGACTTAAGCGAACCAAGGAAATTATAGCACCTTCGTTACAAATCTAAAAGCAATAACAATTAATGATGGTGATGACCTGAATGAAATAATAAATTCTGTATTCTATAAGAAAATGGCTGAGGATGGCGGAAATACGGTTCAAGTATGACGGCGAAAAGAAAAAAAGTCGGCTTTAATGAAGACATTACACAGTAACGAACTCAAATTAAATTTCAAGCGAGAGCGCAAGCTGGAAAACGTTGTTGTCCATGCAACATATTGAGGTAGTAAATACTTATTTAAGGAAACAAAGATGACTTTACTACACGTACGGTTGCGTTCTAAGACACCGTGCCAAAAGAAAAAATTCTGAGTAATCAATATTAACCAAATCATAGTTTCTATATATTGATTCCTTATGGGCTTGTAATCTCCATTAATAACTTTTTAACAAAGTTAATAGTTCAAATAATAAAAAAGACCCAATGGCATCCTAAAAATTTCTTGAAACTTGTCTCAATGAACAAATTTTCGTACTTATATTCTACATGGGTCGTTTTAATGCCAGCTTTAATGTAAAATATACAAATCGCTTCTATTATTATGTGCTTCAGGAAAATATTTAAATCAACAATATGTCACTATGTCTTTGTTCAAAGTTGTCTTCAGCTTGGGTCTGCTCTTTCAATATTAAAATTAAAAAATAACTGACAAGTTATTGTTTGGGGCGTTATTGGCCTTTGTTTTGTGTTTTATGTTTTATTCGACGAGTTTTTCTTTTCTTTTATTTGTTCATGTTTTCTTTTATTTCATTTTACTGTATGCCTTCATTAAATAAATGGTAACGTGAAAATTCGTTCGAACTACTTACATACTTTGTTTGTCTCGCACAGTGTTATCAATTTAGCGTTTTATGGCTAATTTTAATTTATTGAGTGCTTTTCAACGTTTATTTGCTTTTGTATATATTTTTTAATAATCTCTAGGAGCAAGGGAGCTGACGCTTACCTTGTCGTATAACCAATATTGAAGCAGTAGCGTATGGCTCGAGCCTCAACATTCTGCCGCTTTAACTCAATGAAGGTATAGAAGGTGGTCAATTGATATAATTATACTCTGTAATGAGTATTAGATCTATCACTACTATACATGTCGTCAGTCAGTTTCCGCTATAAAGACTTTATGTGTCCGTAAACCAAACCGTCGTTAATTTTACTACATTTTATATTTATATGAGGTTCATATAACCCAGACAACTCGAATAAAAAGTTTATATTAAAATCATCCAATTTGGAATTTACTAAATGAGCTGATTGTTTCGGTCATTGGAACAACAGTTTAATGTAAAACTTACCATATGAAATACTATGAGTAATTTTTCTATCAAATGAGTGAATATGCCCGAGGGTGATCATACTTGTGCACTATGAGAACATACGAGTGATTCGGGAAATTTTATACTACACTTTTTATTTAAATACAACAACTTACATATTTCTCTGATATGTTAGAAATATTATACTAGTAAATTCTCTAATAAGGTAATTTCAAAAAAAAAAAACTATAACCCAGATTTTTTTAAGAAACAAATAGATTTTATTTCCTCCCTGCATAATTTGATGCATAAACTAGTTCAAACTCATTAACAATACAATTCACTCATATCTTTTGAACCCACTAAGAATAATATTTGAAATTTCCGATAAATAAATGCATGGAAATAATGAAAATAAAAAGGATCCTTTTGCAGGATATTTGAGAATAAAAAACATCGTTTTTCTTGTTTGCTGCAAAAATTTGCTTATTTTCTGAATATCAGTTTTTGGCAGCACTTGTTTTTGTTCAAGCTCTAGATTTAAAAAAATAATTCTTTTTTCTAATTTTCTTGACTTGTTGTAATGGCAGTTGTTGGTGCTGGCTTCTCTTTTTCTATCTTATATAAACGAGTATATGTATGTACAAACATTTTAGCCTGTGGCATTTTAATCTTACACTGGATTTTTTGTAATTTTCTTCAACGTTTATTCTATTTTTGTTGTGGAAAAATTCGGTTTCGTGGTGGTTTTTCATACACTCTTATCTTGTGACTACGTGTATAAGGGTAAAAACATTTGTTTTGTTTAGTTATTTTGTTGTTGCTGTTGTTGTTTGTGGTTGTTGGATGTCATTACTTAGTATACTTTAATGTTGGTTTCTGTTACTCGGTATCATGTTTTTTCCTTGTTTTTTTTTTCTTTTTGTACATATTCTTTAAAGGATTTTAGCCTTAACCTGGTTTAGTAACACAGCACGCTGATACCCGTAATTAAATAAAAATTTTGTTGCTTTAAAATTTGGTCAAATTAATAGAGATATAAAAGAAACATTTCTGTTTATTAAACAAGTTGTCTTTCGAAATTGAGGCGAAAAGCAAATTAAAAAGTTTTACGTTAAATAAAAAAAAATAATAATAACGTTAATGAAGCTCCGCTCTTTCTGTATTTTACAAAAAGGCAATTTATTCAAGTGCCCCTTCAAGGATCCCTTCAAAATGTAATACGAGTATAAAAGTGTTTGGAAACTATAAAAGTGAAAAAATAATGATAACGCAAACATTTGATAAGTTGAACTTTAAGCCGCTATCAATCAAAAGGAACTGTGCGGATTAATTAATGAGTTTCACTTTATAAGGGAAATAGTATTGGAGAGGCCATCATTTTGGCTTTTTCGGCATGTGCTGATATTACATCTACACTATTTATAATATAACTTTTTACTAGAGAGATTATTTTTAGGGAATCATTTATGCCAAAGAGAATGTTAAAATACCAAAAGGTGTATCCTCATAAAAGGGCCTTTTTTTACCAAGATGCATTTTTAGCAAAAAGATTTTTTCCAATCTTAACGAAATTGCTTCTTGATATATACGCAGAGGAAAAATGTGATTAACGATTTATCTTTAGGACCATTTTGTATTCATTTCAGCCATATACAACTGAAACAGTAAAATAGTGAAATAGTGTGTGCTCATTGAATCCTTTCCTTAAGTATCTTAATAGAATGGTTTTATACTATAATAATTTTATTCATTAAACTATTCAATATGATTGTTTCAACAATATTATAAGCAATAGCATTTCTATTACATTGATATGTGTGTTGTTTATATTTGAAAGAGTCCAAAATACTTCATTGGAATAAAATTTAACTAATATTCTAAAATAATAAAACAATAATTTGAAAACAACTAAATAGAAATAATGTAGAGAAAATAAGTTCTGCATGAGAGTGTGTATGTAAGTAGTATAAGCAATATTATTTCAAATAAAAAAATAAGCAAATAAAAAAATGTTATCCAACAAACTATTGTAGTGAGGATAGTAATATCATCACAATATATTTGTGATGATCATAGTATGTTTGGGAGAATCATTTGAGCGAACGTTACTAATAATTTGAATTTATGATTGAATCAATCATGTTTTTTTTTCGCCTGTAAAGGCCAGTTCTTGTTATAACATCTTCCTAGTAAAAAAATAATACTTATTGAAAAAATTTATTTAAAAGATTCCTTACAAAATACTCCTTTTCTACAAGCATGATAAAGGTCTCAGAAAATCTTGGAGAAATATTGCATTTTATATTTTCCAATTTTTTTAAATTTTTGTCAGAGAAACATTGCGACATGGGTTCGTAACGCATTTATACAACCATTCATCGAACGATGAATGAATTTTTACATCATCATTATAGGATCAGCATGTTATCATATATTCCATAATACAACATACAATATATAACATATTTCAGTAAAAAAAAAATGTTGGGAGGCATATTTCCTTTGTGTTTGAGAATGTAATTGAGCACAACTTCAGGGACATTAGTTCTTAAATTTTATAATAATTTTTGGATTTTTCCATATTATCATTTTTTAGTTTAAATATCGTTTCTTTAATGCATCACAGTCATATCAGAAAAACATTTGATCTTGGCAATATGCAATTAAAGTTAGTAAAGTCTTAGCTTATATATCGAAAGTTTATGGTATATTCTCGGTTAAGCTTCTGATATAATTTAATTGCATATTTAAATATAGAACTTTTCTTTTATATTTCAGATGTATTTCATGTTTTTTATACATATAAAAGGTATGCTTTTCTCAGTAATTAATTTTTTAATATGATTACGCGGGGGCCAGGCGTACTACTGGGTGAATTCAAAGTGATCGTTATCAATTACACTTCAAGTCGACTCATAAACCTTAACATGGTGATCCTTAGGTGAAGTTCTTCACAGAGCTAAAATCGCCTAGTAGAATCAAGTAGATTTTCTCTATGAAATGTTTCTAGGCTAAGCAGAAAGAAGCGAAGATTTTTCCGAAGAGATTTCTTATTATTTTCATGTGTTAAATCTTTTAAATGTTATCAAGAAGGAAAACATATAAAACAAAGAAGAAAGCCTGTTATTCCCAGTTTTTTATACCCAATTTTCATTCTTTTTTTTTCACCAAAAAAAAAACACAATCTTTAGAGAAAAACTTTTTGATTCTATTATGTTTTCTTCTGAATTGTATAAAAAAGCGGTTTCTTATTGATTTCATTAGGTTACTATATGATCATGTGTAAATCATCTTCTTAATTTTCTTGGGAAGTGAGCAAGTTGGAAGAAAAAATTAATACTTATTTCTACAAAAATAAAACTTAAATTTAATTAAATAAATAATAACTGAATAATAAGAGTGTATGTAATAAAATAAATAATAAATAATGAATATGTAAATAAGTCATGAAACTGACCTTCGTAGACTAGTAGGTAGTGTACTAGACTCGTAGTGCGAATGTCCCAGGTTCGAATCCTGCCGCAGAACTCTGGCAGTTTGAAAGGGAGCGCACAACAAGCCTTCACTAGCTTAAGTGTATGTCGTATGACATGGGCTATCACACCCCTCCTATCAACCTAACCTAACCCTAACCTAACCTAAATAAGTCATGAAATTGTAAGTATTAGTATTTTATTTTTTAAATTTCCTTTAACTTTTAATATATTTTTTATTCTGAAAAGGTCAAATAGATTTTGATTTTTTATAGCCGGACAAAGCAAACAAATTATTCTTAAAATCTGAAACTTTTTACAAAAAGTTGTTAAAAGTTTTTGATCACGAAATCAAGGATGGTCCATCAAGAGAATATTACATACAATATTTACGTAATGAAAATGTTACAAAAGGTACACTACTGTTTAAAATATTCACAAATATAATTTTTAACATTTACTAATTTTTGTATTTCTCTTCAGATTCTAAGTATTTTGTATGATTTACTACAACCACAACGTTTTAACAAAGAACATAAGCCTTCAATAGCCGATGTCCAAACAGATTTCGTCACTTTAGTACCAGCTTTTAATGACATTCAGCTAACAATACGTATGTAAAAAGTAAGGAAACACTTCAGCCAAGAATAATGGTGATTGGACCAGATTTTTTGAAAATTTCCGAGTTTTTTGTATTTTGTGACGGCCTGAGGTAGAAATGCGCTTCGTATATGAAGTGTGTTGATATTATTATTAAGTTATTTTACGTTACATAGAGATATCTTATCAATTTTGTTTTATTTTATTAGACACTCTTTTTTCTGTGTTGACACCCGTCAAACATCGGCAAATTGTGAGAGGCGTCTGCAGCTTCCGGTCTCCTAGTTGTTGCAGTTGCAAGCGGACATCTGTTCTTATATTAAGCGGTTCGCTATATAAATGTTTTTTGCACTCGGCCAGAGTTTTGGCTTAGATGGAAGATGCATCATCAGACTAGGATGCAGTAGAATAATCATTTGCTCATCCGAAATGATTAACCTCAAACAACATAAGTGTAGGCCATATGCTCTTTAAAGGATCAATGGGAAAATAAATATATGTATGATTACGCTGCATTTCAGAATGTCACGCCTATTACCAGACTTAAGTGGGAAAGATCTCTAAGATTTTGCTCCCAAATGGGTTCACTCATACTATTTTTTGTTTCTTAATATATATATATATATATATATATATATATATATATATATATATATATATATATATATATATATATATATATATATATATATATATATATATATATATATATATTTTTTTTTTTTTTTTTTTTTTTTTTTTTGTTTTCTGCTATGACTTATTTCTTAAGACAATTATTTAAAAAGGGACTATTTTTACAAACAAAACTATTAAATATTCTTGTCATATTCTTCCTCCTAATATAAAATTGAATAGATTAGAGATCTATTTGTTTTCATTTCTTATTTTGTTTAAAGGAAATTCTGAAAATTGTGCCTTCTTTTCCAAAAATCACTCAAGTGAACAACACCGCAATCTATTTTATAGAATTGTATTAATTAAATATTGTTACATGTGTAATTTTTATGACATGACAAAACTTACTATTCGATTACTTATAGCAGAATGATTTTGCTGACACCTAATTTTCCATATTTCTTTCAACAGAGCACAACACCCATCAGAATTAATCAAATCACCTTCGTATAGAGAATTTCAAGCATTTCCAATAGTAATATGATTTATTATTTCTAAACGGAAATTAGCAAAGTAAATGTTAAGCGAAGATTCAAGAAAATTGTATGAAAATATCATGAGCAAGAACTGTGAAATGTATTTTGGGTCATTAAAAATCATTGCAAATAAAACGAAGATTTCTCTAGTGTGTTAGATGAGAAAAAAAATAAAACTAATCAATAGGAAAGGAATGGGGAGAGTGGAGGAATGCGATAAGAAACTCTGGAGACATTAAATCTATATTCGTTCATAAAAACTAATACAAAATACAACTTGCACTGTCATAAATGGCTACTTATGCTTATCGTATAAACAACACAGCTACTGGTGCTCTTTACTACAAATACAACCACAATTTGAACACTAATACCACTACAGAATGTAATAAATGGCAACTAGAATGTCGATTTAACCCATATTGATATTTTATGTGAGGTTTTAGTTTTGTTTTTCATTAAAGAAAAGCCAAAGATGTACATAGATAAAAAGGCAAATAGATGTAGACAGAGAGGCAGACAGACTGTCTCAAATATGAAATTATCTCTTGACACGCACATATACACACTTATCTATGCGAACTTACATGTTAACACTTATACGTGTATATGTACATGTTCAAAGAAGTATTTGCTTAAACTTAAAATTCAAAGACTTACACTATTACATGCTCACAAGCGTTCACTTGCTTAAAGGTAAAAACAAGGAAAGCTTTGGTAGCTGCCAGATTCGATTGGTGTGAAATGGCGGAAAAGATCACCAAAGTTGCAAGAAGTACTTTTTCAAATGATAGGGGTGATATTCCACTACTTAAAGCATTCTTGTTAGTACCGAACTACCCTTTATGAAATCTTGCTAGTTTCGGTTTAGTCTAAAATTTACTGCTTGTCAATTAACTATAAAGGTGAACACACTGGAAAAATTTTGAAGTAACCCTTCGCCAGAGCTCTAAATCGGTAGGGCCAGCACAAATGTCAAGACTTCAAAAAAATTTTATATTTCAAACCAACGATTTCAGAAACAATAATTTTAGTAAATAATAAAGCTAAAAAGTAAAATAGAGAGTAAAAATCAATAACTTGAAATGACAGGAAACTATTGCTTTAACAATAAATTTCAGAATTTCTCAGATCGAACAGTGCAACTTTTGCGGCTGACTCATTATTTTGAAAATTTTTTCAAATAACTTCTTCAGTAAAATGGAATAGATATTAACATTCACGAGAATACTGTCGAATCAATGAACACAAAATATGAAAATATTTTAGTTTCCAATCAACATGAATTTCGAAGAGCACCAACTCTACTAATAAAGGGTCCGAAACACTGCTAAGTTTCTTCACTGCTTGCTTTACGTGTTGCAAAAATGCAACTTATTGGAAAAAAGTAATTTTTGAAAGCGAAAAAGACTAAGTGTTTAAAATATTTGTTACATACTGAACTCACACTGACATATTAACTTCCTAAGAATTCCAATAAATGCAATAGTTGATGTTTAGAAAATACTTTAAAATGCCTACGATTATGTCCACTGCGTATATAACGTACATAACAAGACGTATGAGTGACATTGATATTTCTTAACGCAATAAAAATATTAATCATACGTAATGAACTATTATTTCTTTATTTGATGTTGTTGAACATTGTTTTACGTAACCCGAAAGAACTATATATTTTAACGCAGTTTTACTGGACTTGATGCAATAAAAACCAAAAAAATTGTGCAGTTCAATAAGCCCTTTAACTGAAAAGACAACACAGCTCAATGGCAAAAAAATGATTTACTGAATTTCGTTATGGCCGTACAGCCATGGAAGATTCCGAATACTTTGGACGCCTGGTTGAGGTCTCTAGGCTTGAAACAATTGAAAAAATTCACGACATGTTGACATGTCGATCGAAAAGTGAAAGTCTGAAAGGCGCCGCAACTCTGCCATAAAAAATAATAAAACGGGAAATGGCAGAGTTGTAAAAATAATGAAGCTCTCTTGTTCTCTCTCTTATCTCTTCTGTACCTCTGTCCAAAAAAGTAAGAGCATTAATTGCCTGAGTGTTACTTCTCTTAAAAAAAGAAAAAAACATTAACAACAAATAAAATGTTCAATGTATTCAATGTTAAATTAGAGCATATTTTTAAATATCGAATTTATGTAAACAAAGAAGAAATAAAATGTTCTTATTATTTGGCTCTATCTCTATTATATATATTTTATCTATTATTGTAATTTTTATCGCTTGATGGAAAATACTAGTCACAGTAACTTGTGCAAATATAGACGACTTAAAATGCCGTATTTTGTTATATAGTGAGTAATTCCACAAAATATTGCCAACAATGGCTTTCAGGCAAATGTAGACGTGCGTGTCCTCGGCTAAAAATATACTTACATACATAAAACTGCCATTTTCTATGTATGCTTTTACTCGGATTAGTGTTAGTAGCAATAAAATAAGCACACATACTTACATATTGATAGTCATAAACATAAATACTTGTAATAATTTTCGGCTTCCATATTGAAGTTTTAGGTTACATTGACACAACAATACCGGAAATTGATGTGTACATGACAATTCATATCATCAGCAAATTCTAATAACTAAACTGCTGTAAACGATGTAATAATGAAGGCAGTATTAACAATGTCCATACTGTGTATTCTCAAACAAGCATTAAATACAATTTATGCGTTATTCTTATTCCACTGGAGGGGGAAAGTGCTTTTAAGTAATCAGAGCCTTTCTTTCAAAAATAAAGGAAGCTTGTTAAAAATTTGCTGATGTCGGAATCTATTGATTGGTATAGAAACCTGCCAGCACAATCACTTTGTCACAGTTGTTTTTGGTCTCAAAAACTGCCGTCGAAAAAATATGAGTATTGCAATAGAGTGATCTATTTCTCATAATTTGAAGTTAGAAATATTTTGGAAACTTCTTGACTTTCTCTATTATATATTTCTAAATATTCCCTGATAGTGGAGCGATCAACACAAAACTTTCTATAATTTTTTTGATATAAAAATATTTGAACTATTAATTCAAGGTTAAATAGAAACAAATTTTTTAGTGTTTTTGCTGATTGAGTACAATCATTAACTATCAACGGGCGTTTAATTGTAAACATGTTACAAGAAAAATAAAATAGAGTCACGTTGATTATAATTGTTTGTTTTGTTGTTTGTATAAAAGGATTCTAAGCCCTACTATGGCTATGAATAGTTTAATAATCATAAACAATATAGAATTCTCATATGCATTTGTTTGTTTTGACCTTTTAAATTCTTTCAAACTGTGTAAAGTTTACTGACGATTTGGTTTAGCGACCACTGAAATGTCGGCATGTGAACAGCTAAAGCCACAACAAACAAAATATTTTGCTAGAAATTGTTTTAACAAATAAATGGGGGAGAATATTCCGAAAAAAAATTAAATTCAATATTAAGTATTTAAAGTTTTTATGTTGAACGAATTTAGTTATTTAATACACAAATCTTCAAATATTGTTGAAGTTTGTGCGGTTATTCCGCCTTTATTAGTGGAATGTTCCAATTCACGGCATTCCCTGAGATCTTATGGTGATTTTTTTGTTTGAAAAAGTGTAACATTTTAATTTATCAAAAAATCTGTTTCGCAGTCAATTTAGAAAAATTATTCTCTCTCATAGAATTGCAGAATCTTTTGTAATAAGTATGCGATTAACAGCGACAACTAGTTTCATGTAAATTTCTTTAAAAACGAGAATATATGTTGCATTTCTTTTTCTCTCTGAAAGGCTAAAAAATGTTAATTTTTTTTAAAGCTTTAAAAGAATTATGCAGATACATGTATTTACTTTTGCAATATATGGGATCAATTGGACTAAGGAATTCGCCATACGTATTTCCAGCAAATGCATAAACAAATTTCAGCACATCCAAATTTTAATTAAATTTCTTTGCATGCAAATTTAATTCAATAGCTGGACAAACTTTTAAAGTAAAAGCGCATGCCATACATAATTTTAAAAAGTATATATAACTAATTTTAATATTATTAAAATTATTACTTAAAAAGCATTTTTTAAACCGGCTTAATACAATTGAATACTGTAATTTTTGGTCCTTGCTAAAACTTCAGCCTCGGCAACATTGTTTCAAATATAAATTCGCACCAGACATATAAACCTCTTCCGACTAATTTAATATGAATCATAAGCTATTGAATTGCAACTACTTACAATTTTCAATCAAATGTTGCTGATAGCAAAATTGAAAGGACATACGAGTATACAAAATCCGCCTGGTCTGTCCCATGCAGTCATTTAGAACCATATATTTCGTTAAATAGTTAAATCAACAAATGGTAAACCTTGTCTCCCAACAAATCTTGCAAATAAGTACATTTCACATATACTCGTAAGTACTAACACGTTTGCATGAAAACATTTTACATTAGCATTTGATTTTCAAATGTAAAGCCATACAGAAAGAAGCAGCTGCTCAACATATTTATATTTCAACACATTTACATTAAGTTTTTCTTATTCTTCTTTGGATTGAACATGCATTTCCTAATTTGAGGCTTCAAATGCAATTCAATATTGCTGGTTGACCATTGCAAATGCACTCAAATATGAACAATACACGTAAGTTTTAGTTTTAATGGCTTCTAAATATTTGAGATGTGCAACATAAACATAAATAATCCAAGAGAAACATTAAGAAAATGTTCACAAAATTGTCAACTATTGTTAATGAAGGCATAATGCAAAACAAGAAATAAGTTTCTCTATTTTAAATTATTAATTTTTACAAAAAGTACGAGTACCATAGTGGAAACATTGTTGATGTGGTGTTCTTATAGTTGAAAGTTGGAAATGGAATAAACTTTAATAAGGATATGAAGTGAGTAAAATTAAAAAGACCTAGAATACTATCTTTCTAAAAGCTATAAAACGCTTGTCAATTAAACATAAATTACGGAAAATGGAACTTGCAACCAGACGAAAATAATATTAAATACAGTTTGTCAGAAAAGTCTTCTCCAAATTAAAATTTTTTAACTTTCAAATTGTTTTGCTTTTAATGTATCATTTTGTAACTCTATAAAACTTAAACATATTATAACAAAAATAGTAACAAAATAGTAGACGTATTGAAAAAAATGAAGTGCTTCTTAAGGAATGACACTTTCATTGGTTCCAAGTATTCGTTCTTGAATTTTTTTAAACCTCCTAGCAAACAGGGTTTAAGAAATTTTAAATTGCATTACCTCATTAGATTTACGAGATCATGGTATTTTTCTTAAATGTTTAACTGAATTACTTTCAAAGAAGAAAAACCAAATTGGCAAAGTGTCGTTCTAACAAGACTTCTATTTCTATCAGCACATAATTCATTCGTTATTTAATGTTGCATTTGTTTTTTTAAAGATATATATGTGTTAAATGATTCGAATTTTTACTATTTTATATATCGCATTGACTTCTTTGGAAGTTGATTTTTACTGTATTAAAATTACTAAGCAAAAATTTTGACTAGTATCATTAATAGATTTTTCTTGGATGGACTGGACTAGCTCCACCAATTACCAGACTGGTAACACTAAAGACATTTCATTGTCATCTGTTGCATTTAATCTCAACCAGCCAGTAACGATCTATTAATAAATCTAATGAATCAGCACAGTGCTGGTGGAATAATTGAATTTTTTGTAATTAATTAACCATTATAAAATACACGTAATGTGTTTATTTAAATCCATCAAATATTATTCTAGTCAATAGAATAAAATTTAATAAGTATCATAATTTAAATAATACAATTATTATAATTATTATAATTATAATGTAAATGTAAATGTAAATTTACAACTTGAATTAGTAAAATTCCAACTCAGAAATCGTAATCAAATACTCTTGATGTTCAATGAAATGATGCAAATGACTTTGTTTGAAATCCATATTAATAACACAAATACATGCACAAATTCATACAAACATACAGAATTATGAAAACGAATAGTAATAAAAATGAAAAATACATTTACTGAGAGCGCGACTAATTTTTCAATTACATTACAAGCGGAATAAATTTCTAGCCAACTCACGGAAATAATAAACAATTTTAGAACAGGATAAAATGATTTTTTTCAACTTTGTAGATGCTAGTGGACGCAATCACTCTAATTTTTAATATTTAATTTTGTAAGCAAATAAGTATTCGGTTGGCATGTCATTGAATGGCAACCATTTACGTTGAAAGCAAGAACATCAGCAATTCGAAGAAGAGAAGAAAAAAAAAGAAAACAACTTGATAAAAAGGAAAATTCTATTTAATACGTATTGCATCTGGCAAAAAAAAATTACTTTCATCATTCAACATCATCAACCACCACCATTAAAAAAAAAAACTTTTGAATTCATTTTTCATTTCCATTTTCTATGTTACAAACTTTTCAATAATTGTTATTTTTAAAATCATATTTAATCTCTTTTTTGTCTACGCACAGTGGGGTATTTCGGAAAAAATTTTAACTATATTTTTAATTGGATAATATAAGAAATATTTTTCTTATTAACATGAAATGCAATGATAATTATGTATTCAAAGTAACAGTCATTGCAGTTCAACCAACGCCTGGGGAAATTTTTGATTCTACCACTACAGATGTGCTTCTTATTCAAGCGGCTGTGACAAAAGCCATTTAAAAACCCAAAAATTATTGCAACAGTCTAACTACAAATTATAAAAATTAGTAAACTCCTTCTAGAGTGCTTTCCACTTTGTTCATATGCAAAATGAATAATTGCAATTTTGCTTTCTAAATCGGTTACTCTGTTACTAGACTTGACATAATCCTCATCAGGGTACCACTGTAGGTTAGTGGGCAGTGCACCATTTTATCTCCGATTTCCATCTTAGACTCTGGTCTTTTTGATATAATGTATTCGTTAAACTAAAATTTTGCTATGAATTGCATTTGTATTCATGACATTTAAAATAAATAAATAAATAAATCCTCCTCATAGAAGACATGCCATTGTGATTTTGCCGTCTTTAAAGGGTTAAAGAGCAAAATGCAAAAAATTATACAATTGCATCTATTTTTGTGCAATGTCTTTGTTTCTCAAAAATTAAACTGTAAGTAGTACATATTGAATTACGTTAATGCAAAACCAAGAAAAAAGAACGAAAATACAAACTTTGCTTTTTTCTAAAATTCTGTTTTCATCTACGGTTTCCTCTATTTTCACAAAAACAAAAGTCATAAGAAAAAATATTAAGAAAACTAAATTTAGTACGAAAGTTGTTACTTGTTTATTTTTTCATTTACCTATAAAACTCATTGAGTATCGCAGGTTTATAAGGAACATTGTTCTACCAATATAAAAGATCAAATTAAAAATTTCTTTTGTTTTTTGTTAGGAATGTTCATACTTTTTCTTAAGTAGGCAGTTAATGCCTACTACTTGAAGTATTACTTCTTTTGAAAGGGGATAGTGTAGAGAGAACAGGTGGTGAAATAAGAAAAAAGAGAGAGCTTAATTCTTTGGTAGCTCTAATATTGCATATTTTATTAATTTTTACAGCAGAGTTGCAGCGCCTCTAGTGTTGAGTAGACGCATCAAGCTTTTCAAGCTGTATACGAAGTCATTTTATTAATAGTTTTTATTTCGCCAACGATTGCCCAACCACTGCCGACGAAGTAGACGCTTTGGTGTACACCAGAGACCTGCAACCGGTGATTAAAAAAAAATCAGATTAATCAAACACTCGAAAAACATGTCATTTTCGCTCAAACGTTCAAATATGCCTTTATCAACATTGTGTCTATTCTATTTTATGCTAAGCAAAATAAGGGTTGTTTGCGAACATGTAAATTTAATCTGTTGCCGCATGCCAGCTATTCAGTTTGAGTGTTTAAAAACTGTGTGTGCATGAATTTTTGGACAACTCTTCAAAGCACACATTTTTATTTAATCACATTCATGATCGAAATCAAAAACTTAGAGGCATTAATGCAAAAAGCATTAATGTGAAAAAGGCAAAAAATCAACAATTGTACATTTATGCACAAGGTGCTATGTGTTTATAGAATGGTTAGGCAACACGGTTGCCAGACTTAACAGTTTAATAGCATTTTTACGACGATACGCTGAAACAGATAATTAATCAAGAAATATATTTTTAAAATTATCCCGATTTTTACAATTATCATTTTGTAATTATATAGACATGTGTGTATATGTGTATACATGAAGGAGGTTATATTATAAGCAATGCGTTTTGTATTCTTATTTTTTGTTAAATACAGTAAAGTATTTTAAGCACTTATATATTAAACACTCTCACTGTCGCTCACAAAAATATAAATTAGCCTAAATCTACCACAGCTACAACGGTGGTCGTGTAGCCATGTAGCCGTGTTGTCGTGAAAATAATCATTTTCATATAAACGTGTAAAAATTTTGCGCTGTTGAATAAAATAATGTTGAAACGGGTGTATTTTATTGTACAAAGATTTTTTTCTCACACTGAAACAAATAGATTTGTGGAATTTGCTTCGGTGCCGCCAAAAATTAAAAAAAGCACCGAAATTTAAAAAAAAGCGCACCGCGCTCAGAAAAATACACTTAAAGACCCTTCTTTTTAAGTAATAAAGCGGTATTATTCTTGGGAGTTAAAAACGACTTTAATTTCAGTAAAATTCAATAAAACAAACAAATTTGGCAAGGTTGAAGTATTTCTTATAAAAATAACAAGTTTTTTTGAATGAGTAAAAAATAATCCGATCTTTAAACGATTTTAAACCGAAAATTGCGATTTTTAAAGTTTATTGTAAAACCGACGTTTTTTGGTAACTTCGTATGGCATCCTTATTTCTCAACCACAATGTTTAACAACATACATACCTACACACTCAAGATTATGTGCCAGCATATATCATTGCATGATTTTTCTTAATATTCTTTGCAAAGAAAAGGCATGTTGAATAAATGCCATTCGTTTTTGTGTTTAATCAATGCAAACGCTCAAAATAGCTTCTGTGTTAAAATCTTGCTTGAAAAATTCATATAGGCATTTTTGTATTTGCCTTCCTAATGATTAACACAAATAAAGATTATGAGCGTACGCGCATGCTTGCTTATGTGTTTGTGAATAATTGGACACAAAAAAGTTATGCATGAGTGAAGGCATAAAAAACGTGATTTTTGCCGGTCTCTGGTGTACACATTATCATAGAAGAGTATCAGTGGCTCCCGGTACTGTTCATCACTTAAACAGCCCAACAAAATCTAACACACTGTCACACTAATGCACATTAGAAAAATTCTTGATTTTAATGACTTGTCTTGGACAAGGATCGAACTTATGTTGTGAGTCTTAGATTGCTTTATAGTCAACGCACTAACTACTTCAGCCAACAATACCCTCAGAGAAAATAAAATAGAAATTCATTGCCACTTTCAATAATCCAGCGAAGAAAGAACTTCCATGGTTGTGATAAGGAAGTAGTACGAATTCGTATCATTTCTAATGATTTGAACATGAGCTTGTCAACACAAAATCGTGCCCTTTTTTACTCTCGTTTATTGGATCATGTTGCGAGGAGAGGGGCTGAGGGGAACTTCATTGGACCCATCCCATCTTTTGGGTTCAACAAAAGTCTCCTTAAGGGGGAGGTTTCGAAACGGACATCGTCCAGGATTGCACAATAATCAAATGACATCAATGGGTTAGGTTAATCCAAGAAATTACTATGCTTTGTCGCTGAGAGGGCGGATCTGGCTCTAAGACTGGACAGGAAAAGCCTACGGACGCTGGTAGGGGCGCTCACAGGCCATTACACCTGCAAAGCCCACCTCTACAGAATGGGCTTATCTATACTTAAAATCTTATTCATTCTTATGCATTGTAATTCATATCGATTGTAATTCATATCCTTATTATGATAAATTTTAGTTCACACATTAAAATTGCTTAATTTAAATCTTTGCCTATTGGCCCAAAAAAAAAAAATTAAAAATGTGGAACTTTTATACCATCATGATGTGCTTAAACATAAAATAAATTTGAGAATAGCTGTAAGAGTAAAGGAAAGAAGTCATGAAAATCCACTGAAATTTATCTAATTTGCGTAACTTGTAATGATTTTGATGTCTCAACAATGCCTACCGTTTATGCGTATTCACTAAATTTTAAGTTATTATCGATATATTAGGACGAGTAAAGCCAAAATTAGTTTTTACTACTAAAATCGATGTCTGAAGAAGAGAGGAATTGACAACAATAAGAATTTGACAATTTAACGTATGGCAGAAGTGGTAGGCTCAAGTATAGATTAAAGGAAAATAATAAGTGCATGTAGGAAAGTTCATTTGCTGTAGGCTGAGCTTTTTATATGTCTGCTTTTCAGTAGCCATTAAATCAACATGTTTGAAAAGCATTCATGTTGGCAAACTCATAAAAATGCTCTCAAATAACAAGTGAGAATTATAAATTAAATAGAAAATTTAGACAGTCAGTGATTTAAATTCGAGATGAATCTTTTTTTATTATAAATGTTATTTTTCTTTCTAAAATGTGCCGCAAGAGCAATGTGATAACTTCAATTGGCTGTCACATGTTTTCAAAATGTCGCAAAACGAGCGCAGTTATGCATCAATTCAGGAAGGAAGTGGCCATTTGAGCGAAATAATTTTTTGAATTAATGTCATCAATTTTACACTTTCAAATAAACTTTTTATGAAAATAAGTGCTTCTTTATATTTGTAACAAAATCGTTGCCAAATGACACGGCTTATGCACTGGCTTTGTTGCATTATTTTTTAATTAACTTGAGTCACAATTTGTTATTTGTGTGTGAAAACAATGTTTTCAATAAAATATTGAAGAATAATTTTTTTTCTTATATAAAATATATATTTTATATAAAATAGACATGGATCGAATCAAAGATATAGACATACAATATTTGTTTAAAAAAGATATCATTAACATCACGGTGTTCTACACTGAAACACTATCTTGATTTTTATAATGTTTTAGTATTAAATACAGAAAAAAATTGAGAGAGCAAATATATGTTAGAAATATTATAAATCACTAATACACGCTTAGAAAATAGCTTAGACTTCAAATCAGATACCGATGATGTTGCTCAAAATTACAGACACTTAATTTCAAATAATTAGATGAAATGAAATTTATTAAAATTTTTTGTAGTACAAGTAATAAACATTTTGTTGAGAGTTAAAAATTGTTTATCCTATGAATTATTATTATTTTTTCCAAAAATTTTTTGTTATTATTATTTATAAGTTGCATATAACATATAACAAAATATTGAAATAACAAAAATGTTACATTAAAAACTGATGTTAGTGTTAAAAAATTAAAAAGCAAAATTAAAAAGTTGAAAATATTATAAAGTAAGATTTCTGACGGCTTATCAAAATAATATACAATAACATCTGCCCATAACAGTGGTAAAAAAATTCATCCTTCACGACTTTAATAAAAAATATAAAATATAATTTATTTTTCTGATTTGTTTCCACAAATAATTCATTTTCGTATATAAAACACTTCAGTTATCAATAACAGCTGTTGCTCCTTTCTATGTATTAATATATAAGGATATATAGTATATGTTTTTTTGCAGTTTTGTGTGAAAATATTGTTAGAGTTTGATATTTGAAATAAGTTTCCCAAGGTAACAATTATAAAATTGATATCGTGTAATAAAAAGTTTATATATACGATATAACTTACCTGATATAAGAACGACGACTTTAAATGAATGGAAATTATTTCTGTAAAGACAAACAAAAAAATTATTAATTACTAATAATGTTTTTATTAATTATAAATTCATAAATTATTTATATTAGTTTCTTATTTATTTTAAATATTTTTTAATAATCTTGAGCTTTAGGAGCCTTAAAAAAGAACTTCAAAGACAGTCATGGCAGTAGTGCGAACTCGTATCTGTTTCAATGATTTTGGAGGATGTTTGGACTTAGAAGCTCTTTTTAGTGTCTTTGAGAAGAAACTTTTTTATAATTTTTTTGGAAGAAAATAACCTGACAGTAGTCACATTTTAATTTTTTCACATGTGAAAGTATTTGTGTCAATTACACTGAATTATACGGTAAATATCCAGGAGTTCTCGTCTGCAAATTTTGTTGTATCAGACTTCATGGAGCACGAAGATTCTTACAGTTCTTCACCGAGTTCAAAAAAGAAGGAAGTTATCAAATCGTAAGTATTTTTTTTATTTATTTTTTATCATTTTGGAACAGATTTTAAAATATTTTTTGATTACTTGAGACGGTTTTCTAATAGGTTTGTCCCATATTTTTTTTTTTTTTTTTTTTTTAAATTAGTCAGCGGAATCTCCACCCAAAATATCGTTTTTGAAAAAAAGTTTCCAAGAAAATATTTAAATTTTTTCTGGCACCAAAATAAAAACTCGAAATTGAATAAAACAGGCTTTAAACAAACCCAAAGTGACTTTGGTTTTGCAATTTGTTCGCTTGGCTCTTGGTATTTATTGAATTTGGTTTATTTTGCCAGAATTATTCAGGATAACTTTGTCCTAATTTTTCATTCCCGTAGTAAAGGTACTCACGAAACATCAGCTTCATGAACTTAAGCTTCTTTTATTTGAGGCACAAAAGATCAAGAAAAAACTTAGAAAAAAAATTATTTTTTATTGTCATAACATTAAAAACTTAAAGGCTAGTTTTGTACTTCACCGAGGTGAAGGGTTGCGTTGTCTTGGTGTAGTTGTTTTTGTGTTCGGTTAAAGATAAAAATAAAGATTTTTTCCTTTTTTGCCATTTTTCATTTTAAATTTGGGAGAGATTTTCCTGTCTTTAAAACAGCAAAATGTCCTCAAAAAATGCGCCTGATTAAACACAGCCTGACCGGGAAATCCTTATTTGGCAAACCCAATATTGGAAATATCATAAAGAAGAAAATTGCTCCGTCCAGCCGAAGGTATGTTAGGCAGATAGTCTATCTAATGTGCAACGGCGCAAGGATTTTCTTCCGTATGGCATTTTAAGAACCGCCAACGCTTTATAAAAAGTTTCTGTATAGCCGGCTCCTGGCCATGCAGAAAAAGGTGCTCAGCTATGGCATTTCCAACACGGGATTCGCTTAATAAATGTTCCCTGCGTATACAGTTTTCGTCTTCAGTTTGAGACATTTTCCAGTTTGGGGCAATTTTTCCCTCAAACAAGAAAACTTGCCGCAATAATAAAATAAACCTTAAACGAAAAAAAGAATTAAAATTTGCACCAACATTTTGTGCTGCAAATATTAACAAAATTTTCATATTCATTTGGGAAAATTTAAATTTTTGGGGCAGATTTTCCTGTTTGTGCAAAAATTCTTCATGTTTCAGCATGGAGGCGCTTTTCAGAGAATATCTTTATGAAGCAGCCCGTCGAAAGGATTTTTTTCTTTTCTGGCTTCGTTTTGTTAAGATTTTTTGTACAATTTGGTCTTGGCCAAGCGGAAGAAATGTACCATCTTTTTTGTAGGCTTAACAAATCTTTTGTGCGTAGACGGTATTCGTTCGTGTTATTTTTTAGTTTACAGACTCAATCCATGGCTCCCAGTTGGAAAATATTAACGGTCATATGTAAAAAGTCACGCCAAAACTAAGAAATAAATAATGAAAAATGGCGCAAAAATCCATGATGTTGTTTTCAATATACGATTTTTAGATCATTTTTTATTTTGATCGCTTTTCATGAGAAGCCAATAAAAATATGTGTTTTTATTCCAACAATAAAGACAAGAGCTTTGCCAACCAATTGATCGTAGCGTAGTCATATTTTAACAGAAAATCAAATATCTTTCAAGCAAAGAAATAAATTTTCTGAATAGTTCAAATACAGAGCAAAAATTTCCATATGACAAATCTTCCAAAGTTTTTACCATGGTATAAAAATACAAGGTAGAACCACTTTCTCTTTTTTATGACACATTTCCATTTGACAAGTTAAAAGTTTTGTTAAAAAAGTGCTACCGTATTTGTTTTAAATGTTCCCAGTTTTCCTTTTTTGATGTTAGTTTTCAAAATATTTTCTTTGGAATTAAAAAAACACAATTTTCGAATTTAAAAAAAAAAATAATTAAAAAGGAAAAACAAATAAAATATGAGCTGCATCTTTTGTATAATATCAAAAATGGGTCTTAAAGATTTCGGAAGCAGAAATAAAGACAATCAAGATCAAAATTACTCATATGTCAAAATTACTCATATGTCAATTTATTAAAAGTGCTTTCAAAAACGAGATCAGGGTTTCACAGATTTCTAATCGTAGATACAGTTCAGATTTTCCAAAAGAATTTTCGTCAATTTGAAAGGATGCAGTGTTAGATTTTTGGAGGAACTGCAAATGCTCTTATTTAAGCACAGCTGCAAGAAATATTTAAGACACAATTGCAATATTGTTCAAACCTGTAAAATAATGAAGCAGTTATAAACGTATACAAAATACGTGCGTAAGAACTTCTTTGCTCAAATTGTAGCTTCTAGCACACACAAAAATAGTACATTTTATGAGCTATATGCATATATATATCTAAATTGTGTCTAAGAGGTTTCCCCAGCTGGTCCTATCCTGCGTCAGACGTTTTTCTTGTAGCCAAAACTATCCATCGGAATACATTTCAGCCTTCGCTCTTGACCGATATCTGAATTTTCCTTTATGAGGATGTGGCCAGTCCAGTGTCATTTTCTTCGCCGTACTTCAACGTCAATTGTATGCTCATCACAGGTAGTGAGTAGATCGCCGTTACGTATACTTCCAGGCCAGAATACAGGCATTATGCCTTTGTTTACGAACACACCTGCAGCTATTACAATGGCCATCTGTATAATATTAGAAAGTTGTTGTAATGACACCAAATATTTCTTTCCTTAACACTTTTCTAGTTTTTGTTTCCTTTTTTACACAAATTAATTTACAAGAGTTCCTTACAAGAAAACAATAATTGTTTACGCACATTAAAAATTAAAAAGTTAAAGAGAAAATAATTTTTCTTTTTTTTTTAATTATAAAAACCATTCTCAAAATTTCACATTAAATAAATTATTGCAAACATAATATAAACTGCAAGAATACTTGGAAGAAAAAGTTTGGCGATTTCAACGCTAATCAAATATTTAAAGAAAACTTTCGAAGGAAAAAAACATATTCTTTCCACCAGCACGAAATAAATATTAGCGGAGAAAATAAATATTAGCAGAAAAAAAAGCTTAAATCTCAATATATTGAAAGATCCTGCATAAACACACAAGACCGTAAAAAATATCCATAAATTATTAGAGGGTAAGAAAACAGAAACAATATAATCCTTTACGTAAATATTTAAAAGAGAATTAAATATTCATAAAATATTATTCAGGTTATTTGTCGGGTAACATTTTTTCAGGTGGGTGTTGGAGATGGACGAGTGAGTAGTATTTTTAGGTTTTCGGTTTTACAAAAAATTTTCAAACAGAATATTATGCCATTAATAAACGTTATTCGTTAAAATGTTATTAGCAAATATTATATATTTTGCTACATTTAACAGGCGAATTATAATAAAATTATTTATGAAACTTTTTTCTTATTAAACATACTTATATCCTAAAAACCTCATAACAACGGGAAGTTGGTGTAACACAAAATCGTTAGTACGGACCACAGTAATTGCAGATAAACTTTGATTTTGTTGAATCTCTAAGGGTTAGTTATTCGCACTACTGGTGATATAAACTAAACGAAGTTATAAATAATAAAAAATTAAGAAAAGAAGTAGGACGATATCCTCTACCTTAATAAGTAAACACCATTAAAGTGGCTCCTTCAACTCCTCTAAATTATATTTACTTTTAATAGCTATCGATAATTTTGGAATACTTTTTTTAAAGTTTTAGTCGCTAAGAAAAGTATAAAAAACAAGGACACTGTTTTCTTATTTTTCCTGTTTAATAACCAGCATTCAAAAGTAGTAACGATATTAAAAAAAACAGCTTTTCTTATTTAAAAAATTTAATTATCTAATTCGGTATACGAGAAATAACTATTTAACAAAAATAGTTCTTTGTTAAATCATATCGAGCCTTTGTTGCAATAACGTAATAATTAAAAAAGGTTGTTTTGCAGTTTAAAGTTTTGAATTTACACACAACTTAATGGTAAAAGAAAATTTTGTACTTTTCTCAAGAGCTGAGTATACAAAATATTTTTATGAAACTTTTACAGAATATAACAAACGACATGGCGAATAATTTCGTAATATAACCTTAAAAACGCCATATTTTGAGTTATGACGCTGTTGCAGCAAAGGCTCGATATGTCATAAATAAAAATGACAAATACTGGTGTAGATAGACTTGGAAGTTTGGCATAGAAGGTCATTAAGAAAAATAATAAATAGGGTAGGAGAAATAATGGAACCTCGCGATACCAGTGAAATAATCTTTAACTCGTCTGATGAGATCCCGTCCATAACAACTTGCATGTTGCGGTACCATAGGAAGCTCGACATAGGCCGGGAGAAATGCTCTATCCCACACTCTGCCAAACGCCTTGAAAATATCTAAACCCACCACCTTATTTACACCAAAAGGGTAACACTCCGATAGGAGCGCTAGCCGATTACGCGCAAAGCATATCCTTCGAAAAGCATACTGGCGGCCGCTAAGTAACTTGTCGGACTTTAGATATCTCACAGGATGGTAGTTAACCAGGATTTTATGCCTTTTAAAAACAGTCACTTGTCACTCATGCGAATCAGATGATGAGTTTCTCAGTTAATTCTCAATAGACCTACGTATAAAATTAACAAAAACAAAATTTTTTATACATCCACATATATTTTTTTCTGCTCTTCATCAAAACTAAAAAAAAACTGTGATAGAAATAAATGTGAAATTCCCGTTTTAGAAAATTTAAAAATATTTCTGTCTAAGATTAAAAAATTGAGCAAATTCCTAAAGAAGCTGAATTTTCACCAATTATTTTTTCTGATCTAAAAAATCACGTTCCCAACAAGTAAAAATTTGAAGGAGGAAAATTATTTTTGCCAGAGCTTGTATTATAAAATTGGTTCGTTATGTCTATATGAGAGTGAATCCACCTTTTTTCAAACAACGTATGAAAAAATTTCTTATTGATATTTGTCTCTGATACAAAGCACTGTGGGCCATACCGCGCCTGTTTATTTGAATCTTCTTACATTGAATCAAAAAATCTAATTTCATAAAATAAGACTGGCTTCAAAATCAGGATACATCTGTGTTTAGAATGCATCATGTTGTTTCGCTTTGGTTCAAAGTGGTTTTTACTTCTCCGAAGCCCTTGTTTAAACCAAAGAAATTTTCAATTCTCGCTTGTCTTTATGCATTTTTATTTATCCTTAATTAAAACAAAATTAATGGTTGTACTTAAAATGCTGATTATGAATACGAACAAAAGTTTTTAGGTTAAAGTTGGTTTTTAGTTTGTATATTTTTAATTTTTATTAATTTTTGAAGGGAAAAAATTTTGCAGTCACGAAAGAAACATACAGAAAAAATAGATATAAAGAAGAGAAGAATTGGAAATCAGCTTCGTTCTGAAATAAAAAATGTTTATTATAAATTTGAATATTATTTTTGAAATATTAATTAAAGAGAATACAATTTACTGCTTGTAAAATGAGAAATATTTTCCATATTAATTCTGAAAAGAAAAATGTTATTCACTATGCGAATTGTGAATATTAAAGAACACAAATTATCCTGCAACTAAATACAACACTCACTTTAAAATCTCAATAAAAAGCTTTAACATTTCAAGCTCATACCTCTTTGTGTTCAAGTGCAATTTTATGGATTATAGTTATAAATTATGAAGCTTATAATTCACATTAATCACCAAAGGAAGTGGAGTAAGACACTTCATATAATATACAATTAATGAGAAAATTAATACATAAACTTAAAGAAGCAAAATGGAAAATATTTCATATAACGGATGGTTCGCAACAACCTGGTTTTCCCACCCGCTGAGATTTTCGCACATAAAAAAGAACTGTTAAAGCATACGGGGTGGTTGAGTTGGTATTTCACTGTGCGGCTGACTGTGACTATTAAATTGTTGTTGGCAATGAAAATGGAATATAATTGTGTTTACCACTTGGGTAAAATGGAGAAGTTTGTGCCCAGGATTAAGATGCAAAATTATTGAGAATAATTGTAATACCAAACGACAGGATTAGTTACTTTTGATTTATCATTAAAACGATAGGAAATAATAAAATTTTATTTTGCTGATTAATAATTTTTACTTTAAATTTAACAATAAATTTTATTTTCTCTTTTAGAATTTAAGATGCTTATGGAATTTTTTTAATGTGTTTTTCTATGACCGACTCCTCAATATGTCTAACGAATTTGTCTAAATATGTGATGGTAATGCTTTCAAAAGTAAAACTCAGCAAATGCTTAAGAACTAAGTAGTTTGGGAAAAGTCATTTAAATTCTAAAAACGTTGAAACTAACAAGCATCACATACTAGTTGCAGGACATGATGTAGTTTTTTTTTTCTTCGCTTGCTGCTACTTGCCACTAGCCAACTGCTGCTGGCACCTCCACGTCTACTACTTCTTGTTGTATTATTTAGTGTATAGTATTTACTACTATTTAAAAAATTCTTATTTTATTTTATTTTTTAAATGTGTTTCACTTTACGTCACTATTGCCATTAATGAAATTTAAAATTTCACTTAGTCATAGATAAAATTACACAAATTTCTTGAGTTCCAAACAGTGATTGATTTGTTGCGTATTTTAGTAGAACCTTAGCGAATACGCATTTGTAATCCATACAGGGGAAGAAAATCTTTTGTTGTAAATTAAAAAATAAATAAAATTTTCAAAATGACTTTCTTTGAAATTCAAAAAAAAAAGGTTCCCCTCTTGTCACATCCCCGCTCTTTACAGTTAAGGAGCAACGTTCGCTGTTGGATCGACATGGTCCAACATTAGCAGTCCTCTCGGCATACGGGATTATGAGAAATAATCCTTTTATTCGAAAATGGTATTGGATCAATACTGAACCGCACAAGGATATATTCACGATTTGGCAACATTTAACATTTACGCAGCAAACACCAGAGAGAAATCGAACTGGATACAAGTGAGTCAATTTTTTGCTAAAACTGATGGCCTGTGTAATCTTACTTAACTTAATATAGGACAAATCGTCCACAGCAGACACATAAATCCACTTGACATGCGAATGGCCATTCTTCCAAAGGGTTGAAAAAATATCTTTTTTAAATTTATAATTAAAAGAAAAGGAAAAACTAAAAAAATTTCATTGTAGTTTAAGCCATCACCTAACATTTGGCAACACTGTTTAATACTTCCCCATGTGCGCCTACACATTTACATACTCTACCACTTTACAAATAAATTTTTCCCTTTATACATACAATGTAAACTTCTTAAATAAATGTATTGGTATTCGGCTTCAGGTTCATTTTATTTCATTTTTCCTTGAAGTCGTGTTTGTATGGGACCTTTATTTACCTTTACATTTACTCATACATATTCATGTGCTTACGTGTTTATGTACATATTAGTGCGTATGTGCACCCATATGTTTATACTAGTATACAATGAATCCTTTAAATCATTGCTTTTATTGGAAGGACATAAAAGCGATGTAAAGATCATCCATATATTGACTTCTTTTTGAAGAAATTCTTGTTATACAAGTTCGCTACACTTGTCATCAGGTATTCAGGACTGGTCAGGTATTCAGGATAAGCCAATAACAACCGGTAACCTAATTAACAATTTCCTTATGACAAGTTAAACCAATTGGTTTCACCAATTTCGTTTACTGTTGCTTTTTTAGCCGCCTTCAAAAAAGGAGCTGGTTATTAATTCGTGTGTATTTTTTACTTTTTTCAATCTTTGCGCATACACAACTTTATCATCTGTGAACCGATTTTCAAATTAATGGATGATTTCATGATTTTTTTTTTTTTTTAATATCGGACGAGCGATTTGCTAGCCAGAAGTATTGATTATCGCACAACTCCTCCATTTATGGATCGATTTTCAACATAATTTTTTTTTTTTTTGTTGGAAGGGTTTAGTCTACTGAAAATCGGACGAGTGATTTGTCTGCTCGAACAATTTCCCCATATATGGACCGATTTAAAATAAAATTAGGAAGTTTACCGCCCTCCCCCTTCCAAAATATTGATTATCGTATAACTCCTCCATTCATGGGACGATTTGAAAATACTTTTCTTATTTGAAAGCGTATGCCTGCCAAACCGTCTCACAGAAATTTAAGTGGAAATCGAATGAACAGAGTATCTACCCGAAATATTGCTTATCGCACGACTCGTCCACTATAGACCGATTTTCTCGTCTGCGAGTAAAATATAAAGTAAAAATCTGTTCGAGTGGACCCTTGTAATTAAATCGATTTTTTGCCACTAACAAATACGTTACTTTAATATATGGCTTAATAAGAATAATAGTGACTGCATTTACTTTCACTTAAGAGGAGACGCTACACAGGTCCTACTAATTGCAGCTTTTATACGTCCATACATGGAAAACCCATTTATTTTGATCTTAGAATCCAAGACTGCACCTTTTTGCATTTAATCAATTTAATTGACGTACAAGCTCTATGCAAACAGTAGAGGGAAAATTTAAGATTTATAATACGTTGTTGAAAAATATTATTGCACAATTTAAGGATATCCCTTCAACAGCGCAATTTCGTTCCCTTTGCTTATAGAGGAGAAAAACTTTATAAATAAACATTTTTGCTCTGCTGAACAAGAGCTTCTGTAATGTTGCAAAAATTAGAAAAATTTCCTTTTTGCTTAAATCGACCTCTCAAAGGACTCTGGCAAATATTACAAGTAAATATTAGAAGTAAAATTTATGTCCAAATAGAATCAGTTGACGAAATAAAGCAGGACTTTATTCAATCACCCAGCAAATCAGGCAAGTCTGATAATGATTGCCACCAAGGAAAGGATTGAAAATGTAACTATTAAGTGGTGAATATGCATGAGGACAGCATAATTACCTGCCCAGATGGCTAAACTTCAGCGTGGTCTTATTACGGAATAAACTCTCAAGCATACAATAGTGCAATTATTTTTTTTGAACAGGACTAGCACTCAGGGGATGAACCCCACTCATGCAATGCATTGTATGTTATGGGGAAGGAAAATAAAGGTAATAGCATGAGGATATTTAATTTGAACTTTTTTATATTAAAAGTGATAGAAGTTATACATTTAGGCAACTTCATTTTCAGTAATCGGATGTAGTTAAACGCACATGTACTCATAACTAGAAACAAATAAACAGATTACCTCCACTTATGTTGTAGGATACACTAATACAGAATTACCCCTGGACAGGGCACCATAAGTCTTTCGCTAACTTTACATTGCAAGCCATAAAAAGTGGCAATCAACTGTTTCTAAGCAGAAAGGATTAATTTAATACGTGTACTGCAGCGAAGCAAAAGCAGAATATTAATGAGATTGTATTAAACAAAATGTCAACGGAATGGAAAGTAGTGGAGACAGACTTTACCTAATTTTTAAAAGTTACTCTTATTAAAAGAAAGCATACAAGGTTATTGTAAATGTTTTTTTTACACGCAGTAAGGAACTAAGAATAATTGTTCAGCCAAGGGAAAGTAAGTGTTCTCTTCGTATTAATGTACCAGCTGTAGGGTGTCATACGATTATATTTTGCCAACACACTTAATTGTATATTCTGTTTCTGATTTCCCTCAGCATTTCAAGGCATCTATCTATCTGCAGCATGTGTCACACTAGCACTTACTACGTTTCACTTAAGGTTTATGCCAACTGCGTTGTAAAAATTCAAATGATTTGGAACCAGAAAATAGTTTTGTTTCTTTTGCTTCCACATTTAATGTTTCTATTTCATCAATTCAATTCTATCATACGTTTGTTATTTCAATAGATGTTATTGATTTGTTTTTATTTTATTTTTATAAACTTTCCCTTTTAGTTTGCTAAACAAATGTAAATTTCGATTTGATTTTATGCAATTTACCAGTCCACTAACCATACACATCTTGCACCATTTTCTTTTTTGTATATTATTTTCGAATAAATTAAGGGTCAAGTTGTTGTAAAGTTCAAGTTTCTATTCATAGATATATTTTTCCCTAGTCGTAAACATATTTTATTAATTTTGGTTTGCTTACAGTCAAAGAAAATATAATACTTCCTTTTGTTATTGTAGATTCCAGTATCAGTAAAAAAGGACAAACAAATGTTTTTAAAGTTCAAGTTTAACAAATAGCATGTGTGTTTTCAAAGACAAGAACGAAATTGAAAAACGGGTCAATTTGACCCGCTCTTTTGTTTTAAAACACATGATAGTGGTTCAGGGTTTTTAAGATTTAGCTGATATATGAGCTTATAATATAGATTGGTTTCGAGATTTTTTTCTATCATATGTTTTTGTTTAAAGTCCTTGGAAATATTACAATTTAATTGTCAATTCCTCATAAATTCGACAAATTTTTCTATTTCCTTTTAGTTGAATTAAAAAAGCATTAATAGTTTTGCTGGCATTAAGTTGGTAGTACGTTAGTTTAGCTGTGGGGAACTGAGGGTTCAACTCCCAGCTATGGAAAGGATTTGGAAAAGAGTTTACGGGACAAAAGACATATTTTGAAGCTGTACCTTACAGCTTCAAAATAATTATCCTAATATTTATTCCTAACGTTTCTAACTGTAAATTTCAAAAAAGTAAATAAAATACAACTTCGAAAACAGTTATTTTATTAAAATTAATGGTTTGAAAGTTTTCTTTCCAAACTTTTTTAAAATCATGTGTGTAATTCTGGGCATAATTTTCTATTTCACCACGGTGAGGGGCCTTGTTAATTTCACACAATTGTTTTTTGTTTTTTCTTGAAAAAGCAAGAACCTGCATTGAAACAACGCAACGCCACACCTTAAACGACTAAACCAATCGTTTTGAAATTTATTTCCGACGGTGCGCAGGAAAGGGTACCCCAAATAAAATATATATTCTATATCTGGAGAATAACAATAGTCAGGCTCTCTAAATACCATGTACGTTACTAATATAATAAATTTTGTATTCGAGCAAAAGTCTGAAGATATAGGAGAGGTGAGGCAGATGTCCCCATACAATTTAATTGTTAATTATTCTGTAAATGTGGCATCACTATATCAGAACATGCGAATTAAATCTGAGGTTCCCCATAAAAATCTTAAATATTTCATATTCGGTAACAGGACACAAGTTTAGGTAGTGAAATGTATTGAGTATAACCGCTCATATTTAGAACTTCCATTTGGTGCCACAAGCAGCTTACATTGCAACATGTCTTGAGAGATAATTTCAACTTTCTGTTAATCTCTTCGTTAATCCTTTTTTTCGCAAACTACTGGTACTTTAAACTGCAATTGAATAAAGGGACATGTTACTGATATTTATTTAAAAATCGTAATTATCCTTAAAGAAATATTATGTTTTTATGAAATATATTTTGATATAATTTAGTTCATGCTTTTAGCAAGAAATAAAGAAGGAACAAGTACATCTCCTCCATGTAAACATATCGTGTTTCCTGCATCTTTTTTGCTTTTGGCTTTTAACCTGCAGCTGCTACTCAAAATATATTTAAATGTGCAATAGCAATATTGTAGTTGTGTTTTTAAGTAAATAAGAATTTAATATCAGTCAATAAAGTTGCTGAAAGAAAATATTATATTGAAGGTTGCAACTGAGAACAATGACAAAACTATAAAGCACACATTTGGTTGTTGCATTAGGAAATCACTTAGGAAATCTCCGTATATTTAGACATATATAACCAACATTTCCGTTTGAAAACCCAGAAAAATGACGACCCACAAAAAAACATTTACTTACTTTTCTATATGCAACTGCAAAATCTGTCGTAAGCAAATTTTATTCCATTAAAGTATTATGTTATCTCTTCTAATAAACTCACAGTATTTTTTTTTCAAATCGTTCACAGCATCATCACTATTACATGAACTAAGAATAAATATTTCCAAGTAAAGAAATATCTGATTTCATTTCAACCAGCTTGTGATAAATTAATAACTTTATGTAGCAAAACTAACTCTTTCCTACGAGACTATAAAGAGAAGTATCATTCAGGCAATCGATGATACTAGGAATCGATTGCCTTGCAAAAGGTTAAGTGTTAGAGATGGCGATTCTTTTCACTACTGTGCTTTGCGCGTTTTGATAACTTTTTATAGCAGAGTTGCAGCATCGGTGCTGCTCAGTGATCAGTGGTATGCCTTCATCACTTAAACAGTCCAATAAAAAGTAATTCAATGCCACACTAATGTACATGAGAAAAATTCATGATATTGACATGATGACTTGTCCTTAACAGGGAGCGAACTCACATCCTTAGTTACAAATTGCATTGTAGTCAACGCGCCAACTACACGTACTTTAGCCAACAGCACTCTCATGTTAAAGCGTTATGATCCTCTAACTACAAACACAGTGGAAATTTAATATTTTTTTAACCCATTAGGGCCCGAGCCATGATCCCATTGAGCTATAATGATGAAACTTTTAAAATTTAATTGTATATACCTAAATAAGAAAGAAATTTTTTTTAGGCAAATCGGGTTAGTGGGGGCCGAGATAACCCCCGTTGCGAAAACGCAACGTTGGGCCTAAACGATATAAAAATTAAACGCCTTTGTAAAAATTTTAAATTAAAATATGTTATTCACGTCTTTAAAAAAAAATAAAAAAGTATATATATAAATTGTTATCTAACTCAATTATGATAGGCTGCAAATCACTTCGGGTGCACTGCTACGTCACATTTCTCACATTTGTAAATTGTTTGGCTGCTACATTACCGACATCTCAAACGTTTTCCGTGACGAATAATTTTATGATCGACTCGATCAGATCGAATCATTGAATTAGCAATACTACTGGTGGTAGCTATTATTCTATCACGATTTTCAGTCCGCAAAAGAGATTCAATATTCTTAATTCTAGTTGAGGCATTGGAGCTTATTTTCCCCGCTTTTACAATACGCAATGTAATTTCCAGGAGTTTACTAAAGCTGCATCTAGAGCATTAGTAAAAAGTGGCCAGTACCATTTTTTTCCTCTGATTTTAATACGGTAGTTGTTCATCACGTTGTCAAATAAATCAACCCCACCAATAGTTTTATTGTGTTCATATATGGCGTTAGGCATAGAAATCGTAATAATTTTTTTTAATTTTTGCGGTCGTATCTATTAACTTGTTTTAAGAAACAAAATTGGACAAGATAGTGACTACAGAGTTGTCATTCCAACGTATAGCACTTATCTCATTTTTCGGGTCATAACAGTAGTCATAACTTCCACGTTATTTTTTTTAATACCTTGGGACAGGATAATTTCGCATTACTTGTACACTTTTCTCTTTCTGTACCTATCGAACACACTATCTGACCAATACTAATATAATCAATGAACAACTTTAACGATTAAACGAGCTGAAGGAATCGAACAACTTGAAAATTCGTTATTACGATAACGTTTAGACCAATTAACAGATAATGGAGCTGATTGCTTTTCTTATCTTGTTTGTCTTCATTGTACGTACATAACAACTCGACCTCACCTGTTACATCAGTTGGAAGCGTTCCTGGGTTATTTAAAACCTGTCCATTTTCTTCAATATCTTCCACTTCTGACGGTGGCAAAATTGCAATATCTATTTCGGAACAAATAACTATTAACATACATACATATGTATGCTTGCAGAAATATGTTTGCATTTGATAATTTTTTTTTTTTTTTTGTATATCGTTTAGGCCCACTTTTGCGTTTTCGCATCACGTATATATCCAATCATAAAAATAGTGGCAAATGTCTAAGACAATTGGGATTTCCAATAAAAATAATAATATTCGTATGTCAGCTACTTTCGTCAAAAGTTTGAGATACGTATATTATATATTACTGTATTTTTTAACATTTCCAAAAAGTACCCAAAAAACAGGAAAAATTAAAAATTTAAAAATATTTTTTTTTATAAAAAAAAACTTATGTATGATAAAAATCTAAAAAGAGGTCGATTAGATATTAAGTTAAATTTTATTTCTCTGTGCTTTTTTACAACATCATGTAATCACAAAATGACTGAGAGGGGGCTTACGTGAACGTTGCGAAAACGCAACGGAGGGCCTTAATGGGTTAATACGAGTATTTTCTTTTTTTGTTTTTCCTTTCTACTCGTCTATGTTCTATGAGAAATGTGGCAGCGACTGTTCTATTAGTAGCAATTTTTTAGATGTAGGGTATCATACGATTATACTTTTCTGTTTCTGATTTCCCTTAGTATCTAAAGCATCTATATAAATTTTACCTCTAATGCACACTAACATTATTTTCTATTGTTTTCGATTCACATACGCACTTTAAGTTCATATGTCTGTTTGCAAATGGACATGCAAGCTTATTGAAGATTATAAATTTATATAAGGCCCTATATACTCATGTGTTAAGTTATCATTAACTAATACTTTAGAAGCGATGAGTATGACTTGCACCTCTCTTTTTTCTCGGGGATGTACATTAAGCCAAGTTGTTTTAAAGACCATTTTTTATTAACAGATCCCTAAGAATTATTAAGTCTTTTTTATTTTAATTAGGAATTTTTGTAGATTTTACTGCTTATCCTTGCAACACAATTGCTGAAAGCAAATATCACTTTAATATCATACTCTTTGTTAGAAATTAATTTTCAAAAGAAATCGAAATTTCAGGATATGGATGGGACAATTTTTGTGTATGTTTTCCTTCTTTTCATGTCATGCTTTCAATTCAAAAAAAAAAAAAAACATCGCATATTATTAACATATGCTTTGTGTTTGTAGCATTCCATACCATCAAATATTTTCCTATTTCTAATTCTTATTTACTACATGCTAGATTTCCATTAGAAAACTGAAATTTCATTGTCAAAAGGATATTTGTTGGGATTTGTGTCTATGATGACTGGAGTTCCAGGAATTTCAAAGTCTATATAATCTTTGTGATGCTTGAAGATTTTACAATCAACATTTTTTTTTTTTTTGGTGTAGATTTTCATTTTCTTAATTCATTGTGATTCATTTTTGGTATTTGTTTTCTATATTTGTTCGTCTTTGTTTGTTAGATTAAGCGATACATTTGCAACTTGGTTATTCTTAGAATCTATGTTTTTGTTTGTATTTCTGTTGTAAGGCAAAAATTTTTTGTATATTATTTTTCATGAGGATTTTCGGCATTAAGTGTCCTTGAATATTTAAGTTTTATTACATAAATTAAATCTTTTAAACACAAATACATAAAGCAGTGTTTCTTAGATTACTTTCTTTCAAACTGTTAATTTATTGGTAATTTAATTGAACAATGGAAACGAAATTAATTATATTAAATGGATTTGAAATAAGTAAGAAGAAATACTTGAGAACAAAAATAATTTCAAAGCAGCCTTTTAAATTCAAATGAAAGAAAACTTAATTCTAAATATTCAATACATTTGTTTAAAATAAAACTTTTGTGAATTTTTTAGCGTTTTTTCCTTCTTGAAATAAAAAAATCATCCATAAAACTTCAGCCGTAAATCTTATATTTTTTTCCCCCAAATATGCTCAAATTTGTAAGCAAAGTCCAAAATAGAAAAAAAACTTTTTCCACCAAAATGATTAAATGACAATTTACGAGGCTTGTTTGCAAACAACTACTGCCAGTGGAAAATGGGGAAAAAACAATAGAGGAAACTATTGCACTTTTTTTATTAAAAACTAAAAGATTCAATTTTCAATCTACCCGTTTACTTATTGTTAGAGAAAAAAATATTTGGCAAGTATGTTAAACTTAAAAACATTTTCAATTGCCAGATAAAGTAACTGGAGTAAGTGAAAAAAATAGCTGAAGGAAAAACTAAGAAAATTGCAAGAACTTTTTAAGGAAACTGCAAATTTAGTCAGTGCAAAAAAAAATAAATTAATTGGTTAGATCGAAAAAATACTCTCACAAATAAATTTTTTTTCTGGCCGTTGAAAAAAGTAAAAGAAAGAGGATAAAGTAAGACCGTTAATAATAAGCCAGTTTTGTAAGAAAAAAATTAGATTTTTAAAGAGATTGTTTTTAACTAAAGAACAAGTTTTAAGGTGGAAATACGCAAATGCTTTTGTTGCAAAAGCAAATCTATAAAATACTTAAAAACTTTTTATATAGAAGTGTATTTGCTCTAAAAGCAGGAATCGTATACAGGCATTTACACATTATATTACTCTACTATATAATTCTTTTCTTATGTGCATTAAAAGATATTTAGGTTCATAAGGTCATTGATTAAGAAAATTTCCAATCGATTATCACCTGGAACATGATGCAATACGTGGTGTTTGTTACAATTAGGCCGCGTGAACTGTCGTTCGTTAACTTAATCATTTTCCAAGTATAAGTAATAATAAATAGTATTATCCGATCTCAAGCACCTCCTAATAACACTTAAGCTTGTATTATTGCAGCTTTGCAAATTATACGAGCTCCCGAACACAATCGCATTATTAATAATTTAAGTGAGCAGTAGCCGATCTCAAGGCTTTCAAAATACCTTTGGAGTTCGTGTTGTTTGAGTTTTGCTAACTGTCAGAAAAACAATTATTTCTAAATTAGAAAGAACTGCTGCTAGAATAAATACATTTTCAAAGATATGTTTATGAGTATGATTTTTAAAGTAAAAAAATTAAAAATTCTGAAATCACGAAGAATACCGTGATCCTGTTATTCGACATTTTGAAATACCGAGTCAAAAAGCTGCCTCATTTGGCAACCCTGATGTCAATACATCCACAATGTGGTCAAGAGCTGCTTCAAAATTTAGTTTTGATTAAATCATAATTCAAAACTTTATTGGAGGAGGAATGAAACATGATAAGCAATTATAAAAACCAATTTTTTTACAGCTTACCTCGAGGTGACCTGAACCAACAACATAATTTTTAATAGTTTAGCAAACTACTAAACTTGTCTAAATTTACTTGATTTTGTCCTTTTAATTCAATTTGTGGCTACAATTAACTAACTTACAGCGGTCTGTCAGTTACAGAATAGGATCTGTAAAGATATGGTTTGTGTCTCTGCTAGTTAAATTTGAACTGAATTTTCAGAATAAAAATATTTCTGCGAAATAAAACGAAAAATAAATCACATTATGAGTATACACCCTTAAAACCTTTTGGACTACAACGTACATATTTATAAAAACTGCATTTATATAAAGGATTAAATATTTTCTACATAAAAACTTACTTATATTACAATTTTTATTATTTAAGAGTTTTTGTACAGAAATTTGTACCCAATTAAAACTCGTTCACTTTCTGCAAATTTGCATTAAATTGTTGCTCTTGAGGAAGCAATTCAATACATAGAAAAGACACTGAGTGCCTTTAATTGAATGACATCTTTAGAGTGAGTGCTTCTTGTACAAGAGTTCATTGCGCTCCATATTCTAAAAATCAAATACATACTGGAAATTGTGTAGGTTTATTCCCTTCATATCTGTTAGTCATCGTCACAGCAAATATTGAAATGAAATAAAAAATGAAATAGTCATTTATAGGGAAACTTTATTCTTTAGCTAGTGTTTGTGACTATATTACAGATATCCCAGAGCTGTAAAAGAATTCAGTGTTTAACTTTTACTGTAATACTTGTCTCAAATTTGTTTTTATTTTATTTATGAAGGACAGTTTGTTTATAAAAATAAGTCTGTTTATAAAAATAAGATATTTATTAAGCTCATATACATGTAAGAGTATTATTAAGTTTTTCACAATATTTGTAGTCTTTTATTTGCTAATCCATTAAAGATTTTCCGAAATTCGACATAGACACATACTTCTAGATTATTATGCGTTATTTCAATTTATCTTATTTCATGTTCATATGATGGTATCAAAATAAATGACCCTATTTTTATCATATTTACAAGTCTTGCAAATAACGTGCAATTTCCTCCAAATAAGTGGTAGGGTAAGTGGAATTAAAAAAATTATGTTATAATTTAATTATTGGATTATAGTGCAGTTAATTGTCTGGTGTAAATGATGGTGCAATAATTAAAAAAGGTAAAAAAAGACTCTGTTTTTCCAAAAAAAAACAGCAAGTATATAAAAAAAATTTGCTTTTAGGTCGTAGATCTTATTATATATTTGCTTGGTAAAAAATTTTGCAAATGTAAGATTTAGTAACTTTTATGTGTAATATAAAAATACACTATATTAAATTAATGCAACCACAAAAATTATATAGTTTTCCTCGTTGGGTACGTTTACAGTGCTGGCATTTAAAACATTTGCACTTCAAAAGAACATAATAAATATTATATTTGCGAAAGGAAAACAAAACACAATGGAATTCATCAATATTTAAAAAATGAGCTAAAATTTCGTTTGATTTATATCAGCTGTTAGCTAATTTGCAAGCAGTATTGCAAACGAAACAAAAGAAAAACTTGCTCACGATCAATTGTAAATAAGTAGTTGCACGTTGAAACAATTGGAATTACGAAGATCGCTGTTGGAAATGCCCTTTCGGTGTAAAAATTATGTTTTACAAATTTGCAAGAGGTTAATGTTTTTAATTGTACTATTATCATAAAGGGAGAGAATAAAGAAAAGAAACAGAATACAATTTTTTATGACAAATTATTTACAGCAAATATGAGAAAGACATATTTGATTTAAATACCACAATTAATGGGCTCTTACGAAATTTTCAATATTTCAATAGTTTCAGGTACCTTAACCTATTGCTTAAACTTGACGTAACAAATCTTTTGCTATTGCGCCAAACATGAAAGTTTCCTTTATACATTTTTCTTTGAATTATAAGCAAATATTTTAAGTATTTTAAAGGCCAAAATTGATTTCAACTAAAAGGCTGGACCGATTACAATAATTTTTTTGACTCGGATGTCTCCTCTTGAGATATTTTAATTATTTAACCATCACTAAAACAAATTGGTAACGAACACACGCGTATTCTTACTGCTATATGTGTTTGGTCATGAAAGCTCATGTACTCTCACGTGTAACAATTTTAATATTCCTTTTAACACCCTTGAAAAATTGTATACCCTACAAGAGAAAGTTTTGTTTTAAACAGGACGATTCTATTAAACAAAATTTGGGAACTCTTGTTACCCTACTGAAAACCTTGTATATGACTACTGCTAAATTAAATCAGATTATTAGCGGATCGATTATGGATGGCAACCGAATTTTGACAATGCAGAACATGAAAATCTGATAAAACAGTCCTTTAAGTGATAATGCAGAAGCCTTCTGGCAACTATAAATTTGTGGTCGCCTAATAGCAATCTATCTGAAGTTCAATTGACATCTATAAATGAGTCATACATTATTAATCGAGAAATAAAATCAAAAAATTTTTAATATTATATTTTTTCTTTCTTTTAAATTATACATTCCTTTCAAGAAAGTAGAGAATATCAAATTGTATGTAAAGTGAGGTATCAAAATTATAATGAATAAAGAAGAACCAATGATTCGTGTTGTTGAATATCGGGCTATTTTCGATTCGTTTTAATTGTATGATTTACATATATTTTTATATCTATAATTTTTCTTTGGTAGTTCTTGTGAATATCACAATGGTGAATTTTGATTCCGTTGCATAATTTAGTGATATTTTCCATTACAAGAAAGAAATAAGACTTCAATATTTATATTAAGGGGGAACAGATGCTCTTGCATACTTTATCGGCAGAGATATTTGAGATAGAAAATTATATTTTGAAAAGATCCACTTAAAGAAGGCTTATTGTCGAAATAAGTTTATTTTAAAATTTTTATAAAAGAATTTTTTTTACAAAATTTTACTTTATGAATAACAAAGCTGTTTTAAGTCACATTCCTTTGAGGAGACTTAAATTCAATCGGAAGTATTTGCTTGTAGCTTTGAAAGCGGGTGTTTCTACTAAGGAAAGCGAGGAAAAAATCAGCTTCTTGATGTTTAGAAATATTTAGAGATATATTTACAAGACCATTTCCCTATAATTTTTATTTTGCGAATTTGCACAACGTGGCAAATTTATATTTTTTGTTATTGAGATCAACGATATTTGCTAGACGTGCCAAGAGTTTCTATTTAGAAATTAAACTTATAAAACTTAAAACATGAAGTTTTGCACAGACATTAAATTACGCAAGGACAGCCCAAGTGACAATCAATATGCCAGTTACGTGTCATACACCTTAAACGGACATTCCTACAACTACATGTGTTTCCGAGCATAGTCGCGTTTTTATTCTGACATAAACAGCTCAATCGAAAATAGAAAACTTCCTCTACAAAATTATTTTTGTTAACTCTTATGTGCTTGTAAGAATGCTTCCGTTCGCCTGATTATTTGCGTGTGTGAGTGAGTATGTGTGTGAGTGTGTGCATTAATTTTTATGAATATCTAGTCGAGTTGTCTATTTTCATTTTCTTTATGGCCATTCATAAATGTTTGACTTTAATGTGACATTCTAATGTCGTTGATTTTTGCTGGCGTATGCAAAATGTAAAAAATACAAATAAAAATTAGAAAGTTTAATATTTGTCTGTTTTTATACACGTTCAAATACACTCCCCAGGACACACAGCCATCCACTGATGTCATATGTGTAAATAAGTAAATATTTGTTGAATGTGTTTGTGTTTGTTTGGGAAAGGTTAAGTGTGAGGCTCTGTTTGATTTGTCTATCTATCTTATATTTTTTGCTGTGCAAAATGTTGCTTTATTACAAATATATTTAAAAGTTGCTGATGTTGATGCTGCTGCTACCCTTTGTTAGTTGCTACTGGTGAGTGTACTCATATTCAAAGTTCCGCCATAAGTACTTTTTGTATGTTTATTAAATTTCTAATATTGGCAAATGTATGCGCATTTAAATGTTTATTAATTTTTCCAATCACACACATACACATAAAGGGAGAGACACCAACTTGCTGTCAATAAAATTTGATTTTAATTGCTGAGTTCGACGACAAGAACCAACTCCCTCGCAAAAAAAATTATATATATATATATATATATATATATATATATATATATATATATATATATATATATATATATATATATATAACTAATCAATTCTGTCAGTGTCTAATGAATATTCATATTTTTTGTGATATTCTTCCGACGGGGTTTGTTTGAATTTGGAACGATTTTCCGTCATCCCACGTCAAATTTGGTTTATGAACAGACCGGTTTCGGCTTTGTGCCATCTCATTCATATGAGATTTCTATGCTGACATTCCACTTAAATACAATTTTGAAGTGAATGTCAAGAGTTTTTGTAATTCCTGCAAACAGTAGGCTGATGGAAATGAAACATTTTTAGAAAAATTAAGGGATAATCGACTTGAGACAAAACTTTATAAGAAAATCGCTAAGAAACTGAATATCCTTTGTATAATTTTTTCATTAAAACCCATTTAAAAGGCTAAAACTCGGGGTTTGACAATTAAAAACAAAACGTTTTGTATCAGCATTTTTTATATTTCCAATATAAAGGGTGTCTCAATAAGAATGTATTTTTTTATTTTAAAATAAAACCACGTATTTTTGAGATAGTTGTGACTTTTTAATTGAATTGTAAACAAGAGAGCTTTCGATTAAGCATGGAATAAAATAGCTGCCAAATAGCCCGCAAAACTCTTATGACAGGCCATTTTTCTCTTCATTAAGTTTTCCATTACTTTTTCGCAGATAAGTGGCTGTATCTCGTATTTGACCTTAAAAATCGTTTCTGGTTTATTCGTATAAGCCTGAGATTTCGCAAGACCCCAAAGAAAAAAATCGCAAGTACTTAAATCGCATGATTTTGGCGGGCAGTTGACATTAGAATTTCTTGAGATAATTTGTTCCGGAAATCGAATCTAGATTAAATCGATTGTTTCATGCACGGTGTGGCAGGTGGTGCCATCTTGCTGAAACCATATGTCGTCCAGATCTATGCCGTCTAGAGGACGCCACAATAACTCCGCTATCATTTGAAGCTGTCGAATAAATGTTTTCAGGTTTTAGGGGACACCTCGTTTACAGCAGCAAAATTATCAAGAGCCCTACTAGTTCGTTGACTCACTGTAGTCTTATTGTTCATAACTGACACAATTTCATAAAATTTGTTGAACACATATCGTATGGTTAACACATTAGATGCCCTTTCTCGGTTGAAAATTCCTTGAAGTTTGCGATTGGTTTAAGCATAAATTTCCAAATTTTCGTAATATGTTTTCACAATAATAACGCGTTATTCTTTTATAAAGCGCTCTATTTTCAATAATCGGAATAAACATTTATGACAGCTGTCAAATTTCAGAGTTGTCACTTGCACAAAAAAATTGTGTTTCTATGATCAAAAATGAATTCAAGTAACTGCTTTTTTGTAATGATACACATGCAGAAGTTAGACAAAAAAAATTTTTTCTTCATATAAATATTAGAAAGAATGAGTTAATGATTTTAACAGAGGTTTAATAATCGTTAATGTGTGTTTTTTAAACGATTTCTTTTTACTTTTTTAATGTCTGTATAACTTTATCAATTCTGAACCAATTTTCAAAACTTTTTTGTTTGAAGAGATTTGCATGTAGCTTGGTCCCATAATTTTTTTCAAAATTCTGCCGCCCAAAATAATTATATATAAAATAATGGATCAATTTTTAAAATTTTTTACTTAACTGGGAATTTCAAAAAGTCTGTTCAAAAATTTTGTTCTAGAAGAAAACAGACCCTACCAAATTAGACCAATAATTTTAGCAAATGCCAACTTTAATAACAAAAGGCTGAAATTAAAAACTTAAGCTCGTTTGTCAAGAAATTTGTGAGGGAAATATCCCATTTTTAAGATTTTTCAGAACTTCTTTGGGAATTATGTTGAAGGTTATTATTTTTAGTCGAAAATAATGATAAATACAAATATTATAGCATAAGGAAAAGGATTGTCATATTCGTTTGCGCTTTTTCTGATGAATCCTTTCATCTAAAACCTCTTGTGTCTTTTAAGTATTAATTTTTATAAAAAAGGATCGTTTTTGCTGCAGGCAGCTGTACGAGGCTCTAATACGAGAGCAAGATATTTTTAATATATGTACATAATAATGATGGCACATGAACTATAGAAATGCACGCGCATGTCATTTCGTCCGATTTAGAAATTTCTTTCTTTATATGAGAGGGTATACTCCAGAACTGGTCGCAGTTTGACGAACATCTCTAAAGAGTGGAAGAAGTATATCCTCCTTAATGTTTTAAATTGTCAAATAATATCCAAAAAGTTTAAAATAACAACTTTTTTTAAAGAAACTTGAACCGACTTCAAAAGTAGGATCTAATAAGTTTGAAATGAGTAAAATATTAATATTTGCGTTATTCACTGAGACCCTTCGAAGTCGGTGCTAAGGTGACTGAAAGTAAAATATTAAACCTTATATTAAGTTTATTTTATTATCTTATACCTTCTAATTTTGTATATTAGTCTCTGGGATAAATATATTTCTAACTTTACTGAAAATTTGGGTAAATGTTTCCTGATGAACTGGCTTAAGCAACCAGTGAAATGTACAGGGAGCCTGGCTCAGTCCTTTTCAATCTATTTCAGTGTATTTAGAAAAACTGAATATATAAATTATTTGGAAGAAAATCTCATCACAAATCTAACCTGGATTCTAAATTGCATATTCCCGATAAAAGTTTTTTCTATTACAGTGGTTTTGTGTAGCTTATAGAAAGTTGTTAAAGCAGAAATTTTACATGACACTTCAAAGCAACAATTTAAAGACCCATCCATCTTATTAAACACTGTGTGTAGAGCTCTTTATTATACACTTGAAAATAATGGCATAAAAACAATCCCTTATAACGTTGTTATCCCTTAAAAAGGTTCTACACATGGCATTAATTTGAAAAAGCTGTGATACTTTAATGAGATACAACTCTAAGAAATTCTTTTTTATACTGGAATTTTCAATGAAGAAACAAATACTCCCTACAAGTGCTGCGTGATTTTAAATTTAGATTTTAACCTTTTGGCCCACATGCATCTTGCTCGAAGACTTCAAATGAATGTGACACTCTCGCATTTTTTTTTGTAAATTTCAAGTTGTTTCTTTTTTATTTTTATTTGCTTCAGATTTTTCCCGAAGCAGTCTTGCACATTTTGTGTTTTTATGGTGCCATTATTTACTCCAAAATCTATTTTTGAAAACATGGCGCCCCCATGTAATGTTTGCTGCTGATGACAACAACTACAAGAATGTTGTAAAATTTTAGATTCGTTATTTTATTTTGGTTTTATTTTATATTTTTGTAAATGCTAAAATAATAGTGAGTACAAGATGTGTCTTTGTATGATTTTATTTTAGCACATTTCTAAGAAACTATATGCAAAATAGCAGTGGAAACAGTTATGTAAAAGAGTTAATTCGTCCATGGAAAAAGTGTTTTTTATAAAACTATTTCTACGGAATGCAACTAAACTCTACTAGAGATAAGTGTCAATAAAAATAATAATTTATCAAAGATATATTGAAGCATTCATGTCCGATAGAGCGATTGCTACAGCAGGAAGGCGAAAGCAAAAGTGAAGAAGTACAGAATTTCAGATTGTAGATCATGACCCCCAACAATTTCTTCTATAGAACACACCAAGCAAAAGTTTTTAAAAATACCAGATATTTTTGCATTTGTAATAACTTGAATGCTCTTTTGCATAATTTTTATTAAAAATTTAATCCTTTCAACCAATTTCTTTTACATACTTTCGTATGTATCATGCAATTTGAAAATCAATATAGTCTTTGTTCTTATTACAATTAATAAATCAGCATTAAAGATCTAAAAAGACTCAAATTTCAAACATCTTCAACGTCATTTTACATTTACTAATACAACTCACAATAATGATGATGCTCTTCCTTAAAGCAAATGCTACAAACAACAAAATAATAAAAAACAACAACAAATAAGAAACAAGAAAATGTAAATTGCAAAATAGTTTCCTTTCAAAATCACAACCATTTTTTTCAACAAATTCTCATTTTGGATCATATAAACAAATATTCAAATAGGAGCAGATACAAGTACATGTTGCAAGCAAGTGTAATGACAAAAAAATGCCATAAAGTCACATTATAGTTTTGTTCTTTTTTGTGTGCATATTTTCAAGCAATACCCCACTTTTATGAAAATGTTATTACATTCTGCAAGAGAAGTGTGCGTACGCTTATCTGCATTAAGTTAAAAAAATCAGGAGCGTTGCAGGGAAACTCCAAGTAGAGCCATACTAATAAAATTACCTTTTGCTTGTGTTGTAAAAATGCAATTTTGCATAAGTAGTTTTGCAGTACAAAGACCAGAATTGAATGCAAAATAAAATTATTTAGCTTTCTTGCCACGAGGCGAATATACCAATTTAGGAAGAGATAAGATCCTTTTCTTATTACAATTGCATTAAACTCAATATGATGGGTAGGATGTTTTTAAAGTGTATTCTTTAAATTTTCAGTTTTGATAAGAAAAAATTTTGTAGCTTTATTATATATTCCAGTTGTTAATTATTGTTATCTTCCTAGTACAGATTCCAGTAAGGCATGGCCAAACATAAACTACTCCAAACATGCAATAGCGTTAGAGGCAGCATGAAAGGCACTGATTTTCTCTTGTGCGTCAACTTTTTTTTTTTGCTGTTAGAATATTTTCCACAAAATCAGTACAGACTCCTGGTTTTTCTCCTTTATTTATTTTTCCAATCGAATTATGTTTTCATTAAGCCTTAAGCTTGTTCATCAGCTTATGCGGTTTGAATTTTCTTTGAAAGTTATTGGAATTTTAAGTCGTATATGGATTTTGTAGTCTATCTTTTGCAAGACACTGTATATACGGTCGACATTTGATATACAAAAATATTTTGTCTGTTTGTTTTCCTTTATGGAAGATTTTCTTCTAAAACTACTTTTTTGTTTCTCTTATGAGATTTCTGTTTCATATTATCTTTCACTTTTACAAGCAAAATTTGTTTCCTTTAATTAAACGGTTTTCTACTATACGAATTTTCTATTAAGCCAAGCAAAGTGCTTTAAAATGAACAAAAAAATTAAGATTTTTTGTTTCCAACGCATCAATGTCTCGAAAATGCTTCAATATATCGTCCAAGCCATTTTGTATTTTGTTCGGAAAAAATTATTTTTACTGACAATTTTCTTCAAAAAAATTCCTTTAGAATGAGTTCCCAAGGAATTAAAGTTACTGTATTGAAAACAAATAATCTTTGTGTAAATAGAAAGACATGTTGTTTTTGCATTGTTGTACTTGGAATATTTGCAAGGGTGTGATTCTATGCAAGATACGTCAATAATATCATATGCGTACTGGAGGAAAATGACTGGAAACAAACTCTACATCTCCTAAACAAACATCACAAAAGCATAAAATTCACAATGGAGGTGGATAAGATTACTTGGGGTACTTTAGCATATACAGGCAGAACAACCTACAATTTAGCAAAAAAAAAATTGGAAACACAACATTAACACAGCAATCAGAACAGGAAACAAGATGAGTGAAATGTTACAGAATGGCAGGAATGGCAGGAATGAAACATGCCCTCTGGAAAGCCAAGGGGCATACAAATAACGAAAAGGAACAGCAAAATAAAATTTCGGGGACACTAGGATCGACACTAGAATATTTACGAACCACATATCTGACAACAAATATACACTTGCACACGTTAGAAAAACTGTTAAACTGCTGCATTTACAATATAAAAGATGACGAATGAACGTATTGGAAAGCATTTGACGGAAGAATAATAAATAAACAGGCATAATGCAAACCATTAAAACATTTTTACAATCAACAAAACAATAGCCCGAAGAAAGCCACTCATGCAACAACACATGACCAAACCAAGAAAGGAGGCCAGAAAGGAACAATTACAGATTACTACGCGCAGAGATATACAGAGACACACGCTTGGACACACACAATTCACGGAACCATATAAGGGCAACGAATAACAGAAAAATGATTTAGTAAGAAAAAGAACATTGAAAATGGCACAAAGCCGAAGATGGTCTGAATTTTATGTGGGATAAAACATACAGCTTATCAAAATGCGCAATAGCAGAATTGCATAAAAATTTAACTCTTTGTCTCTCCCCATCCCCCCGGAGGGCACAGATTATACATCTTGTCTTGGTGGCTTGGTGTTGTGCTTCCAGGGGTATAGGCTTATCAGGTTTACGGACCTGGGCCTTTTGCTGATAACCCCTAAAAACTTGTATGTTGCTACCCAATCCCTGAATTAACAGGGGCGCGCATGCTAGTAAATTAAAGGTAAAAGTGGGTTCGCCCGCTCGTCCGGGTGGGTAATATGGTCTTTCCAGACCTTGACCTTTGGCCAATTACCCCTAGAACTTAATATGTTACTACCCAATCCCTGAAATACCAGGGTAACGGGCGTGCATATAAGTATTTAAGGTAGTAGCTTTGCATATGCTTGTCTGGGTAGGGATGCTACCGATACCTCAGGTTTGCACAGGACCTAAATTCGGAGGTGTTTTTAACACAAGGCCGACCAGAGATCCTATCTGGTGCCACGGAAACCAGTAGCCCCTAGGACTTGTCCTAGACTGGTTATTGGTGAGGCCCCTTCGAGGATCACGTGGTGGCTGTGGTTAGAACCCAAAGATACGCGGGAAGAGTTATCGGTCGGATGAATGTGTCTGCAATATGGTGCTAGTGACCGGTTATAGATTCTCTCTTCAGGCCATATATCTATATGTGCTGTTGGTATTCGACAGAGCTGCCCTGACGGTTGCGGTTGATGAGTGTCCATTAAGATAGGGAACATCTTACTGCTGGGCCATTGGGGTGGTAGGAGGTTAGATAGCTCCAGCACTTTAGCAAGGTGTCCTGACATGGTTCTGCAGCCTGTACAGAATTTGCTACCATGTCGTCCCTATTAGCTGCACATGTAGAATCGCACCCTTTATGCCTCTGGAAGGGCCGACGGAGACTGTGGTTAACGGCTTTATTCACCCAGTGCAAAGAGCACCGTCAGGTTAGGTCTTATAACAGGTACTGACGTAAAATCTTTGACATGTTTATCTCTCTCTCTCTCTCTCTCCCATTTTCAACACCTGTCCCCTTTCTAGCACTATTCATTGTTCAAAAGAAGTAACAGCTTTAACAACAGACATCTATTGCCTAAATCTTACTTCCCTTAAAAACATTTCCAAAAAAACCTTTTTTAGTCCGGGGAAAATTATGAAATTAAAAAAAAAATAATTTTAGATATGCGCTAAAACTCAAATAATTAAGAACCTGTACTTCGACTCCTGGAGTGGTCAGTATAGAAAATTGAAAATATTTAAATAAATAATAAAAATTTAAGAGGTTATAACACTTAAATAACCTTCTACTTAATGGATCAGCATAAAAATTTTCTTCATATTTAAATATTTTAAATTTCAGGGAAATTGTTTTTTTAACGCATTTAAACACACATCGTCTAGTTATTGAACGTATTCCAATTTATTTGAATATAATCTCTGGCGCTGCACCTGTGTTGCTTTGTTAATATCAAACCATTTGAATATTAGCATAATTCCTTCGATTTGCATTTTTATTGATTGTGGATAAATATGTTTCAAGTTGAATACTTTCTTTTAGGAAATTTTTTAAAATTCCAGCAATGTGTAGTCATTTGTTTGTTATTAAGCAAAAAAAAATAAAATATATAAAAAATAAACAAACATAAACGGAAAAATTGAAACAGATGTTGCAAAATACTTGAGCTGAGTTGAAAATTAATGATGATGACTTCACATTAACCTTTTTCACGTGAGAGCTTTTTTATGCAAACTTGTGTTCCATATAAAGAACACAAGTTTGCATAGATGTGGAAAAAGAAGGAAACCCAAACGTGGGAATAATTTTGTGAGCCTTAAAAGCAATTACATGCAACATATTTCATAAGAAATTAATTTGTATAATACGTACGGGTATGTATGTGTTTCAAAATAAAAACTAAAAATATTTAAATACATTTAAGCGAATTTAAGCTTAACTTTTTAGAGAACTTTTAAGGACGGAATTCATATTACACAATTCTGTTCACATGAAACACATATTGTGAGATTTCAATGGCCATATTCATAAAAAATATTTTACTGTCACCTCGAAGGACACACTAGTTACCTTTAAGACTAACAAATGTTTGTTAAGAAATTTTATTCAAAACACTACGTGTACTTTAACTATTTTTTGATTTAAGGAGTTTTATTTGCAACGCACCACTACTTTATAGTTTTTGATTTTTAAAAATGATTTCATTTTCAATCGAGAGTAGTCAAATACGTATAAAACTATTCAAGCAATAAATAATAATTTTTGAAAATTATGTGCTTCTATCATGGCAGTAAAGCTAAATTCACTCATTGTTTATGAAAAAAATTTCTGGACAAAATCTTTTTTATATGTAGTTTGACATTTCTCCTCTTTAGAGAGATAAGAGAAGAGAACTAATTTTATTCAGAACATTTTCAGCTTGAATTAGATTAATTTTAGTTTTTGTCCGGGCAAAATAGAACTGCGCTGACAACTTTTTTTTATTTTTCAGCCACAGTTGAACTGAGTGTGTTCAACGACAAAGCTCATTTCTGGTAGAATGGATGAATGGAACAAGCAAAATTGTCGCATTTGGTGTGAAGAGCTACCAGAAGCATTGCAAGAACTACCAATACATCCCGAAAAATGCACTGTTTCGTGTGGATTATGGGACGGTAGCACTACCTAGCGATGATTACAAAAATTGTTTTGCCCAAAATAGAAGAGCTGGACTTGACTGACAAGTTGAGAGGAGAGTTCGAAGAACAGTTTATTTTACGTTTGGGGCCGGTCAATTGCCCCTCTAGATCGTGTGATTTAACGTCTTTATACTATTTTTTGTAGGGCTCTGATAAGGCTCATGTCTATAGAGGCAAGCCGGAAACGGTTAACGCTCTGGAAGCCAATATTGATGAATTTATTCGTGAGATACCAGCCGATATGTTGGAGAGAGTATGCCAAAATTGGACCCAGCGAATGAACCATTTAGGGCGTAGCCGCAGTCAAAATTTACACAAAATCATCTTTAAACTTTGAATTATATAGATCGCTCTATAGACTTTATTTTTTAATAAATCCAAAAGCTGTTAAAAATCATCCTTTATAATCAAAATATAATATTTTGTAGATGTTCATCAATTATTTGTTTAATTGTTGGAAAGTTGACTATGCAATAAAATTTTATAATTATCGTAACTTAATTTGTTTATTAAATAAATTATAATGAATTGTAAAAATAACAGTTTTTTGAAACAAATTTTTTATATTCACTGTCGTTAGCCTTGGGACACCATACAGCATCCGATGTGCTTTAATTTTTAATGTTCCAGTCCAACATTTGAACTTTAAGATAATTAGCAAATCTTTTAAACACCTTGTATCATGAGTTTCTAAGGCGCATGTACATCGATCCCAATGAACATAGACTCTTAGCCAAAGGCATTTTTCTTCACTTGCTTATTGTTGCCATAAAAATCCAAGATGTTAAAACAAATTTTAAAAAATTGCCAAGACAACATGTAACATAACACACCGAATAAATGATCACACGAGTACATAACAAGGCTTCCATGCCTTTCAGGAGACAAACATTTAAATTTAAAATCAGGAAAATTGTAGTCACACATCGAAGGAATATTTAAATAGAAAGCGCCCATACATCCCCATACAATTGTATACAATACTTACGACTATACAGTTACATATGTGAACATACATTTTAATGAAATATACCAAAGTGAAGCTTAAAGGCATGCAACAGTCTGAAGCATTTTAAAGGACTTTACAACCTAAAGTACAAGTAGCTGTATTCATATGGAAGCAGGTGTGGTTGCCATGAATTTCAGAACAGAACACAACACACATACATACATACAAATATATATCTTATAAATACCTGCAAGCATGAAAATATTACCGTGTGAAAACACAATATGGATGGTTAGCAATTGTAACACAAAAACAAATGCACGTACTCGTACAATCTTATACGAGTACAGGTCCCTCAATACAAATTCTGTTTTGTGTCTGTGTATGTAACCCTACGCACCTGTTTATATTCATGCATAATGACATAACTTTTGTAAGGAAAGCGATCGCCAACAGCAGTATTTGTCGCATATTAAATACATACAGCCCTTGTTAAACGTATTTCTTATTCTGAATATGCTATTTATTGGCTGCCATATAAAATCAGTCAGCTTTAAGGACCAAGATCTTAGATGAGGGTTGATTGTTACACTTGAAGGCGTTAGAGATCTTAAGAATTATTTTCAACACTATTCCCCAGCGTGAAAGAGATTCAATTTAAACATCATTGCGAAAGTGTTTCCCAGAGATGGAAATTCAAAGTATGTCTCAGTGACGCTATCAAGATTGAAGTTGATGCAACACTGCCTTTGAATGTGATGACAATTAGCAAAAGTGTATAAGATTAATGTCGGTACCCTTTATTACCGAATGCCGTTTGAACAATGAACATACAGGTGGAAATTTGTTTACACGTTCGCCATGTGACATACACATGATCCTTGGTGAGGAAGTGGACCATTGACGGTCAGTCTCCGAAGTGGTTTCTGTTGTTTAATTCAAGATTTCTCTTCTTACTTTCATTAAAAATCATTATTAAGGATATAAGTACAAATAAATCTTTGTCTATCCTGGTGTTAAACATTTCAAATTTCAACCACAAATACAACATGATTCCTGACGGCACCTACCAACACCCACTTCAGGACAACTACTGGGTATCATTGGTTCTTTATAGAGCAAATGCGTATCTAGTCAGCCGTAAATTTAAAACTCCTAAAGTTTTATGTTTAACGTAGCCTAAAATTATATTATACGTAGGATCCGGAATCAACTAAATGACATCTCCTGAGTGAGATCCCTTTCCTTATAGAAATTGAAATGACCATGCCAGAGTCCTGCAGATCAAATGCAGCCCAATAGAGATCTCAATTTTCAAAAGAAAAACAACCACCGATCGATAACTCAGATGTCAATATTTCCGATTATCATTTAAGCTCAGATCTTTGGCCATTTGGTTAAGGAAATGTGTCAGTAGGAGTAAATATTGAGTTTTAATTGTCAGTAGGAGTAAATATTGAGTTTTAATTGTTCGCAATCAGAAGCTCTGACCAAATGCAAAATTTAATTTAAACTATAAAAGCATTAAAGACCATAATGTAATTAATTGCAAATTAAAATGTTTCAAGTAAAACAAAGATATTCCTTTTCTATTATTGAAGAATAATTTAAAAAAATATAGTGATGCGTATACATTCCCTTTCTCTTTTTGGAAATCGTTTCGAAACCAATAAAAGTTACAGGAACACAACAACTGCGAAATTGTCAATCAAGATTTGGGAAAAGAGAAGATATTTCAGGTAAAATTTTATTCACGACAAGGGTGAGTATCTGTTTGTTATGGCTTTACCTTTTCATATGCCGACATTTCATTGGTCGCCAAACCAAATCGTCAGTGAACTTTAAGCAGTTTATGAACATTCAACCTCGTATACTTAGGCCAAACGAATCAAATACAATATGAGAATTCAGTATTGCATATAATCATTAAATAATCAAAGTAGACTAAGAATGATTTTATACACACAACTCAACTGAGTATATTTTATTTTTCTTGCAACATGTATACAATTAAACGTTTCTTTTAAGCTGTGATTTCAATGTCGCTTAAAGTACTGATTTCCCTCACATTTTATGTGGTAACAGCGAAACGCACATTCGGAATACAGGCCAAAAACGTATTTTCTATCGAATCACAAAATCAAAATAATTATTAATGCAATATGGAATTTCTCTTACACAATATAGACCAATCTAATTATAAAATGAAAAATTTCTTAAAATATCTAATGACGATAAAAATCGGTACACATTTTGATATCCTACGCCAACAGTGGGATACTATGCCAAGTTAAAAATTCTTAATTAAAATTATTCACTACAACGCCATACATTTAAAGACTATGAAATGAATTTAACGAAACTCACATCAAATGCAATCCACAGGTCAAAATCGTTAAAAATTTGTCAACATATACATTTGTTGCCCACTGTGATTCTATAAAGACGATACCACCGTATGCACACAGATACACACCACCATATAATAAACTCATTTTAGCACACATATTCACTAGCAGGTGCAAAAGCCTGGATTTATGTGCAATAAATTTCAATCTGTTTACAAGATATTCCAACGCTATTCCGCGCTACAAGCACTATTCATATTCGCTGCCCAAGTAATAGCAACATTCCCGTTTGTATGGATCGGTGTGTCTGTGTATGTGCATGTGTGTGGAATTGTGTCATGAAATCTTAGAAAGTTCTAGATGAAAAATTCTCATAGAAAATCTAAGACGCAACAAGAAATGCATTAAAATTACTCAACTTGGATTTATTGGAGATACGTGCAGTTGCTGTGCGTTCCTATTTCAAGATTATATAAAAGATGTTGGAAAAAAATTTAAAATACATAAATTAAAATTACATTACTTTGAAGCTGCTTAAACCAACAAACAATAAGGTGACTATATGAAGTGTTGCATATTTTTTCTTCAGAGATTATGGAGACAGATTGTAAAAAAATTTAATGTATTTAGGATTGTGCTACGGTTCGTAATATAATTTATCACAAGGCTAAAACTAAGAGCCAAGAACAGACACGATTGCGAAACTTTTAAGGCAAATGATACCCCACTTGAGTTATCGAAAATGGCGATGGTAATAGAATTTAGTTTATGGTGAGACATCAACTCATAAATCCTGATTTAGAAATTTTATATTTATGCAGATGACGTAGAGACGTTAATAACAATCTAAAAGTAACAGGCAAATTATTTCTCCAAGAAGTTTTATTGAATAAACAATTATAAGAACAAATGTTTGATACAGAGATGGAAAACACACATATCGGATAAGAAAAAATGTAATCTTAGTTTCATTAAGAAAACCAGGAGTGGTCTTATCTTTAGATTTTTAGGGAAAGAAATTTGAGATGAAGTATTTTGCATTATAGTTTATTATCAAAGTAGTACAATATATATTTTAACTTTTTTTGTGCGGGACACTATACTCTTTCCCCACTCTTTAATCGGCTCGTTATTTCTATGAAATCATTAAGGCCATTCACATAATCTATCACAATTTACTAAGTATGATTGAAGTCAGTCTATACCGAGTGCACGGTCTGACGAGCACGCTGACATTTAACTGACTCAAGCCAAAAAGTGTCAAAAACATCGCAAATTCATCTTCTACAAAAATGCAAATTATTGTTACAATATATTTTTAATTAATTCGTTTATGTCTAATAAAAGCAAAACAAAAATTAATTACAAACAGCTCAATGATGTATCATTTGTTGTTGGCTTAGCCAAGCAAATCATCAGTACCCTTCAGCCAAATCATATACAACACAACAAATAATTATAGTCGTCTTGTATAAAAGGTTTCTAAAACTATTATATGTATGTTATGTAAATCACAAGTACAATAATATAATTGAATTTTATTGAATTCTCATATAGTATTTGTTGCTGTTTACATAAGTTTATGCGTTTGAAAGCTTTTTGAAAAAGGTTCGGCTCACACGTGCTGATGATTAGGTGACTTCCAATGAAATGCTGGCATATACTCAGCTTAACTAACAACTAACAATAAATAGTGAAATAGTAATTTTGGGGAATATCTCGAATAATGAATAAAATAAATTCAAAACAACCCTTACATTTCGGGTATAAGGTCTACTCATTCAGTTTTATGTAAAACTACAGAGAATATGTTTGTGGCAGCGAGCTGACGCGGTCCAAAAAATATTTTCCATTAAATTTAACTACCGGACATCAACTACACCAAAGTTCGAAAATCAACTTGAATTGAGGAATCAAGTTAAATCCCAATTTCTTTGCAATTTAGGTAAAAGATCTCTTAACTAATTTTATCTAAAACACTATGAGAAATATATTTAAGGATAATATTAATCATTTAAATCTTCGATGCAAGGGTCCTTTTTGTCTACTTTCTTGAAGAGGGATGAAAACCTTTTTAAGTAGCAATGTAATGGAACAAATCTTCTACAAGTCTTTGGACACGCCAAAGCTAAAAACCAACTTGAACGCTACAAATAAATCGAAATTTTCAATATGCCTAAGGACTAATTTCGTTCTTATCTATAACTAGGAACTACTCGTCAGTGCTCCACAAAACAGATAATACGATTTAATTCGTAAAAACTAGAAACAGCTTTCTTAAGAATTGTTAAGTAAAAATTTACAACAAAAACAAATTCTTAGATGAAAATTTTAAGGTGAACACATTCCTTCAATAAGCCTTCTTTAAGTAGATGTTTTCAAATAACATAGATATGCACATACGTAGACAAATATTAGTCCCATTAGTATTTCAGCACAATATATATATATATATATATATATATATATATATATATATATATATATATATATATATATATATATATATATATATATATATATATATATTTTTTTTTTTTTTTTTTTTTTTTTTTTTGATCAACTTCATGTGACAACAATTCTTCTAATTTTTCCATAATTATTTCTCCTCGTAAAAAGAATATTCCAAAACTTAATAAATAAAACAAAAGGAGTCTTCCATGAAAATCTTAATTTAAATTTTTTTAATAAAATCAATATTTTTGAGAGTGTGTTCATATTTTGTATAACAATAAATATTTCGTCCAGTGTGACCGCACGGAAGACATGTTTCCTTGGACATTATTTAACAGATCTCTGCACAAATAAACGGGGGCAAATAAATGTGTGCAGTGTGACCACAAAATAAATTGTTTGCCCATTTGATGCAAAAGTTTCTCCCAATCTGACCGTACCTTAAGTGATGTACTCGTACAGATAATCAAAGGAAATATAAAATGGATCTTTATTTAAATACCCATTTTCATTTAAATAAAAGGAATCTAGTGAGTTCCTCTTTATTCATTACATATTTATTGATTTTTTTATTTACTATTTGAAATACTCAGGCAGTTTTATTTCTTTCCGGATTAAGTCACGGGTAGACGATAGTGTTTTGTATACTACACCACTATCTAGAATTAAATTTTTAAATTAGACTTCTTCTTAGTTTATTTTCCAATTTGTTTATTTTAAAACACACATTGAAATTTTGTTAAATCTTAAAATCGGTGTCTAGTCTCCCTTTAATCATGAAAGTGCATTAAAAACGTTTATGCCATTGATAACAACAGTGTTCACATTAAGTTGTAGTTCCATTTTTTAAATCACTAGTTTCTTTTCTGTACTAGCATTGGGAGTTTTAAATAGACAAAGATGCTCAATTTTCCTATTTGAGTGAAAAGGAAATGGGAGAAAGGGGAAAAAAGGAAAACAATTTAATGAAGTCAATTATAAATGCAGACATGCATTTGAACATGTTTTTCAGGCCGTCCAATGGCACACATACACCCAAACACTTCACGTGCTGGGTGGTTAGCAGAAGTAATTAAACGGAAAAAATAAACGAACATGTTGCAACACGCACAGCAACAACAGGATGCATTTAAATTGTGCTGCAAGCTATTTGAAATATGAATTAACTAAGCGGAGGAACATTCTATTTAAGTTTTATTTGTTACTCGTTCTCCTTTTTATTAGTGAAAAAGCAAAGTAGAGAAAAAATATTATAGATATATTCGCAGGTGCTTCGCTAATAAATCTTGATTTGTTGTAATTTATTTATATGTAATTTTTTTCAACAAAAAATAGATGATGAGCAAAAAAGAGCATGTTGCTGTTTTAATGGGAAAATTTAAAGTTTAGCACATGAAATTGTTAGTATTTTTAAAAAAGGATTTAAGTAGCATATACGCAATACACGTATATACAACTTCCGATATACGAACGTCGGTTAGAAGAATAAATCGCTCAATGGAAAACAAAAATTCTTAACTATTGTTTTTTGTTTAATTTCAAACCGCTTTACTTCGCTTAAAAGAAAATCCGCCTAAATGAAAAACCGTTAAGCGAAACACACTTTAGAGCAGTGACGGCACATTTTCATCGCACTACATGTAACCGATATAATCTCGCTTTTCAAAATAAATCTTAATTCAAGATCAGAATAAATCTATCTTATTTTCAAAATGATCGTATATTCCGTTTCCGAACAGCAATTTTTAAAGCACTGTGCTTATTTGAGCGAAACAGTTTTCTTTTATCCGAAATCCATTTGAACGAAGAACTTGCGGAAACAAAACACATTTGCTAAAATTTTCCATTTTCGCTTATCCAAATTCGACGGTATATATTGATACATTCCCTGTGAAACATTATAAGAAAAAACCCAGAAAGGAGATCTAAGAAAATGTTCATAGATTTTTTTGGCCCACGCACACTATCAGGGATGGAATAGTGATTGTTAACAACTGAAAAAATATATCAAGTGATATTTTTTACAAAAGAACAAAAACAGAAACTATTTTATTACTTTAAGTCAGCAGATATGGCTAAGATTGGCTTAAGCTATGAGGAGTATCTGTCTGTTAATAGACGTTTGGAGGATTCGGCAGAGATGGAAAAGAATACTTCAAGTGAACTAGTCAAAGATATATCATTTGACAAAGGCTTTCTTATATATCTTACTGAAAAGGAACAATATTCTACGGCCTGGAATATTTACAGCAGAAATTTCAAAGTTAAATCCACATAATTTTTATTTGGTGAAATATAAAGGTAATAAAAAGGGCCACTTGGCTACAAAGAGAGAGAGAGAGACCATCATGAGGCGGGCAATCCTTTCAATCCGAACCTACGACACTTTTACTGCTAGGTAAACTCAATGCATCCGACCGACATATGTGTCAGGATAGTTACATGACACTTAAAGGCCGTGAAATCAGCACACTTCCTCCCAAAGGCTATTAAGTTGACACAATTAATTTAATATACGATTACAGCTTTAATTTTTTTTAATATGACGCTTTCATCTTCGTAAGCAGAATTAAAATTTAATTTTTAAGTTCAATAAATTAAGATATAAATAATCTTTATGTAAAAACTAAATGCCCTGGCGAAGAATTGCACAGATTTGCTGCATAAACCACAAATTATATCAAAACATTGTCGTTTTAACATCCTAATGCTTGCAAATTTTTAGTATTTCTACTTTCTACCTTCAATAACAATTTGACAATCTTAGATTTTTAACAAAAGTGTTTGAAAAATATTTTCTCTAAAAATTCAATTTAATTGAGGCTTCGCTCTAAAACAAAAGCTCACACTTGCACCATCACATTTCAACACAAACATTATATGTTATACACTTTCAACATTCTCCAACTTGCTTAACAAAATGCTGATAATTCATTACCAAAAGTCGTAATGTATTACGAGTACGAGCAAAAATAATGAACTAAATTTCAAGCAACAAAAAAAGTAGAAAAAAAAAGATTTGTTAACACAACACATACGTTTCTGTCTTATATCTTTCTGTATACTTTGTTTATAACTCATATTTGATTTCAAATTGACACTTAATTAAACTGGACTTTATTTACTTGGCCCTCACAGTTGTTGTTTCAGTACTTAACTTATCACATCAGTAAAAAACAATCAACCAACTAGTTAATCCCCAAACAATGGTGGATGGATGTTGCACCCGTCTGCTCAATAGACCAAAATAAGTAATTAAATGCCGGTAATATTTATTTGGAATAAAGAGAAAAAACTTTAATTGAAAGAGCATTTCGGTCGTTCGGTGATTGTTTGCTATTGCTGGGTGGAATATTGCTTAAGCTTAATAAAACAATTGAGAAAAACAACAACAAAATGAATTTCAGGAACGCACACAATCTATCAATCATATACAAACACTTATCAAAATTATAAACAAAAACAGAAACAGCTTTGAATTGAAATTGCAACCTTCTACCAGCCATCAGCGGCAAGACGCCGGAAGTTTTACGGACATTAGCTGCCTAATTAGAGTAAATTTGAGTATTTTTTTTTGTTTCTTCCCTTGGGCTGAGCAGTCAAACTAATCATTCATTTTAAGCTTCAAAAGCTTAAGTTTCTGCGGCAGAATGAATAATTATGCCTTTTTAGAGTTTTGGCAGACGGTCAAAGTGACTGTTCTCCCAACATTTTGACTACGAGCATCTTTTATCTTCCCCTGACATGTCCATCAAAGTGACAAGTGACTTTAAGACGTTCGTATTCAGACTATAACACACCAAAAGGGGCAAAAGGAAGCTCCTTAAATTCTTTAAAACCATACAAACTAAACTTTTGCAACTTTAGTCCTGCCTTCCTGTTGTTATTTTGAAGTACTCACCCTAATTTTTATGTGGAAGAAAAAAATTTAGGAAATTTTTCCATTAATTTCAGTGTTTTGTATCATCATAATTTCATGACTAGAATTTCTGCAGATTCTTAATGCGAGTCTCTGTTCACTGAAATGTTGTCGCGGCTGCTTATGAATACAGTATGTAGTAAAAGTAAATAGTTTCTCTTTTTTAATTTTTTTTTATTTTCATTTATTCTGTTAGGAGTGTAATTATTGTGGATTTAGATGAATGCTGTGGACAAAGGGTCTTTGATTAAGCGCGAAAGAAATCATTATCATGTTTCATTCACTTAAATGACATCGCCTTGGCTTCGTTGGGTGAGTCCAACCAAACTCTGGAGCATTAATAAAGCTGATTTTGAATAATGACAAGGACTAATTTGGCTCTGGGGGCCACTTTGGTTAGTGGCTTATTGCCATAGACATGCGTTTTGTGGAAAAAAAAACGCAAAAAAAGGTTTAACGGTTTAAAATAGCACGATCTCGGTGGGCGGTTTACATAACATCTACATGACATTAACATGGCCTTAAATAGCTAGTGCAGAATTTTCAAGGTTACATGAGCTGTGTGGCACACAGCTCCGTCCTATCCAATTCAGGCCAAAAGAAGTTGATAATCATTGACTTATAACGCTCTCGCTTAGATGCTCTTATATATTTTTCACAAAATATTACTGCTCTTGGCAACTAAATTAATAATAAAATTTGTATTATATTTTATTAGAACTTGTTTTTCCAACGGAATATAATACAATATGTTTGTCTTTGTACCATCACATGCTGAATATATAAAATTTTTAAAGGATTTTTGCGAGAAGAATAAAATAGAGAATAGGAATGTTTACTGTCTACCTTTACCCAGTGAAAATAAAGGATTCATTTATTTTCTAAATTTACTTTCAGTGTCACTGTACATTAGTTTTATTATTCTTAAAAAATAATGTTAAAAACTGTATAGATTTTGAAAAACCCATACCTAAACGAATTCGGAAAACCTCATCAATGAATGTATGCATCCTTAGCGCCAAATGCATTAGTACTTTTCTGACTTATTTCGCCATATTTTTCTTTACAAAAAAAGAAATTTTCTCTGCCAAACATTTTTTATTGGAATGAATTAAAACTCATTTCTTTTTGCAGAGTTACTTTTTCCACTCACTGTCATGTATATATTGCCTCCATTACATGAGTGTCTAACTTTAAGGGAATGAAGAAAGTTAATAAAAGAGCTGATGTATGTATGTATGTTTGTAGTTTAATTTTCTTAAAATTGAAGTGGTGGCATATAGTTTGTGTGTGAATATAAAAATATTATTTGTCACTTTCAAGACGACACTTGGCTGGCTTATTTAGTTAGGAAAACAGCTTGAGATACAATTTTATATATCTGATATAATCATTAATTACCAAATCCTACACAACGTCTTCTTCACTCCCTACTTTTTTAGCACTTCATTTATCTGCTGCAACAAATAAATTAATTTTGTGTTGAAATGTTTTCGTTGCCATTTTAAAGCAACACTAAAAAATTTCGACTTTTGGCAGCAACCGCGGATAATTTAATAGGAAATGTGAGAATGTTAGTTCAAAAAAAATGGTTAAACTGAACGAAAGGAACTACTCTGTAACAATATTATCAAAAATAAAATCATTTAAGTAACAAACGACAGGTAAATTTAAAATCTCCACATAATATCGGACAACAGAATGAGAAACTAAAACAGAAATACAACTAGTGGAAATAATTTCTTTTTTAATTTAATTTATTTTTTTTTATTATTTTAATATTATTTATGCGAATAAAATAATTAACAATTTCCATTACTTTCAACTGATAAAAAATAGGCGTATAATTGATATAGAAATTAAACATATCATATTGCAGCGAATTGAATTCGTGTAAATTGTTGTTGTTGTTTTTGTTGATTTCATCAAACAGTCATAATAACAAACAGTTTAAATGTGCCATTTATAATTGGCAGCATGAATATATGAATGAGTTTAATTAATTTAAAAGGACAATGAAAATAATTGTATAAACAATTAAAAAAGGAAGCCAATATAATTCTTGTGAAGTATACAACTACTCAGACCCCATATGTACATGCACACGACTATATACGCATGAGATCAGTAAACACACCCAAATAGACTCAAATTGCAAACGCTGTGTATTAAATTTTTTCCGCGTATATCGGATATGATTTTGTAATGAAACCGTTTTTAATAAAAAAAATGTTTAAGCAAATCCTTAATTTGGATATAAATACTTATCCCGTTTCACGATTTTTTATTGAAATTTAACTTATAAAAAGATCAGATCAAAAAGTGCAAACTTTTTTCTAGGGAAGCAGGATGTCCCTTATTTGTATAAGACAACTTTTCAAGAATTTCGATTCGGAATCCCCTTTACAAGTTTAAAAAAGTAGTCTTTTTTACTTTTTTCCCCTTACGAAGGGTTGGAGGGGTAAATTTTCCTCTTTCCTCATATTTCCGTACGTTATATGCAATTCTAAAAAAGCATAACAGTCAAAAATTTAGTCAAATCCGCTCAAGATCACATATATAAAAATAAGACCTGTTTCCTATTTAAAAATTCTTGATCGGTAAAATACCATCGTATTTTTGGGCAATGTACCAGGTTCCATTTCACTTATTTTAAAAACATTTTTCAGAAACCATTTCATTATGCACCAATGTTGGGCTTTCAATAACAAGGCCGCAAATATTTTTTTAACTAATGATGCCATTTGCAAAGCTTTCAGGTTTATCTAAAAAGTTCTAGGCTTTAAGTTCGTCATTGGTTATTAACATTATCATAACCTCCGCTTTCCCAGTAAATTGTTCTTAATTTGGCGGTTTGTTTAAGTCTATTGTACTTTATTGTGTTTTTTCCACTCATTTAGGACTTTAGCCAAAAATTGTTATGCACAGAATAACGAGGTAGCAATAAGTATTTTCTTTTGTTGCAAGAAACTATACAGCTGGTAATTTAAAACAGGTACTATTGACTCTTGCTCACAATACTCGTATATGCATACGAGGTATGGCTAAAAAATTAGGCGACTTTTTATTTTTCAAAAAATATTTATTTATTCATTGATGTTATTATTATGTCGTTCACTCAGACTTTTTATACAATCTACCAAGAGTTTCTGACAAGCATTTTTAATAAGTTCTTAGGCAATTTCAACACTACAGTTCTTATTTCCTCAATCGTTGCAAATATTTTTCCCTTGATGGTTTACATTTTGAGAGATTAAAGATATTGGGTGCAAAATTCAGTGAATATGGTGGCTGATATATGATTATGATTATTTTCTGCTAAAGAATTACTTACAATAAAGTAGAAACGAACTGGTTCACTTTGGTCACGTAAAAGCTAGAAATCACCGAGCTGAAATCCTTATCCTTAGTTCTATCCCCAGAAACTAAAAAATTAATGCTATAGAACTCAAACAATAAATCCAGCTTTATAAAAATGAAAAAAGGCGACTGTACCCAGTAAAAAAGAACTTCCAAAGAAATTAGTAAGATCCAAAAATAATGTGATCAAAAAGTAATGAAAATTCGCTTGTTTTCAATGATTCTCATTCAAGATTTTATGTTTTTTTTTTTGATCCTGAAAACATGCTCAAAATGCTGTTGTGAAAAAATGAAAGTTCTTTAAATGTTACAGTAACAAATTCAATTTTCATTTACACAATTTCATATTTTTACTAATAATTCGGTGACTGGAGTTGAACTTGAGCTTGAGACTACGTGTATTATTTCACTATGAACAGTCAATAAACTTGTACCACCATTGCCACATCAGCATACAGAGTTGCGACACTAAATATAAGCAGATAACAGCACTGAGACCAAAAGTTTTGGATTAGGGTACAATTAAAGAACTTCTTAAGAAGTCATGCATATAAACAAATTTTGATGCAAAAATTAACTCAAAGTTAGCAAAATTAGCTCATTTCCAAATGATTCTAACTTAGACTTGTCATTAAAAATTTCCTTTTTTAATGTCCATAACTGAATTATAAGTTTATTTATTTAAGCAAATAATTTCATATTAAATTGCAAATGAACTATTCACTACTAGAAGCAGAAGTCTTGAAATTTTCAATAAATAATTTAAGAAAAATAGTGTCAACTTTTTTCAATTTAATCACTTTTTTCAATTTAACTTCTTAAGTAGTCAAAAAAGAACACACTAGCGAAATCTTTGAAAGCATCGAAAATATTCCTTAAGAATAACTTCCGTTTTTTCTTTCACTGGTTAACTATAACGCGATTTAAAATAAGTTTACCCAACCTTGTGTACACACCTCGTATTTACGCACTCTTTCTCTAAAAAAAAGTAGTCAAATTGTACATCCCAAATTACTGGTTTCATTCTTCCACCCATTGCTGTTAAACAAGGGCAAGGCCACCGTGGAATAATTAATATAAAGAAAGAATACTCTTGGATATTCTTTTCCCATTCAAACTACCACTCTTTAAATGTCCTTGTTGGCTCCTTTTGTAGTCCATAAGTAGGCAATTAGCATTTTCTGTACCACTATGCATTTCATAAGCCTCTTCAAGACATTTCTCATTCTCATTCATGTGGGCATCAGAAAATACTGAAAAAATTAATTTTACTCCAAATCAATTGTTTTTCGAAAAAAATTCTTCATGAAAGCACTTCAATTTTGCTGTTGTAATGGTCGGCATGGGGATATTTGACAAAATATCCTTAAATTTAAATAGAAAAATTTTATGAAACTTTGAACGTTGAATTGGTTTTGTATAGTGAGCAGCCGAATAATTAAATCAAATTTTTCCATAAATATGAAAGCAATAACAAACTAAAATTTTAAAAAAATGCATTTTCTACTCATGCAAACATACAACATAATTGACAATTCTTTCGTCTGCACATCGTTATGTTTGCAGTTTCCCCTTCACGTTCCTATTGAAAAAGTCTTTTATTTTGTATTATTTTTTGTCTTCATTTATATTTATTTATTTACTGCATTTCCCTTGTTTTATTTTTAATATTATTGTAAATAACAATTGAAACTGCATTTTCCTGTTCATTTTCAATGCAATGATTAAAAGGGATTTATGTTGGCTCCACTGAATGTTTCCAACATCATGACGTTCTGTTTATTTTTTTTTATATTTATTTTCAAAGAAACAATGCTTATAACAATAACAACGATAATGCATACACACAATAAGTGACATTGACATTATCACTAATTGTCATATAATGATTGCTGCAGCCATTCAACGTTCGTTAACAAGAGGAAACGATTCAAGAAGAGGTAAAATTTAATCGTTTGAATAGTAGAGGAGATTCACACTGAGGAAATTTTACGTGCAATATTATTTTTTAGTTGTTAAATGCTTGCAAATATATATTTTAAATTAAGATATTATGAAAATACATTTAAAAAATAATTAGAAATTAAATGAAAATGAGAGTATTTATAAACAAGAGATGACAATAATGTATCCACCTTTTAGATGATTTCTAATTTCTAATAATTTTCTTACTAATTAGCAATTTCTTACTAATTTACGAACGCTAACATTCGTAGTCCAAAGGCAGTTAATAAAAAAATACTTCTGCTTTAAAATTGCATGTTTGCCTCTTGAACTCCGTGGCGTTTAAGGGACGACATGTTGGTGTGACTTGAAATAAAGCTTTTAAGAGTTATTCTGTAAAAAAAGTCAATTTTTTCTCAGCTAACATCTGCACTTAGGAATACTTCCTTTGATTATAATTTTTGTATCATTTAAAAGCCCTGCTCAGTGGCGGAACCATTCAAGGAAGTGTGGCACCAGTTACAAAATATTAAGCAAACGATTTGATTTGACACACTACAATAATATGGGAGCCACAGACCATCAATATTTTTTATCAGAAATGCTTTAAAATAATATATAGTGAGATGTACGTATGGTTTCAAGGTCAACTTCTCCATTACGAAACTCAATTGAACTCATTATTGACTTCATAAAAAAACTTAACAGCAAATACCACGAATCTGTTCAAAATTAATTGATAAGGGAATGCATACAATTGGCCTAAGAGTAGCTTTAAACAAAAATTATTAATTGAAAATGACTTGTATACATGTATTATCGCTAGATAATTTCATGGTATACCTGTATAATTTCTAATTATGTTCAAATTTATTTTTCTTTTTTTCTCTTTTTTTTTTCTTTTCCGATTTTCCTTTGAATATTGTTAAAATTGTTAATTTAATTTCAAGTCTAGTCTGTTATCAATATTATTCGCTGTAGTATCCATAGATAGAATCTCGAAACTATAAAGTTATATGCCAAATAAGATGTTAATTAAGATGAATTTAAATAAAAACAATTAAATAATGGTTGCAAGGTAGTCTAAGTACAGGTCCCACTGTCCAAATCTACTTTTTTTGTGTAGCAACAAAATGCATCAAACATCGCACCATGATGTAAAATAATGTCAGAAATTTACCGTCCGGGAAACAAACCAATTATTTTAACACAGCCGAATTTTCCATTCACAGAGCAATACAAAATGGTCAGGAGTTGTTGAAACTTACAATAGAGACAGTAATGCACTTCACTGAATTTTAAATTATCTTCAACAGACTAAAAAGAGTAGATATTTTGTATTTTTAAGAAAATAATTAGTTTGGAGCGATTTCATATCATCCCATGCTAAACTTGGTTTGTAAACAGACCATCAAGAAAAATCAAAAAAGCATTAGTACCAAATAACAAATAATTTATGCACATATTATAAGAAAAAGAAGTCTTGAAAGAATAAAAATTATTAGATTTTTTTCTGAAAATTGAAACCTTAAGAAATATGTCCTTTTTCCAATTAAAACCAAATTTTTCCAAATTAACTTTTAAGGAAGTCAATAAATGCACTTGCGGATACTTTCGAAGTAATGAAAATGTCATTCCATTTTATCACAGCGTAATTAAGATATGCATCCAAACGTCACAGCTTAAAAAATGTTGTAGTCCTGTGCTATTTTCACAAGAAAAATCACTAGCAAAAATCGTTTAAAAATATGTATAGATTTTTCCGTCATATATAAAATTTGGTTTTCTTAAATTTCATTACGTCAATTTATTTAAATGACATTTAGCGCTTTTTGACGCAGTTCGAACCAGGGGGCGGCGCGTTTTTTTTTTTTTGTTATAAATATTTGGAAACGCTTTTCGTATGTGTGGGAATCACACATACTCGTACATTAAATTAATTGAATCTTAACTTTATGTAGCATTTCATTGACGAGTTGCTCTTCATAATTATAATGACAATGAGGACCCGCACAAACACACATCCAAATGAGTATGTTTGTATATATTGAAAAGCACAATCAACAAATGGCTGACAATTTAAGATTGTATGTATGTATGTACAGATATACGAGTGTGGCTGCAACGCGATGTTTGTTTTACTATATAAAACGTCTTTGGTTCATCCGTTCAAATGTATTAAAGTATATTTCAATGAGTGTCTACATGTGTAGCAGAGTGCATGTGCACGGGCATAAATTGTAATGATTAACATTGTTATTAAAATAAATTAAGAGGTTGTTGAAATGTCTGCAACAATTTGTATGAACATTTATCTGCTAAATGATTTCTTTGTAGGATTGGATGTAAAATTGAAGCAAGTACGATAAGTCTTATAATGCACAGGTATAGTTTGACAAGGGCAGAGAGGCCCTTTTAAACGATTAAAAAGCTTGTAAAACATTAGAGGCATCATGACAAAAATCATTTCAGAATATTAATTTGCATATTTTAATTATTTTTCTAATTCTGGTTTGACTTTGGATTCACTAAGTCACATGATTTTTTTTATCTTTTTTTCCGCTCCTGGAAATCATTCTATCTAAAAAATGAGTGGCCATACAAAACAAGCATAAGAATAAGTGTGCACATGCTCTGCTCCTATCTTCATTCCTCATGATGCATAACTCACTGTACTGGTGGCGGTTCCATAGTTATACCCTTTAAAATTTGTAAATATTAGTAAAAGCAAATACTTCACAATTTTGGAACGTGTCATCAACGTTGGACTCAATTTCTTTAAATTACCACATTGAATGGCATACACTTCTTGTTGCAAGGATACTTACAATTTTCATTATTTCCATATATACAGAAAAAGTATATCTTTGCTTTTGTATATTTTTTTAAAGAAAATACGCTGTTATGATATCTTTTTAAAATTGGGACTTTAGGCAAAAACTTTTTTTGCTATTTTGAGTCTGGATGTTGCAAAAGTGGTGAAGATAAAAACACAACTAGTTAAGATATTTGATAATAAAAGACTTTCTTTATCCTAGAGGTCCTTGCAACAAATACTTATGACACAGTTATGTGTTTAATTTTACTACTTTTTCACAAAAATGTTCAATATGTCCAAATTTGGAGGACAAATACTTCTGAGCCATAGGACTGGCTTTTATGCCTCGTGATGAGCAGACAATAGTAATATACGTGTATGTATACTAAATTTAGTACAAATCAATATTGTAAAAAAATAAATTCAAACAGTGTTTTTTGGATCAAAAATATTAATGAAATCACAAATATTTATCTATAGACTTTTTATTTTGTATACGTCAATCTGGCTATGGGGGTGCCTTACATTGGTGTTAATGCCAACCCATCAGTAGACTTAATTGGCACTGACACCAAAGAAATTCATGCATATAGACGGCTTGATTCACAATATATAACGACTTGTTTTTATAACTCAATATATTTCGAATCATTTTGATAAAGTTGCTTTAAAGTTGCTTTAAGAATTGTTTTTCTTTAGTCTCAGTTATGAATTTGTGATTATATTTTATTAATATACGTGTATGTATAAACATTGTTTTGCTTGTTTATTTCTTGTAAAAGACTAGTAAATTATTTTTCAAAACTAAAAGTTGGTACAGAAAGATTGGAATTTAAAGTACTTTTGGTGTTTATACAAGGGCCCCAGAGTACTTAAGGCCTTTAAAATTTAACTGCCTATTTAGCAGGTGTTTTGCTTTACTTCGCATAAAATAAATTTTACACTAGAATGATTGATATGATAGAAATTGTCAACAGGAACAATAAACTTGAAATAAAAGCAAAAGGTTTTGATGAAAATTAAAGAAATTTAAGATTTATTTTATTAAATAGCACCGTAGGCCCTGGTAGCTAGTGAGTTTTTTAAATTAGGTTAATATTTTATATTACTCTATATTTTATTTTGTTTTGCACTTTTTTTGCCCAAGTCCTAAGTAATTTTTTATTTCCCTAATGGCAACATTGATAAATATACAACTTAAATTATCCGTTACCATTATGTGCAATAGCTTGAGCTCAATACTTCTCATTTAGTCCGACTTTAAAATATAGGGATGCCAGTTTTAGGTGTGGCGACAAAAATTTTCTGAATTTTAACAATGAAAGGTACAAAGTACTGTCCCCTCTGTTATCATGGCAAGTATTCCAATAGCATAAGAGAATAATTACAATATGAACATCAAACAGAAATCATCTCCGTTTTCATTGAATACACTGGTAAGTTTTCACTGAATTTTCTTTGAAAAGAAAACCATAAAAGAAATCATTATAAGAAGCAACAAGGGAATGTCCTTCTTGCATCCTTGAAAAAGCCAGTGTTTACTTATGAAATATTTGAAAGGTCTTAAAAAGAATCATCAAGTTTGCCAACTCTTAGGACTAAAGACACAAATTAATTATTGGCTGAATACTCGTACATAAAATGAAAAGACTCGCTCCCTGCAAGTCTCAACAAATATTTCCAAAATTCCATATGCACTAAGTTATTAACATAATGTTAGCATAAATATTAATGACAGTTTTTGATATGAATTGTATTACCAAAAATCTTAGAATAAAAAAACTTCCGAATATGATGGTAACTTATAGACTACGAAATGTCCTATCGAAAAGGAGCACAAAGTCCAAATGTCCTATTGGCATTACAAGCAACTGTTAGAAATCCTTGAATTATTATTCATGTTTATAAATTTATTATCTTCGTTTAGCAGAGCTCTAGAACATATTTGTATATATAAAAGAGCCGTTCGACTTTAGAATAGAACTCAGTACTTCTCATCATTTGAATAGAATCAATAGAAAGGAGAAATTTCTTTGCTGAAAGAAAACTTTCGGGCTTGGTCTTTCTGGATATAAAATCTGCATTTGAAAGTATTTGGGGTGGTGGCCTTATTATACTTGTAAAATGATTATACTAGACTTTCCACATGATATGACCAAATAAAGTGAAGGGTTTCCAAACAACAGTAACTTTAAAGTTCACACTGATAAAACTCACTCTCAGGAAATTGTATTCTGAGCGTATTGTTCTTGAAGTTCTTTCCACGAATATCATTGAAGGCCTCCAAGATGACTTTAACAATTATAATTTTTGTAAAAATGCAAATATCTAATCAACACAAAGAAAACTCATATCATATGCCTCAATCAGGGCCGTGACAACTCCTCAATGCCTTAAGTATACCTTTATTTTAATAACACAAGTATTAAGTTAATATCAATGAAAACTTTTATATGAAGAAGACTTTTCATATGCAACGCAAATGTAGAAAAAATATGTTAACAATAGCTTTTTAAGGAAAAGGAAATAGATTTTGTGTAACATTATGAACATAACTTCAGATCCAGGGTACAAAAAAGTTTTCACAACTTTCGGATCACAACTTGTGGGTGGATCTTATTGACTTCTTCAGAAGTTCATTTCTTACTGAGTATAAGAAAGTCATCCTTATTTTTAGCTAAAATCAATTACTTTGCAAAGAATTCTATACTTTAGAAATTTCCGATTGTAAGAACAACAAAGTGTTCAACAGGGTTGAAACCCTTCCACTTTTTCTAAAATTTTGTTTCTACTCTTAGTCATCATGCAGAATTCCTTCCTATAATTATTATAATTTTGTGCACGTAATGTAAAATTATTAAAAATGCAAATAATATTTTCTAATAAATTTTCAATCAAATGCAATAAGCGTGAACAATTAAAAGATCGGCTGCCATTTCAATGAGAAATTACAATTTATTACGAATTTATTTCGTTTAACAATAATTTGGGCATAAAATTCTAACGTGGTTCGAAATGAATGACAAATAGACTACTCGTAATTTTCTAACCGATTTTGTATGACTTTATTTAAGTAAAAATATTCAAAACTAAGATGCGTGCTATTGTCATTGTCAATATAAAGGCATGTTAGTATATGATTAAAAGGGTCTACTTTTAGGCTTATCATATATAATAGTTAATGGCTTCATGTTTTTATATTTATGTATATTTAATTTATGTGGTCAAAGACCTGACCCCGCCTCAAATTGAATGACAAATAGTTTTTTGTGCGGTTTAATTTTGTCCTGTATGAATTTTTAAAAGGAAACTGTTGCTAATATGAAGGCATGCTATTATATGATTAAATGGATCTACCTTTAGGCTTATCATTATATTAAGGTATTATATATTGTTGCATACATTTTTTCAAATAGATAAATTTATGTACGATTCTCTAAAGTGTGGCTGCTACAGTCTGTAACATTAACCATTTGTCACGCTCGAACAAGCGTGAGCTTAAATTATAAATTTGTTTCTTTTTTCCTTGCCTGATCTTAAATTAAACTTCTAAATGTCCATTAGGCTAAAACCAAATGTATGTTTTTGCAAATCTAATCCATCATAAAAAGTAAAATATTTGTCCCTTAAGGGCAAAAGAGCCTATTAAACAGAATGGAAAGTTTTAGCAGCGGCAAAAGGGTAGTGTTTAAAAATCAAGTACTAATAAATTTTTTAGAATAAATTTTTTGTAAAAGGCTTTTATTTGCTTGGTTATTAATATTTGCCAGTTTTTTTTTCTTTCTTTACAACAACTCACATTTTCGTTACTTATATTTGTCTTACTGTAACTTTTATAAATATGAAAACATAAAAATTTTAAAAAGGGGAAACATTACATTAGCTACAGAAAAAGAAAAATATAAAGGTGAAATTCACGTACTTAAAATCATAAAAAATTTAACATACGGATAAAAGGACAAAAGCATTACTTTACATGCTGCTGTTGCAGGTCAGCAACAACTTTCGCTGGTGTACTCCATATGAAAGTTTTTGGAAAAACAACAAAAAGAATAAAAATGACACACATATGCTGAAGTTTGGGTTTCTGACGTTTATATTATGGTCGTGATGAAATAAAAATACAAAGGCAGAAAGGGACTAAACTGCAGTCAAGCGTAAAAGTGGCATATTACAAAGTAATTTGTTTCTTGTTATTCTGTGAGCGTTATAACATATTTTTTTTTCTAAATGTTTAGAAATCTGACACACAACCAGAACAGCTTGAGAAAAATATACAAAGGAAACCCTTTTTCAGAATCCTTCGCTCATACAACAAACTTTGCCATATTTGTGAAATTGCGAGGGAAGTTTGGAAAGTTGTCGGATTTTATGGGTTTTGAATACGACAATTTCTATTATATTAAGGAAAAATATTACGATATATCCATGTCTATGTATAAAAATCTTAAAAAAAAGTCCATAGTGGCGACCAAATACGTGGGCGGTGGTAGACGCATTGAACACACTTAGTGTCAAGAATGCCGTGGGGTTATGCCAAGAGGCAGGTATCGACGTCATCATCCCAAGAATTTCCGATTTATCTTCTTATATCAGTTTAATGGGAAGCCCACTAAATGATCTGCATCTCGACTACGGCCTGGCTACCTTGTCCGCGACATTTTAACTTGTGCGATTTCATTTGGCAACTATGCCACACAAAAAATTTCAACTACCTAAACTCACTACTGCAGCTCTAAGTACTATGACAAAGGAAAAATTTTTGAAACCGTAAGTCGAATAGAATTATGAACTCTTTCTATAATAAGATTGAAATTCAAATTTCCACTCAGTTTGCAAAATTATTTGAAACGTCCCTCGCACATGTGTTACAAAATATTCCATTTATGAAAAGTGTTCACGTGTATGAGTTCTTGTCTCATATGTGTACGAGTATTGTGATATTATTATTCCTGTTGTTATTTCTTGTTTGTTAAAGTTCTTAAAAAATATTAACTTTTGTACATCATAACTCAACTTTCCTTTTTTTTAATGCTGCTTAAAGTTACCGCACACAAAAAACACATCCTGTTTTCATAACACAAACACAATAACACATGCTTTGCTGTGTTAGTAGGCATCAACTATTTTTTATGTTTCATAAATGATTAAATACATTTGCTGTTGCTGGCTTATTTTGTACACTCGTACATTTAGGCTCACCGTAATAAAGGATAAATATTTTTTTTGCATTCATTGTAGAAGTTTAACTGTTGTCATTTGTTATTATGGTTGTATTTGTTGTCGTTTTTCATTGTGTGGGTGTGTATTTTTGAATAAAAACTAGTTAATGTGTATGTGTTGGTTATCCGCAAAATTATGCCACAAAATAATTTGAAAGTAATCAGGCGATTTTTTGTTTTTTTGCTGTGTCATAAACAAACACTTATGTGTTTTGTTGTTTTGATGTTTTATTCCTTTTTGGTTACACCCACACCTTAATGAAAAAGAAATTATGTTTTTATGTATTGTTTTTTATATGTATGTTGCTAGTTTATATCGTAATACACGTGTATACCTTTTTTAAATTCTAGGAACTGTTAAACACATATTTTTAATCAGCAAAAAAAATTTTGTTTTAGAATATTAATTAAGAGGTCCGTTCAACAGAAAATAAGAATTTTGAAATTTCTCGGGCTACTGCATTCGATTAGCAATTTCGGCACACTGGTCTCGAACTTACGTTTTCAGTTGAGTTTGTTTGTGACAGGCTTAACAGTTGGACGTGTTTTGCTTGTTCGGGTATTTTCTGTTGTGGCAAAAAAGGTGTCAAAGAATTTGCATAAAATTTTGTGTAAGAAATAGGATTAAGTATTCAAAATCGATTGAAATATTGTAAGTTGAATATGGTAATTGTAATTGGAGTTATTAAAATGTTTACAAGTGGCGCAAAGTTTTCAAAGAAGTTCGAGAAGAGGTGTATGACGACGCTCGTCATGGAAGTTTCATCAGATCAAAAACCGATGGAAATGTTAAGAAAGTGAATTTTTTCGCAAATTTTCGGCTTGAAGCATGTGCCAGCAAAGCTCATTTTAAAAGTGCTGAATTTTGACCAAAAAAAACCGTCGCATAGGATTTGCTCAGGAAATGTTAAATGAAGTTAACGATGCCATAGATTTGCTTTAAAGGGTCATAACCAAAGTCTGAATGCTGCAATGGAAGAGCCAAGGAGACCCAAGATCAAAAAAAAACCACGCAGAGTTCGATCAAATGTCAAGGTTTCGCTTATATTTTTATTTGATAACCATAAGGAGATATGCGCCACTTACGAGAATCAATACAAAAAAAACTTCCGGAAACGATACAGGTTCATTATCGTCATTGATTGTTCGTATTTTTTAGGCCGAAAAGAATACCGTAATTATGCCGTAGCCACCGTATTCACCAGATTTGGCTCCCCGCGACTTTTTCCTATTCCCGAAAGTGAAGAGACCCATGAAAGGATGGCGTTTTGCGACGATTAAGGAGATAAAAACCAAATTGCTCTGAGAGCTCAAGGCCATAACAAAAAGTGAATATCAAAACTGCTTCGAAGATTGAAAAAAAGTATAATATCTAAGGAGACAAGATAGAAATTAATGAATAAATAAATATTTTTTTTAATAAAATTCACCCCTTCTATTGAACAGACCTCGTATATTTTAGTGTACGTAATTTGCTTTTATTACGGCTTACTGTTTACTAAAAATTATAGCCACACTTTTAAAAATATAAATATTTACATAAATACATATTCTGCTGTTTCAAAATTTTCATGAATCATCAACAGTTTTGGTCATAATATCATTAATCTTGTTTAAGGTACAGTGACTGATATTAAATAAAGGCTTTTTAATATATGCTCTTATCTCAAAGAATAAAACTCTTCCAAACATCCAAAAGAAAAATCCAAATTAATTTATTAAAATTTATTGTTTCAACCATCTGAACCTATTGTATTACATTAGTGACAAGTTGAAGAATGGTCAAAAATTTAAGAACTACCACCTGACTAATTCCTCATGAATATGTAACCTCATCATGCTGACTGATCAGGATAATCAGAAGATTGACTAAGCATGGTCAATTTCTATTGCCGACCAATGACATGTTGTTCTATTGGTGTCTACTTGAGGCTACATTGGATTTATTAGTTATTTTATGCTACAGATTGCCTAGAATGAACGCTGACCACACTAGAGAACTTTTGCGTTTCTAGAAGAAGCATCTGAAAGATATCGGACACTGTAAATTCGACAACAATGACTTCTGCGAAAATTATTTAATGTGGAAAAAATTGAGACTAATACTTTTTCGTTTTAATTTTTGTTAATGTCTCTTTTTAATTATCCTTTTGACCCTTATCGAGCTTACGGCGCAGTGCTTATATTATGAATTGCAATTTTTCAGCACAAGAACACACAAATTCACTTTGACGTCAATTGCCCAAAAGCTTTTTGTCAATAATAAAAGAAACATTTCCCTACAAATGAATTAACTAAACTAAAATTGAAATAGAATATTATTCAAAATCTACAGACCGTTTCATTTTCTAAAAAGTTATTTGCTTATTGTTTTAAATTGCAATACATTCTCTTAAATTCTCTTACTTATCATTTAAAAAGTTTTTCATCCTAAAAAAAACAGGTGAAACAAGAAAAACATTTAAAAATTCAATTTCATTTTAATTCTCATTAGGATGCAGGAGTTTCCCAGAAATTGTGTGTGTGTGTGCGTGTGTGTTGGCATGTGTGGTGAGTAGCATGTATGTGTTTGTTTTTTTAATATATTGTTTAATTTTCAAGCAATTAATTTTGAGAAATGTCACACAAAAAATGTTTTTAAATGGTTTCACTTCTTAATTAACTCATTGAAGAATGTTAATACATGCAAATAAAATACTCGTACACACACAGAAGTAAAAGGACCGCATTTTATATTTATAAGATAAATATTGCATTATGCTTGAAAATAAACAGAGGAAACAAAAGTTCAGAATTTCATCTCTAGATTTGCATTTACTAAAATATTTTAATGAATTTAATTCACAAGATATTACAGATTGACAAAGATATTAATATGTAAAAATATAGTGCAACAATTCGAATCAGCGATGACACAGTGAGAGGTCTGAATCATAAGCGACGGGCCGCGATTTTGACTCAAGCCCGTTTAAGCTTAATTTTTTAAATCAACTTTTTACACTAGTATTCAATTTACCAATATTAATGAATATGCTGATTTAGTCAAAATAAAAATGTGCACAAATAAATATATGAAAATAATACTTCTCGAATTCTTTTTGCATTGATTATTAGATTAAAAGAAGAGTCACACACAAAGTCGTTTAGAACAACTCGGAACGTATAATTTGAACATTAATATTGTTATAATTCTTAATCATAGTGTACTAATTGTAAATACAGGGGGTGAAATTCCAGCTTGTCCTTGGAGTTCCGTACGAATATTCCAGAGAGCAAACCCAATGATCTAAGAAACTTTTAATTGTAATATCATTTTTGAACTTCATAGCGAACTTTAACTTCACCAATACATTTTTCCAATAATGTCGGCAAAATAAAATTTGTATGTATTGTATGATTATTTAGGGCCATATACAACCCAAATATTGCTCATACGTCTAGATGATCTGTAAGAGAAAAACTTTTTTCATATTTTAACATATCAATTGGAACAACATACGAAATAATTTTTGAAAAAAATATTAATTATATTAAGACTATAAAGTCTATTATGGCATCTATGTCTGCCGATAAATTTTTGAGTGAGTAATGGTTTCGCTTTAGTGCCTTCCCAGACTAGTAGCTAGTGTAATAGACTAGTAACAGGTTCGGTTCCCGCCGAAGAATCTGGGTGTTTCGCCGTTTGTGTTTGTCAACTTTATTTAAAAAAAGTATTATGAAGCAGTTACTTTAATTGTCAGCTGTAGACCATATATTCAGATTCCTTGGAAACGAAGCCTTCAAGTCTTCACATCGTAAAATATCTTTAATTATTTTTCGTAGCCCAAGTCAAAGAATAACACTTATTGCCATCATTAATTTTATTGATATTTCTAATGATCATGTTAAAATTGTGAAACTAATTTTACTACCTAATGTTTATTATAGAAATCTTTGTCGTAACAATTTGACTTCTTAGTATGGAATGATTTTATTTACTTTAAGTTATCAGCTTTAGATTAACTGCAATGAAACAAAGTTCTAAGGATTCAGTATAGTTTTCAAAAAGAACGAATTAAATTGACAAATATGTAGTAGACATTGGCTGATTACAATTTTTCTTCAAAATAATATTTTCACATCAACATATCAGCAGCAATATCTTCAGTCGATATAAATTATTCCACATATTGTTATTTGAAATTTGATATAAAAATCATTATCCGACTGTTTTACTTTTGATTTTCTATGCGAAATATGGAATCTAAATGCATAAAGCGAAGCTCCCCCGAATAAAAGGTTTCCACAAATTATAACCTGTGATGTCTATGTATGTACGTAGTATTTGACCAGAGCTTTTAATTAATAATAGTTTATATTAGATCATGTGAAAATTGCGAGCGAAAAGTCTAAAGCAAAACTTGTTGATACAGACGCGTACAGATGCCAAATAATTGATAAAAAATTACATTATCTTTGGATGCTAAAGTCAAAATATTATAAAAACTTAACGAAGTCGAGCATGGAGATGTTAAAAAATACTGAAAATTCTTTTATTTTACCATAACTAGTCTTATTCTTTTCTAATCATTTTGTATTAAAAGGAAATCCTGCAGAATGTTAGAATATTTCAGATATTAAAACTAACAGAGAAACAAAAGGTTTCTAATACCTGGGACTTTATTACATACGAAAAATTTTTTATATACCCTGTGGCCAAGAAACCAACTATTTAAATTAATTAAAGCCTTTATATAAAGTTCGTCATCATGCATAAATCTTTATATTATTTTAGTCATTTATTGGAAAGTGAAAATTCCGTTGCTAATGCGATTATAGACTTTATGAGAAAAACTCTATATTATAATTGAAGTAATTTACGAAAATAAAATGTTTAGCTTCGCAAAAGCCTTCTTGATATATTCATAATACCATAATATTACACCTCAACAGTTTTACAATGTTGCTACAAATTTTTTATATTCCCCAGACTGTAATAGTTTTTAAACCAAAAATATCTTCTTACCCTTTTTCATGAATAAGTAATTCTTTTATAGAACAAACAATTCCATCATTTATATTTAATTGCATTCCTACATAAAAAACTTTAGTAGAACGATTTGATATTTCCATTTTTACGTTTAGCGTCCGCAAAAAATATAGTAATTCATATAGAAAAAAATTAAGCACATTCTTCAAATCCGACATTTTATTATTGTACAAATGAAACGTTTTTATGTATTTTAAGTGAGAGTTTAAGTAGACATGAATTGTGAACGTAATAAAAAGAACACGACATGAATATAAAGCAGTAACAGTGCAACAATGCAGACTCACTGCACACATTCTTAAGCACGTTAATGCACAGTCAGGCACTTTAACACTCATTCATTTTTGCAATTGTCTGCATTCCGTAGACATCGTTCATTATCTTATTTGTCTCATGTGGCTTAAAAATTAAAGAGACCAGCTTGGCAAAAGGGATTTCTTATTTAAAATGAATACAAAATCGGACGAAGTGCACTTTCACCACAGACATTTACTTTACGGAATAAGAGGGGCAAAGGCATTATATTTTTTTAAATAGTATTTATTTATATCAATTAAAAGCACAGTATAACATTGAGTTTCATTTGCTATTTCAATGTCCACTAAAAGTAGCAAAGCAGAGCTAGAAGTCCAACTCTTTACAAATATTAATGTGAAAATTAGGTTCTTCGATGTTTCCAATGCATCTGCGAGAAAAGAAGGACAGAATGGATGTGAAAAAAATTTGGTACCTACAAAAGAATTTTTTATAGGCTGAATTAACCTAAAGAGCAATTTTTATCCTCCTAATGCACACAAGTTCGTTCGTAGTAAGAATCTAATATATGGGTCAATTCGAATCTATACGATATTTTTTCTAACCTCCTTGTTTCAACTCTGATATGAGGTAAGAAAAAAAGCAGTAACAAAAAATAGGAGAATAATTACAAGAAGTACGTTTCTCAGAATTCAAAAATATTTTTTCATGTTGACTGAGAACAGTATTTCATTATGGATCTAGCATCAGGAAGCATGATAGATCCTAGAAATGTTTCTCCCCAGCTACGCTTTGGATAAACAATGTGAAACAAAATTTAAGTTTTTCATTGAAAATCAATCCTCTCGAAAAATAAATTCATAATTTTCTATGACATCCAAGAAGGCCACCTCAAAATCCAGCCGCGCCACTATCGCTTAAAATACACACAAAACTTTTTATTAGCAAATTGTGAAGAAACGCTAGGGTGTCGTACACTGTGATTGTTCACTATAATTTTTCTCCCTATTGCATGCTTTAAGTTTGGTTTTGCTTTTTGTCTTTATTTGTCGTGTTTTGTGTGTGTGTGTTTTTTTTTTGTAAATAAATTAATTAGCACTTCCGTTTCCGCGAAAGTGGTTTTCCCCAAACCACTGCATTCAGGACAAAAATGCAATAAGCGGATAATGCAAGGACATTAACACAACATTATAGAAATATATATTTGTATTCGTCCTCGTACAGTGTAACATTCTAATGTTTAGTGGAAATTCCTTAGATTTTTTTCACAAACATGATTTTCAATACACGTTTTTAGTTTGAAAATGTTTCAGTTGCAAATTTTTCTTTTGTATTTATTTAAAAGCACTATTTGAATTTATAAAGCAAAATATTTTTTTCTTCCCTATTTTTTTTTTTTTTTTTTTTTTTGTTTTGCTCAAAATCGATTTTAATTACATAAATTAACTGCGAATATTATTGTCTTTTGTTTTTCTGCGCGTATGTTTTTGTTTTTGTTATTTCGTTGAATGGAGCAGTTACATGAAATTCATTAAATTTTTATTTATAAAAATTGTTTTGTTTGTTGTAGTATTAATTTTTTATTAGGGTCAAGTTTTTATATAACAACACATACACAAATATTTAGGTATGTACTCGTACATAAATACGTGTTAGTGGGCACACGCGTATGTTTGCGTGTTGCTTTTAATTTCATTTTTTACACAAAAGTTGAAAAGAGTAATTTATAATTATTTAATTAATTCTGTACGTTTAATGAGGTCGTGCCTTACACTTTATTATAATATTATGTTGTTGTTTTCCATTTTTTACTTTTTATAATAACAATTGGATGTGCTTTTTTGTGTTAAATAAAAACTTCACTTTTTATTAAATTTTAGTTGTGCTCTTACTTGTATTTCAGAGAATTATCTAAATTTATTTTTATTTATTTATTTTTTTTTTTTTTTTTTGTAATGATAGAAGAATCTATGGCAATTATGTGTGAAACAAAATATCGGACAAATGCTCGCCACGGCTTCGTGGCATACCTCTATCCGATAGTCCATATTTTCAAAGACTCTAAAACATAATTGAGGTTCAATGTAAACACCATTTACGGTAACAGCTTGGTCGACATTGTACAACAAGTCCTTGGCTTCTAAAAACAACTCCAACATGTGTCAAAATTTTAGGTTTGCAGGAAAACTTATATGTCATAAACATAGGTAAATTATAAGTAAGACACGCTGGCTTTTTAAATATATTTCAAGGTTAAATCACACCTGCCCCTGCTTTACCCGGAAAATAGGTTCTCTTCGTAAAACCGTGCAAACCGAAAAACTTATTTTTATATAGAAAAATCATGTAAAAAGGTGATCAAAATCAACTTATTCATGATTACATAAAATTTTGCTTTGAACTAAAAGATCAATTCCCATTTTTATATATATTTTTTTTCAAAGCACGTGTCTTAAGAGTTACTAGAACTATAATTTAGTAGAAATAAATTCGAGTGGAAATCATTTAAAAAATATATTTTTAATTTTTTATTTCAAAGTCGTGTAAAATTAAAAACGAGCGGGTTACAAAACGGGGGATAGGTGTAATGTTGAACGTAAAGTTAAAAATCAGTGGAACCTAAAATTTTATTTACCGTTGAACTAGTAAAGAAAACACCTTTTCTCATTTTATTATATTGTTAAAAAATTTCGGTTACAAAAAATGTTTGATCCTGGCAACACGGTTTACAAGCGAATAATGGCAATAAATATTATTAAATTTATTTAATTATTAATTGGTAAAAAATATGATATTTTTTTAATTTATCGATTAAGAAAAAACAACTAAAAAATTATTCCACTTCAACACACAATCAGGTTGCACTTGAAAAAAATATTCTATCATGCTTAAGTGATGTCCTTAATGCACAAATAAAATAATAAAATCAAAAGCATATTGTTATATTTTTAGCGGTTAATTAAAAGTTGTTATTATTATAAATAACATTTTAAGTTCTACTCAACATTTTTATTGTGTAAAATTTCAACAAAATGCGCAAAAAGCACTTATAAATAATTTATTTATGTGTTTCATTTTATGTATTGTTTAAAAGTGGTTTCTGCTTATATAAAAAATGTATTTATTTCTATTTAAAATGTTCCTTAAATCATTTTGGAAATTTAGAAGTTAATTTTTTATTACTAAAATATTAATTGCGACTGTGCTTCAACTGACTGATAGAGGGTGAGTGTAATTCTTACATTAAAAATTCTATACATTCAATAATGATGCATAGTGAAAATTAGGGAATTCGTGATTAAATCTGAATTTACAAATTTCGAAATTCCAATATTATTCAAATAAGTAAGCAACTGATGCACAAGTCCAAGCTTCCTTTCTATTGATAGTAAAAGTAATTAGCTTTCTTGGAAATATAGGTAGTAACGGAGGCTACCTCACATACATAGTATTCCTTATTCATCGAATATCTAACTTGATATATATATATATAGAAGTGATGCGGATTACTTCAGCGAGTAAAACCCCTTGGACAAATGAATATTTAATTGGCATGTATACGACTGTCAGTAAAAGTGAGATTCCTCGAACCTGGTATGGGTTACTTTGCAGCCAATATTACGCATAGGACTAAGATGAGTGTACTTTCAATGCGAAGCCATTATTAAGTAATTTATGCCAAGAAAGTTATATTATTAAAATTCCATTGACTAACTTGGGACACAGTGGGCATCCCAGCTGTAATACAAGCCGCGGGAGAAGGGAATAGGATATGTTAGATTGCGCTTGTTATTCCAATATAAATTACTGTTCTGAGTTTTGGCTTCGATTTCAACAATTAGTCTTTATTTACACTTAATATTTTTACATGAAATTTGTTGCAGGAAATTTCATCTATTTGCCAATATAAGGTGGACGAAAGATGTTGTACGAAATACTATAAAATTTTATAACCCCTCAGCTTTAATATTTCGTTTGCTTCAATAAACCTCCTATCGGGGGATCAAATAAGTTGCATGCAACAAATTTCCTGGAAAAGTGTAAATTCAGTGCTAGTTTAAATATTTCTTAATTTAAGTTTCTTCAAATTATTGTTTATTTAAAAAATTTTGCATTTATTTAAGAAGTAAAAAAGATTTTATTTAAAGAGTAGACAGGCTCATAATATACCAGCAAGATCGAAAGCAAAACTATTAAATGTTGCTTATTTAAATTTTAATAGTAATAGTAAAATACTATATGGAGTATTAAAAAAATAATTGTGCAATAGTGATTAAACTAACAAGCGTAAATTCTTGTTAAATGACTACAATCGGTTAAATTAAACTAACTTCATTTGTAAATACCTTGAAAAATATTAATCAATTATCTCTCAATTCCTTTTACCTTTATTTCTTCCTCGGAAATGAAATGTAATACAATAATTTAAATATGGAAATAAAGTCAGCACAAAGAAAGAGCATTTTGGTAAGCAAATTATCCATATAATGAAAAATTATTAAGCTGCTTTTGTATGAAGCTGAAGTTGAAATGCAATAATAAATAAATATATCTGATTGCAGATATCAATCATTTTATGACAGGAATAAATCTCGCTAGAAATCATAAAGAACACATACACGCAGGGCCTACAAATATGCCCAGCCGTAAACACACATACACGGATGCACAACAGGATGTTAAAAGGAAAATCTCTGGTGAATTCGCCACAACAAGCAGCACACAGAAAAGAGAAAAAACGAACCATAAAATCAAAAGAAGAAATAATTTTTTTACTTCGTAAGAGGTAAATGAAATTAAGGCTTAAAATAATACAATTTTAAAAATTTGTTTAAAGAAATAATTCTTTTTTTATGCTTGCACGCCTTGGTTATGCTTTTGGCAAACCCTTTTTAGGCATGAGATGTACATATATAAAACAAATATCTTAAAAAAGATCGATAGTCGTTGAAGAATTATGTGATATTTTTAACTCATGTTATGCATAATTTTTCAAAATAAAATAAAACTTTTTACATTTACATTAAGCTAAAGGGCTTAAAATTCTTTAGGCACAAAAAAGGCTTAATACGTTCGCCCTAAAAGGAAAAAGTTTAAAAGGATTAATAAAACATATTTGCTGCATGTTCATGTCAAGTATATTGAACGAAAATTTTGTAAAAAGGATTCCTTCATTTTGCAAAAGGAATAAGAAAACCTGTAAACAAAAAAATTTACTTCAAGGAATTTTTGAATTAACAATTTTGTAATTTCAGTGAAACAAAAAGTTATTGCAACAGAATGTAGATGCCGGAATGCCAGAAAATGAAAGGCAAGATTATATTCAATATTTCTCCATTGTGTAAATGTGTACATTTTCGACATGTCACAACTAAATATCAGTATTTTAGTATCATTTACAAAAATTTAAAATTCTAAACGGATTCATACAATCGAATCCTTCGATCGGCAGAAAAATTTCTAAAAACTGTAAAAGTGTAAACCGGAAAATATTTAAAAATAATGTCAAACTTTTCAAATTTCTTGATTGTGGCCTTAATCGTTCATATGTTGGCATTTCATTGGTCGCTAAACCAAATCGTCAGTGAACTTGAAGCAGTTTGAGATGAGTTATAGCATCACCATTATTTTCCCAATTCGCGGTATTAAAGGCAGTTTTTACATAATATCGTTACCAGCACGCAATATTCCTTGGAACCATTCTTCCACCTTTTACCTTCAAATGCACTCCTTGCTGTATCAACTACCACTTTAATCGCATGTATAGTAGATCAGCATTTCCTGAGTCAGTATTGATATTCAGAAAAAGCTTCAGCTGATTCTATACTCGCCTATAATCTCTTGCAGATAATACTCTCCAATAACTTCCGGCAAAGACGGATGATCTAGAGGTGTCCTATCCTTGGGTACTAGCACAAGTTTTTACCTTTACCAAATTGATTAAAAAGATTTATGCTGTAGACAGGTATTGAACAGTTGGATTAATTTTTCCGGGCAACACTTGGCAACCACTTTTAATATAGCCGTCAGGTCCAGAGGCCTTACCATTTTGGAATCTAGAGACAGCCAGTAGTACGTCATCGGTATTTTCTGTTGGAAAATCGTATTCTTATCCAGCAGTGTTGTTTTCCCAGGTAGTCATATCCTGTTGTTGAAAAAGATGCTTCACGATTTTGTCGAGTATAACAGACTCTTTCGGTGTTGTCGTATGAAGGCATTAAAGTTGCCTTGTCACAAGTCTATAAGCCATTCCAAAAAGGTTTCTGTCGTTGTTGTTACATATGTCTAAGAAGCACGTTCTTTTACTTTGGCGTATTGCCAATTTAAGTAACTTCTTCTTAGCTTTAAGCATCTGATGATCTGATGGTGTAGATCATAAATATCTCTACCTCGAGTTCTTACAAATTTTCTGCTGGCTCGTATACAATCTTTCTGTAGTTGAGCTATTTCTTCATTCCACCAGTACACAGATGCTTTATTAATTCCATGTTTTCTTTTCCTCATCGAAGCGTTGCACGCGAGGGTTATTTGGTTAATTAACTGCTCAGCCATGTCGTCCGCTGAACCATCTAAACACATGTTATCCATTTGTAAACTAAATATTTTCCAACCCAACAAATTTCACTATTCACGTTTGATGTCATTGTTGTATAGGTTATATCCATGATGACAGCTCTGTGGTCGCTATGCGTATCCACTCGCCCCTACACAGGACTTCACAGAGCACTTTTACTAGCATACATATCGTTAAACCATGGCTAAATTCCATGGGTTTATCTCTTGCTGAACACACTATACTACAGATTGGTGATTGTGAAAAAGGAACTTGAGAGTTCCTTAAATACCTAGGCGTGATGATAGATAATCGCTTATCATTCAAGAGCCATTTTGAATACGTTGAAATGGAGGCTAGAAAAATGTGTGCAGGGCTCTGTCGTATAATGCCAAATACCAAAGGTCCAAAATATCCTGTGCGGAAAACTTTCGCGGTAGTTATTCGCAGTGTCGTCCTGCATGCAGCTCCAATATGGTCACAATCCACAAAGCTTAAAACTTATGTTGGCAATATTTCCTCCGTTTACAGACTTGCAGCATTCTCGGTGAGTTGCACATTTATAACCGTGCCGGATAAGGCATTTGTCATTGCCGCTCTGATACCTATTGACTTGATAGCTAGCAAACGAAATGGTAGATATCTACAAAAGGTAGATGGACTCATACTTTAATACCAAATGTGTGCGTTTGGCTACAAAGGGGACATGGTTATTTGAGTGGAATTTGTCCTGAGAACATAATAAGTATAATGTTTATATCTTTGCGTAAACGGAAGTATGTGTACAGCTTCATAAAGTTGGTTCTATTGGAACTTCATAGCCTTGAGGAGATTCGAAAGCGAGTCTAGGCAGCATAGAGCAGGTTAGGACCTTCTCCGCAGTGTGAGGAAATACGGTGGTTCGGCAGCGAATCTCAGCTATGTATCGAGGTCTTTTTGGTGGGTTAATGTCCCGCACGGAGTCTTTTGAAGATTTTTTTCTCGTAAAAAAAAATTTTTTTTAATTTAAAAAAAAAAAAAAATATATATATATATATATATATATATATATATATATATATATATATATATGTATATATATATATATATATATATATATATATATATATATATATATATATATATATATATATATTTATATATATATATATATATATATATATATATATTTATTTTTTTAATTTTTTTTTATAAATATTTTTTTGATTATCCTTCTACTTACTAAAGTTTAAAAAAAATAAAGACATTTGTACGTATCTGAAAATATTTTGACAAATTAGCATAAAAATATGAACTACGATACAACCGCAAAAACCAGACAAATTTTAAACCAAAACTATTCAAAATAAAAAATTTGTTATCACAAAAAAATACAGAGAAAATTTCTTTCAAAATAAAAAAGATTTTTATTTATGAACGTCAAAGGTGACACACAAGTCTACAAAATCATATGTTGGCAATTTATCAGTTCTTTTATAAAATTTCATTTCTTTTGCTATTATTTTGCTTTGAGCCAAGAAAAAGGAAAATATAATAAATTATTTTTCGTCCTTAGAAGAAACATGAGAGAAAATAAAAACCAGCGCGCGAAAAATATCAAACTGCTTCAAACATGCTTAGGCATTAATAAGAAGAAAGAAAGCAAACAGTCCATTCATGTACTATAATATGCAACTATAAAATTTCTTTTATCCAACACGGTCATCATAGTTAGGTTAAAAAATTTATTGTGGCATTGAACTCATCAATTGCACTCTAGTTGTATGTGTGTAAATGGGTTAAGAGATAAATTTTCAAAAAGAAAACATCATAATATAATAAGGCATTCCTTGGCAGCAAAATATATATACATATATGGGTTCAAAATAGTTTTTATGCTGCAATTAAAAACGTTGTTGAGGAGATGAATTGCACACAAACACTTATTTTCCACAGCTACAGCTGTATAAAAAATCAATAAAAATAAACGAAATCTTAACATATAATATAAACACATATATTATTCTAAAACTCAACGCAAGATCACCTTATGCTTAAATTTTTTTTTAAATTTCTTAAATTTTGATTAATTTATTTTTAAGCTCTTTTCAATTAAATCACTCAATTAAATTCTTACTTCAAAATATTGGCTTTAATAAAATACATTGTTAAATTCATTTATTTTGTTGTAAATTCTGTTTAAGTATACTTCTTTCTGCACTTTTAATTATTATATTACTTATTTTGGCTCTTTGATTACGATAATTTTCACTTTCTATCTTATTTGCTAGCATTATTAAATAGCTACTTATACATATGTATGTGTATAAGTATATATGCATATAAATCAGCTTTTAATATCACAATAAGGATGTAATCATAGGAATATTTAAATGATATAATGACCGCATTAATTACTTTATTAGTGTATTATTCTCTCCGATATTTTTAAATATCTGTTAATTATCATTTGTTATTTTTTTTTACTCCAATATTCAAGAAGCTCTTGCGTTAATTTTAAATTCATATCCTCATACTTAAATTCCTTTTATTTATATTTAAACGAAACAAAATTATATGTTTAATAATGTAGAGTATAATATATATTCCTTTTTTCAAACTTTTACACACTTCATCTACATATATTATATTAAGCGAAATTTTGAAATTTGTGCCAAACTCCTGCGTTACGGTCAACCGTTACGTGTAAAAATCACGAGAAGACTAAAATTTGCTTCGCCTTTCACAGAATCGTAACAGTGTTTCCATAAATGACAAAGTATTCAACAATCATACTCTCGTTCAGAAGATTTTTTTTCACAGCATCGGCAAAAAGCAGTGCCCACGTTCCCATGCACAGACGTAGAAAATCACAGAACTTCAAACACACATTTTATTACACTCATACAAAAAATATATAAATACAGCATGTTTATTATCACAAGAGCATCTTGAAAATCTGCTTTCCTCTCTCTCTCTCTCTCTCTCATTTACAACTGCTAAATCATCACATTGGATAGCATCCATTTCAATATGTTCCAAAACAATTTGGGAAATTTTCTCTAACACTCTTTTCCGACCAGTGTTTCCATAAGAATACGAGACAAAATTTAATATGCGCTCTCTATCTCTATGGAGAAAGTTACTCTCTCGCTGTACCGTTAAACTTGATGGGGTAAGATTTTTTTATTTTGTTTGTTTGTTTTGTAATTTTTCGTTTTTGTTTTCATATTTCCCTCAATACAAAATTTATGAAACTTTTGTATACGATTTAATATTTATCCCTATTTTTATTCGTTCTTATTCGTGCCATTGTTGTTACTGTTGGTTTCACATTTAGCCTGTTTGTTCTATATTTAATTTTGTTCATAGTAGGTTAGGTCAGTGACGTATGTATAGGTAGGTATATAGAATGGGGTTTGCGTTCATATTTCTTTTACTTCAGATTGTTTGAACTTCAAATTTTTGTTGTTTATATCTATTGTGCCTGTGCACAAAATTTACCAATAATTATTCAGAATTTGTATACTTACATACATACGTAAATACATACATATGTATGTACATATGTTCTTACGTATGTACAAGGTGGCGCAAACGTAATGTCATAATATGGTGCCATTTAGTCATAAAATAAAAGAGAGCACTGTTTTCATAAAAAGTTTATAAGTATGAAAATGTAAAATTGATGACATTAATTGGAAAACGTTATCAATTTTAAATGGCCACCTCCTCAGTTGATAGATAAGTGTGCTTGTGTTATGGCATTTTTAATTGTTGCTCGCAAAACATCTGACTGCAAATTGGCAATTTATTTTTCAATGCTAGCTATAAAAACTTGCAAGGTTTATGGTTTGTTATGGTAAACGTGATATTTCGAAAACCAGCAAGGAAAGAAGTCTGGTGTTGTTAATCTGGCGATTGGGACGGCCAGTATAAATCTCCAAAAGCGGAGTTGGTTCGACTTAGAAATTTGTGTCTCAAATTTTAATTGTTACCCTAGCTTTTGAGACCAACAATGATCGAAATCTAATGGAGCAACTTGTAGAAAAATAAATAGTTTGCATATATCCGTAACGCTCACCAATTATGGTTACGGAGGTGCTATCGGCATCTTTGAAAAAAAAAATTAATCACAATCGCATTTTCACTGCAAATGCTGCACCAAGTACTCACTGTGAGAAAATGCATTTCTTGGATTTTTTCTGTAGTGGATCCTGCGTTAAAATAACAAATGTGGTTTATTTACAACTAATTCTCGATTCTGGTGTAGATATACCATAAATGATAAAACACAATGGCATCCAATAGAAATTATGACATTACTTTTACTCCACATTGTACATAAGTACACATGTTCTATATATGGTGGCTTACCTGCCAAAATCGGCCAAGTTATTATTAATACTGTGCTAACTATTTTGAATATTATACCACTTTAAACGATTTTATAGCGTTTCAGAAAAAATTAAAAAAAAAATTCTCCATGAAAGTTGCGCAAATTAAGTAAAAAAATTAATATCTTTTTATTTTCTAATTTAACAAGTGATGGTCAACTCTTGTTGGTTTTGGTTGAAATAAGCAGCGTTAATACTAATACACTAAAAAAAATGCAGCAACTTTCTAACTTTCTTTTTTGATGCAACTGACATCCTTACAAAAACATGCCTTTAATGCTATTAAGATTCACATCATCTCGCTACGGTCGAGGGTGGAAAAGCTTTTGTTTTTTTTTTTAATAAAAGTCAATTACAGATAAGCATTGCTTATCCGAAATGTTCGGGACCGGAAGCATTCTACATAGATAATCGATTCTTTTCCGGTTAACTGAGGTAAAACCTTTTACACAGAAATTTGTTCTTCAGTTTAGTAATATTTACACTTTCAAGTCTTATATACCATAAATAAAATTACAATTGTTTGTTATGTAATGCGGGTGCTCTCTTCTTCTCAACTTTGATATTGGGGTCTTCGGCTAAAAGCTTTTGTTCTGTAATATTCGAGATGGCTGAATTTTCCAAAAAAAAAAAAATCTAGTAAGATACTTGAAGCATTTATAACATCTTTCAGTGTTGTTTTTGAAACAACTACAATATCATCGTCATCAAATGCTTGTAAGCTCTTTTCAAACGAAATTATATTCTTCATGTGACAAAATCGGAAATAAAATAACAAATTTATCCTTCGTTCTTATGCTATAAGACAACAGTCTCACAGCTTAAATTTTCCAAAAAAGAAAAAATATCTGAAAAATACTATGCAACATTTTTATTGTTTCAGGTTTCCAACAAATCTCAGCATAATAAACCAATATAGGATAACTATTGTAATCGCTGTTAAAGGATTAAAATTAAGAAATCTGTCTCTCATTATGGATCCCGGTTAACTGATCTTGCCGGTTGAATCGGTTAATCGATACCCATGTGTATTTCTTTTCTAACATTAGTAAAGCTTTGACTAAGAGATCTAGAATCAACCATAAGTCCCAAGATGCTAAGTTTTGTTCCGCCACCTTCAGGATGCCTTGCAGTTTCTAGGCGATCTATTCACTTGTATTTATGTACATATAAACATTACAAAATTAAAAATTAAAAACAACAACTAAGCACAAGATAAGTTAAGCTTAAAACAAATTTTAAATGCAAGTCACAATTTTTTTCTTGCATCGTTAGGGAGAAAGTTAATTTCGTGAGGATATGAAAACATGTTGAAAAGACATCAAATGGTAAGTAAAACAAGTAATTTAATTACAGATATTGTGCAGATTTATCTGCATTTTACAAGTTTCATCTCCGCAAACTGACAAAATGCATATACGAAAAATTTTGACAAGCAAGTGAAGTATTTAAAACATTTCATCTGAGATGAGATTCAACATGTTGATAACAAGTTGGTTCTTGTTCAAAATTTTTATTTTAACACAACATATTTTCATTTAATATATTGTTGTCTAAATCCATTTTGAATTCGTATACAAATTAATCCAACGATTTAAGCGTTTATGATTTAGTTATTACGAATAATGATTTCTTTGGCATTGGGTGAATATAAATAGGTAAAAATATTAAATTTAAGATATAAAATCTATATAAAAAACAAAAGAATTCACACAAGATTCAAACAAAATATATTTCGAATGTATCAATTCTTATATGACGTATGATTAATAAAGATAAAGCCGTAATGCGTATATGACTGTTTTTAACGTAAATAAATAAATTAGAATGTAATGTAAATATATTAGAAAAGATATTGAACGATTTTTGCATTTGAATCATCAAATTGAATTTGGATAAATCGTGCCACTTACTTTTTTCGAAAAAAGGGCAGTTTTTTTTACTAGACGAAAATCCACTTATTTGTTATGATTTCTAAGAAAATCGGCGGTAACCGTTTTCAGGTATTGGACGTATATTCTCAAACCTTTTTTTATACAAGCTTTTACTGTCTTCAAAAAAAAAAGGAATAAAGTCCTTCCTCTCAGCTTTATTTAAAGAAGCATGACAATTTTTTTCTTATTAAATTTTCCCAAAACTTCACAACTATTGGTTATCGATCTAGTGCCATTAAAAGTATTCTTTAATATTTATTTTTATACTGTTTTTGGCAAAACTGACTCTGATTATGCTCTAGGGAAGAGCATTTCAAAATTTAAAAAAAAAATTAAATAAACAATTAAAAAATGTAATTATGAAATCAATTTCGATCGAAAGTAGAATTGATTCCGTATTTTGCTTCTCCAGAAAACAAAAAACGAAATTGTTTTTCGGAGTGAAACCACTTTTAATTTCATGATCGAATTTGCATTTTTTGTATCTGATAGTACAAAAACAAATTTAAAACTTTCTTGATTGAATAAATAAAATAATAAAATACGGCATCAATTCCACTTTCGATCGAAATTGATTTCTATTCATCAGACCTTTTAGGTCGGTTTCAGAAATATTTATATACAAAATCAGTTACATACAAACACCGCAATGGTACCAAAATAGGGTTTCGAGTAGCGGTTCATACATGAAAATTAGGGAATAGGTCAGAACTATAGACAGTATAAAAAAGTGAAGGAAAATGCAGTGCTCAGTGTTTGCATGAGGATTATTAGGATGAGGCCACTGTTAAAATGTAATATAATCATGTTTAAACGTTTCATAGATATTTTTCTTCATGGTCGCCACTTTGTTTTGTTCTCAGAAAATCTCTTTTGTAGAAAAATCACACCTCGGAAAAAAATTAAAAGATCCGTTTGTAACCAGAAATGATGATAGTAGTTTATTAGACTGGAAGAGATCTCACAAAAGTTACAGAAGACATATTATCGACACAGTTCTCGGAGGTTTCTAGTACCCATGGAGTCAGATGGGACTTTGATCAACCATAAGCAAAATTTCCTCAACTAAAAACCTTCCGCAGCCAGAGATATTAGAAAAACACCCTTTTTCTCTGCAAACATAATGGAATATTTGAACCATTTTAGAGGGGAATAAAGTTAAAATACAGAACAATATTCTAAACGTGTAAAAAATCAGCAACACATTAGTTTGAAAAAACATATTTAATTTTCTTCATAATCTATTACTTAATTCACTTACTAAACATATAACAAAACTTTAAGGTACTAAATAAATTTTCAATAATTTCATATAGACATACATATATCAATGATTATCGACCATTAAAAGTGAGTAAGAAAATATAAAAAGTTAAGTAATTTAAAAAGTTGAGCTTCGTCCTCTTAAAATTCATTGTACTCCTATTTTCAGTTAGAAATTTTAGAAGTTTTTATTCTTTTTTTTTTTGCTATTTTTGCTATTTTATTTAAATAAATTTAAGAAAAAATTTTACTGTTTTTATGCATTTTATGTTTTCCTTAGCAATCACGTTACTCACAATCTTCTAACTTAATTTTGTATTTGGAAAATTGTCTAACAAATGTTTTAGTTGTTAACATTTCGTTTTATTAAAAACACAATCGGATTAATTTCTGTTTTTTTGTGTGTTAATTTGATTTGTAAAGTTTGTGAAAATTATACCCTGGGGTAAAATTCAAAATTTTTTTAAACACAATGAGCATTTCCGAAAATTTATTTTTATGTGGAAAGTTTTATTGCTTTTGTTTTCTTTAGACGAACGAGTTAATAGTGTTAGTTTGCAAAAAAAATTAACTTAAAAATAATGAAAAATGCAGCAAGAGTCCCTTTTTGGAGATCAACAGAATCTACTATAAGTAGCCATGAAAAAAATCCTTCCCTAGAACAAATAGATTCTATTTCTTAGACACTCGGAATTTTATTTATCCTGTGCACACAAACTCATTGCTATCCATTATTGGACCAGATTCGAGAGACATAAAATGCCGATGTTGATTTAAACTCAAAAAATATAAAGTTTACTTGCAGCCAAAAAAAAATTTTTTTTTTATTGTTTATTGTGCTTTTTACTTCAAATTGAGATCCCCAATAACAAAAAACCTTGTGGTTGTACGGAAAACTTGGCTCCATCTACCGAGGCCGAGGTTGCACCTAACCCTCACATAAGTTGTGTGAAATAACTTAAAAAGTCATGTCCTTCTATCCCGATATTTTTCTTCTTGAGAGATCTACGTTAACTAGATCGCATTCGATCAGTGGAATCAAGGGCACCACAATTTATACAATCTATCCACATGACGTGAATTTTGTTGATGTCATATTCTTGAAAATCTTATACACGAGCTTCTCAAATAAGTGAAAAGCATTAGATTTTACCTCCCCTCACTTTTAGTATTTCGTAATTTTCTAAAAAAAACACATTATAATTAATAACCATCTAATTGAAATTATGAAAAGTTGTAATTTGTCTTTCATCTAAATTGTTAAAAACATATTGGAACTCATGAGTTGCTCATAAATATAAATTATTACCTACAAAATACAAAAGAAGGCCTGAATTTGAATATTAGAATATCTTAACAAATTTCTGCGCTCATGTGAAATAACAAAAGCATTGAAATGTACGAGTATTCTATACAAAATTCACAATTTTCCTCTTAAATTATTTACCATGTATTCAAATTACACGCCTTTGTGTCTAGTTTTATTCAAAAAACATTGAGTCTATTTGAGTTGGTCTAAAGTAGTTTTTACCTCACAAATTAAATATTTAATTTAACATTTTGCCAAGGAAATTTTATATGCAAATATCAGAAAATGAATTGGAAACTGTCTAGTTTATATGAACTAAAAGGACGAAAAATGAGGAGGAGAAAATCTGTGAAAATATCTATTGTTAATTATACACAAGTCAAAAAATCAACACAATTAACATTTGGTAAATATGTTTAGCATCGTCATGGCCTAATTTCAGATTCTCTATTTCTTTGACATGAAAACAGAAAACAAAAGCAACAACAGCATTATACAAGAAAATTGGGGAAATAATGAATAAGGAGATGAAAACTATTCATTATTAATATTTAAATTGAAAAATGCCGGCAAATATTGAGGAGGGCAGACGTAAAAGTTTTTTGAAACAGGTTATTAATATTAAAATTCAATTCATGTCACTGCAGTTAATTATACCCGCACAAAGTATATACTTTTATGCTGCAGGATACTTGCGCCAGTGTTAGTGGATTGTTGGAATTCATTGAAAAGTTAACTTTGTGCAGGATATAGTGACACAACCATAATCTTAGAGCAATACATAATAATTTAATTGTATGGATGCTGTCAAATGAAATTATTAAGGGCATAAGAATGATAGTGTTGACCATAGCCATAATATTGTTCGAAGCCATTGCATTATTGTCAATGTAAATAGTAATGAAACATAAATATTATTTTTTCAACGAAAGTTAAATTGTGATTAAAAGCCATATTTACATAATTTAATTTAAAAAAGTTTTCAAATTTGATAATACAAATGCGGTTTGATAATTCAATGACTTTTTGGATTAATGATAAGCTCGATACATTTATTGCAGCATTTTTCTGGTCTGTTTACTCCCTCCATATAAAAATATTTCTCCAGGCCTTTGCTACCGTGATGTAATTTTCTTTTACCCACATCTTGTACCTCCTGACCATTTCTTTAAAGTTGGAGACAAGAAATCCCAATTCATGAGTTTTTTTTTTGTCAGTTGTCTACGCATGTGTCTAGCCATGCATTGTTTTGAGTTTTTGCTTAATTAAACGACGTGGTTTTTGCTTCAAGTTAATAATAAACTTGTCCGAAAACTCTAAATAGTATTCGAAATTAATCGTTTTACCAATTCCAAAGTAATCAATGCGAATGACGCATCGACAGACCCATTTTAGTATTCAAATTCCCCCAAAGAAATCCGCTCAGTGTTTTTTGGTCAATTTCAAAAAACTCAGAAAACTCAAAATTCGTAGTAAGAGAGAACAGTTAACGGGAGTGCTTCGTTAAAAATGCAAAATGCCACGGAATTATAAAAGTGCCCTCCTAACGGATAAACAGTCAGATATAAAATGGATGTAAACTGCAGATTAATTCTAAAATACATTCCAACAAGCAGACTTTTTAGTTCGTGGAAGAAGCTGAGGTTATAATGGTTGAGTTGTGGAAATGCACTCAACGTGTCTTATGATTGGTACCGCGCTCGGTTACCATGGGGACCATTTCAAAGAAAAATATGTATTAGCAATAAAGAAAGAGTCTGTGATGAGAATAGAGGTTGACATATACAACTCGAAGGTCAGAAATGTTAGTAGTAGATCACATCGGATGCGTGTGTACCTCTCCAGATGATTACTGCACTATTATTAAATTATTTTTTGTTTCATTGAAATCTCTCCCGGCAAAAGTAAAAGCTATACCCGCGGCTGATGGACTTATTGATTGCAAGTCATAAGCCACCGTATAATAAAGGGATGTGATATTAAAGGGGTGCGTTGAATATTTTGTCTTCTTCGGTGCAGCCTCCCACACATTGTTATACAATATTGTTCGTTGAAAGTGAACATTTAAAAGGCGAATGTGGGCACGGGATTTTGGATCCAGAAAATGCAAACGCATATACAATGATCGTGCAGATTAAGCACTCGTTCTGAATACACATGTTCCGGAAAAGAATTATGAATGTTTCAGTAGCTACGAAAATCGTGCCCAGGAATTTAAAAAAGGCACGATTCTTAAGACAGCTCTCATAACCATAATATAGAAGTTTGTGAACATATTGAGCAGATTTAAAAACTATTGCAACGTTTAGGGGCAATAAGAGCCAGTGAACCTGTGAAACTCGCAGTATTAAGCGCTTCAATAGATGTCAAAGCGCTTAATCCTTAATAATTAGCCTTGAAGACATTGAGAGATTTTTTAGCGTTGTTGGCTATTTGGCCAATAACAGACATAGCAAAAGATGAGCTACTCCTAGATTCGGACGAAAATATCCTAGCAGTCATGATATACATAGAATATTTTATTTATTCGATTACAGCAAGAATCGATTCTTTGCTGGCAAAGATGAAATTAAAACGTCTAAAGTCTTAAATGTCCTCAGCTTCCTAGGTTTATGGCAGCCTTAGAATATATGTTCTAATAGTATAACTTATTGAGAAAAATCATAATTCAGCCAAGCTGATGACGACTGCAAATATTATAGCTTATGTAGACCCAAGCCTATTGAAAAATGGTTTATGATTACAAAACCAAATCTAACAGCGCATTGCTTGCTTTTTTTTATTAATTTACATATTTCTTAATTCGAAGAGACTTTTTCGCTTGCTTCAGTATTTGAGTGTGTTTGGCACTAATGTAGTTTAAGCTTTAATACTATATGTATTGTGTTTATGCATGAATGCATGTTTGTGGTTTCTGTGTGTGCATTTAACTTTAATATTTCAGTACGAAACCCATCAGGATTCATTCTTTCCATTTTCCTAGTTGCAGCAGCAAAAAACAACATATCTTCTCAATATTAACAAAAGCTTTAAATACACAGATCTGTTAACAGCAGTAACTGCAGCAGAACATCTAAGGCATCGCATTGTATGACACACATTAACACCGACACACACACATACACATACATATGAAGAAAATAGAATTAAACACAAGAGCAACTAAAGCATTACTGCCGAAATGCGTTGTTTGACATCGAAACATTAATTTATGAAACTTTCTTTAAAGAAAAGAAAAATTCATAACATTAACAAATCGAAACAATATTAAATAAGAAAATGAATCTCTTCACGTTGAAAGTAAGATTTTGAAGTTGACATTTGGTAAATATATTAAATTAGAAAATAATTACCAAATAATTATTCCTTGAGATTTTTCTGGAAAGGAAATTAAGACTTGTGCATATGAATTTTGCTTCAAAACTTTGTTGGCAGGATTCTTGGAACAAAGAGTACGCGTTGCACGATCTTTTTCTTTATGAATCTGGTACAAAAGTGTAGATGGCGGAAAAGCAAATTTAATTATTTTTTTTATATTGCTTATCCCGAATTTTGCAGTACTAGTGACACCTTGATATTGACAAACATACTGTTTCAAAACACCAGTAAGTTTTAATATCCGAATAAAAGTTTTATGAATTAAAATCCAATTCATTCCCTATTATAAGAAAAAATATTATTTTTTTCCTATTTTATTGCATTAAAAGTCCGTAACATTGAATATACAGGGTACCATACACCTGCAAAATATTCATTAAGCATTATGGTGGTCGTATTGGTGAAATTTGTATTTATGCATCCCTCAAAAGATGGTGGATTGAAAATTAAAAAATTTTGACTTGGCAAATTTTGATGCGTGTATTGAATTCATTCATCAAACACGTACACATTGTAAACGAGACTTCAAAGGGAATAGTTGTTGAAGATGGCGGAAGAAAAGAAGACCACAGTAATACAAAAGAGCCATATTTGTAAAAAATAATTAAAATGTACAAAAACAACATCCAATAGACATAAAAATTACTTTTTTAATTTAATAAACTTTGGGTATCTTCTTCATGGGAAAACTCATTATCCGACAATGAAAAAAACATTAATATAAAAATAATAATACGAAGTTTCGTATAGTTTGTTATCAATTTAATAGTAATTTTTCAGCTGAAGAAGTTACCAAAAGTGCATTAAAATATTGATTAATAAATTAGTGAAGCTTTCATAGGAGTTGGAATAATCATAAGGTCGAATAATATACTCAAAATATTTTTATTTATTTTTCTATGACACTGCCATCATTGCTATAATTATTTCTTTCGCTATTGACATCTTTATCACATAAAATTAAATTGAAAATGAATGTTTGATGAGTCGTGCATCACGTGTATGTTAAAACATCCAGCCACACAAACAAAAGTTAAAGGAGTATATTTGACAGAAATCAGGCACGTGTGTTTGTATCTTATTAGAAGATGTGTAATACAGATTAACGAATTTCTTAAAAAGCTGAAAAATTAATAATCTCTATTGATTTTACTTTGAGAATGCCAAATAGATTCATATATCGTCTTCCTATTTGAACATTTCAGTGATTATGCCATTAAGATAATCCTAGAGCGCATATGAAAGTTGCAATAGCAGAGTCACAAAATTCTTGGGATTTGATTAGCAAAGGGACTACAATATAAGAAATTATGATGTTGTAATAGGTGAAGAGTTACGGTAATTTTGGGTTCAATAAAGCCGGGTCGTACTGTATATTGTTAGTGGTTCATAAGTGCGTTTGCCGGATCCTATATATAAAACTTCATTTCTTAGGGAAATAATAAAATTAATATGAATATAAAAAAAAAATTATGAAAATTAGACATTTTAACAAGCTGCCGCAAACACCCACATAATTTGGGAAAAAACACACGCACACATACGACTGTGAGCAACAAACCAAACGTTACTTTGAAACATTCGCATTCATACAGATTCAGCAGATTTAACACGCAAAAAGAGAGTTTAAATTAAAGAGTATTGAGGTTTTCAAAGAGATAATGTCCTTTTCGTTGTAAAAGAGTTAGAGGCAGAATATATTTTCCTGCAAGGTATTTGTTCTAAAATTGTTGCAAAGTTGAATCAAGGAAAATGAAAATGAAAATGAAGCACATTGTTTTGATTTCTGCAAATTTGTTTTCTATTATTTGTTCTTAAAAAGAGGTGGAAAACCTTTAAACTTTAAGATGAATTATTGTTGATGACCTTTGGCCTTTGAATTTTAATCGTTGCAATGCGAACGGGGACTTCATTTCAAATTCAATAAATTTATGAAATTTTCAGACAAGTGGCTACTAAAAACTTTTTGGTGTTTGTTAATGTGATGGAGGTCGTTGAGATTTGATAATGATTTGGCTAATAATGTCTAAAATATTTTAAATTACATATGTATAATGATAATTTAATCAAACTGAGCTGAAGCGCTTAGTATTCCAAAGACCTTTTGACATAATTATTGATAAGTTTCTATGCCTGTAAGTTACTTGTTTTAAATTTGCTCAGCCACGTTAACAAGTTTGGCTTAGGTCAAGGTGCATTAGTGCAAGGAGATATGAGTATAGTAATATATCTATATTTTTGACGTTTTATAACAATTTTAATTAAAATACTATTTAAGCTCACGGTCTTATTTAATGGTTATATTTAAATATCGATATTTCTTACTCATTGAACATCAGCTTCAGGATATTATGTTTCTTTAATAATAAAATTAATATTTATATATTTATTACATATTTATTTATTTTATCGACTTTATGGTGTGTAATTTATGTTTATTTTTACTCAGGCTCTTGGTCATATATTAATTTAAGTAAATCTCCTTTGTTTTTTTTTTAGTTTTATTTTTAATTTTTTATTTTTTATTCAATATTTCGATCACCATCGGTTTTCTTCATCCGGAAATTGAGTAGAGGCGTCTTTTTTTTAACTTTTATATTTATATAACATATTAAACTTATTATTAAAGAAATATCCTGAAGGACATACTCAATGCGTATCGAAATATAGATATTGAAAAATAAAATTGTTTAACCATTTAATGAGACCTTAAGCTTAAATAATATTTGAATTAAAACTAATAATACATGTAGTTTCATGAGGAAGTGATCAGCAGTGCTACTAACACCACCTGTCAGCATTAATTCGTATTGGCTTGGGCGATGCATCCTTATATGTATATCATGACATCATGTATATACATCCTTATATTACTATCAATGATAATTAAGCAGATAATTTGGAAGTTAATATCATTTAATAATTTATGTATATGTTCGATTACTCACGTCACTCACTACACAGAGTTTACACTATTGCCACATCCTGTTTTTAAAATTATGCGTAACTTCTTTTTAACAATAAAATTTTATTTAAACTGTTGGACAAGATTAATGACAACTTTAGCCTTTCCCAGTACATGAAACCATTAAAATAAAAATGTTTTCACAAATAAAAGATGAAAAATTCCCTAAGACTTACTTTATACCCATAATAAATAAATATCTGATAACTATGGACGAGTATTAAAAAGGAAATAAAAAAGAAACTATAACGAAACATACATAAATAATGACCACATAAGTGGAACATTTTTGTGTTGCATATTCTATTTTTCCTTAGAATCTTGACAAGGTAAAGAAGGCTCGTAGTGAAAGAAAAGACAATAAAAATGAGACACATAAAATATTTACCTGTAAAGAAAACGTAAAACATTTACACTTTAACTAGCGTAGATTCATTTCTATATTGATGACGTCAAGGACAAGTACGACGACAGCAGGAACAACAAATCACAGCACTTTCGGAGCAATAAATCAGAAATGACTTTAACCGTCATCTAAACGCAGATCATCAATCAAATCAATCAAAGTTTTATTATTTTTTTTTTTTTTTGGCGAGCTTTAACTTAATAACATTTAAGTTAGAAAAAATTCATTCTACTACACAAGGTCTTTTTACTAAGTTCTTAAAGTAAATAAAAAATTATAAAAGTTTTTTTTTGGAAAAAATATATCTGAAGAGCTATTAAGAAAGAAAAATGTTTTCTTTAAAATAATTCTGAAAGAAACTTTTTCTTTAGCTTAAAATGAAGCTGGCAAAAATTATGCATTAATGTAAAAGTGTAAGGCTAATAAACTTAAACATGATAAATGATCCACATTTATTAAAGCCACAAAAAATTATTATTTTTGGGCTCCACATGTCGCATGACAAATATGATTGAAATGCTTTAATACACTCACGTGCTTGAGGTTAATATTTTTGTGGGTACAAAATTTATTATTGCCATTATTGTTCTTTAGTAAAAGTAAATTCAAGTTTGAGATCAAGCAATTTTGTAGAAATTCAAATTGATTTCTTGCTTGTTGACAGTAGACAGCAACTCAAAATAGTATCGTGTGCTTAAACTGAAAATATATCAATGGAAATTTGATTTGCTCTTGAATTATATCTCATCATTACTAATAATGCCAATACTATTAAGAAATTTAAGAAATATTCATCTAGCTGCTAAAGCAATAGATCCAGGAAATGGCATACAGTAGCACAGACTAGGGAAGTTATCGTACAAAAGGCAATTAATGCCTAAAAGTGTTGCATCTTTTGTGAAAGGAATATAGTAAAGAGGACAGGTGGTGAAATTTGAAGACACACACAGAGAGAGAGAGAGAGAGGGAGAGAGGAAGAGAACTTAATTTCTGTTTTACAAATCAACTATTTCGCGTTTTCTTTTATAGTAAAGTGGCAGCGCCTCTGGTTTCAAGGGGACGCATTAAACTTCTTAAGCTGTATGTGTAGCCATTTTTTTTATTAATTGTTATACTTCGCCGACGATTCTGCTAATATTACCGACGCAGGATCGAGGAGGAGAACCGAATTTCTCAGTCATAAATTGCTTTGCAGTCAACGCGCTAACTACTTCAGCCAATAGCACCCTCATTAAGAGATTCAAATATTTTTTTTTCTTTAGCTATTCATGTGGCAACAATGTTTGCATAATAACATTCTAAGTCTACTATGATTATGTATTTTGTAATAATCATATGCGATAGAGAATTCTCATATTGTATTCGGTTTGTTTGGCATAAACATATGAGGTTGAATATTTTCAAAATGCTAATTAATTTTTTTTAAATCTTATGGAAAATTTTAAACCAGTCTAAAATTGCAACAAGGTATAGCGTAATTAATTTTAAAAGCCTAATCACCATAACTCAAAGTTTGTCAGATTAGGATTTTTAACTCTACGAGGATTTCATTTTTGTTATTTTTCTGTAAACTTTCGGTTTTTTTTCTAAATAAATAGTGATTTCTGATTTCATATCTCGCTAACCTTTGATTATAACAGATATTATAATTATGAAATAATAATTTTTAAGTTTTTATAATTATAATATCTATTACAGCATTCATATTTCTTGGCGATTGAATGTTAAAAATGGACTAAAGTTTAAAGAAAATTTTTGTGAAACATGGACAAAAATTTTTATTTGGGAACAAGAAAATTTATTTAGGATAACCGAGAGAGTTTTTCAGGATTTCGTTGAATTACTATTTTACGTCTTTGTGTTAAATCGTTCTCTTCTTGTTCATACAGATGTTTTTTTTTTAGGGAAAAAAATAACTGAAGCTTCTAATTCGTCATAATTAAGTTTAATTGGAATAGATTTTGGTTACGAACTGAAATCTGAAGAGTAGAATAAATTTGTTTTTTATACCTAAAAAAAAGTTTACTTCAGCAAATTTTGAAACAGTTTTCAGCCAATCTTGGTTTGTTTTTTAATACACAAAAAAAGTCTGTCCAAATGTCTGTTGCAATTCACAATGGAGGAAAATGCCTTTTGTAAATTGGATGGATTTATTTAATGTATGTATTCGTACTAAGTTGTATCTACTTTGAACAATAGGTCATTCCTATCAAGATGCCTCTGGATCAAAGTCATTTTTTAAGATTTGGCTCAGCTAGTAATAACTCAACTTTGCGTACCAACAACCACGGATGAACTTTTTGACAATTAACGCTAAAAAACCAAAATATGAAAACCATTTGCTGAATAAATACACATCAAATAAAACAATGGATAATGTCACGATTCATTTTATCCACCTGCTGAAGTGCTGAAGTTTTTCAACCCTAGACTTATATATGTACCCAAAATGCCAATGGAAAGAGAAGACGTGATTTCGAAATTGTTGGTTTTGTTAAATAAATTTTTAAATTTGTAAATGCATAGCTGCATGTTTTAAACTGATTTGTTTTTACTTTTATGTTGGTGGCGATGTTTTGGGATGAACTGATTTAGGCCTTTGGAAATTTTGGTGCTTTAGAATATCTAGCTTTTTTAGTCCTACTCGTATATCGACCAAATTTCTACGCACAGAAATATATTGGAGGCGAATTTTCAGTTTATTTCCATAGACAGCGCAGAGAATTTGTGTAGAGTGCAACGTCGCCTACCTACACAACATAGATTTCCTTATTCTATTGTACTATCGATAGTGATATTATTAGCCCAAATCTGTCAAATCTGTAAAACCACGTATTCTTCCTTTTCATGTTGCAAGTTTTTTATGACTGAAACCAAATGCACCACTTCCTTCAATGTGTTGAATCTCATTGGAAAATTAAGTATAAATATATAATAAATATATAATAATTCGTTTATTTACCAGACTTTTTTAATTCCCTGTTTCTTGCCAGATTTTCTTTAAAAAAAATCCACGGTTAATTAACTTTCGCTTCATAACCCCATTCGTGTAATTACATAAAATATCTCATACCGAAATATAAATTGCCCTCAAATTACTTTCGTACTTATTGGTCATAGTCCTGCAACTATTTTTACTGAGTTACATTTTTGTACTGGTTAATTTTTTTATGTGAAATTAATATTAATATTTAATAAAATGTTGACTTTATTATCCTCGTTTCAGTTGTTTCCACTTAATTAAATAGTTATTTGAAGTCATTGCATATAAACATACTTACAAATACATACATTATTCTTACTATTTAAGGGTATCCGTTTAAATGTTTTCCTGGCTTATGGTTGCTGCACTCTACATCCATATGGCAGCGAAAGTAAAACTTACAATTGTAAATTCATCATATACAACTCTTAAGTACCATCAGTGAACACCATAACTGTACCAGGAGGTTAGTGATAACAAGTGCTTCTTGCTGAACTCAACGAAAACTTATCGTTAATTACTGGCAAGGACTATCAGGACCGTAACTCTTACATTGTATGCAACAATGCGATGAAATACCTATCGTTACTTGCCACTTATAAAAGATAAACCACTTTTTAAGATGCTAATCTATCGCAAGGCGAATAGGGAAAATGCTATAGAAAATAATACAATTGCATACCAAGACATTTTTAATGAAAATCTCTTCATACTATTTTTTCATTATTTGTCTAACATTACTTTTCTGCCTATAAAACTATTAATATAGTCATGATAAATTATTGTTCTTAACAAATCATCCCACAGTCAAGAAGTGAAGGCAGAATAGAGTAATAACACTTATCACCACCCAAAACATGAAATTAAGGGGCATAATTGCGTGAAAACACTTGCCAGCCTCCTCAGCTGAATGTCGGTAAGAAAACAAAAATAATAACAACAAAAACCATAAGAAATAAGAAAAATTATAAATAAGAAAGACAATAAATACAGGCGATATAACAACATTAACGTTAAAAGATAAATACAAGTGAAATAACATGATTTTATTGGCCAACAAATAGCATAATGGAAAAACTTTGGTTCTTTCATTGCCTTTCTTCTATTCCTAGTTTATTATTTCTTTAGAGAAAACTAAAAGTACTTTTGGTTTAAAAAAAAAAAAACAAATGGAAAACGAAAAATGAAAATGACTGGGACTAAATTTATGGACTCTTGAAAATGCTTAAAATGTTGAAAAAAGCTAAAGATATCAAAAGACTAAACAACACTAGAGTAAAATAAAAATGTATTTGAAGTTAATGTAAATATTTGTTTACATAGCTCGACTATGCAAAGGACTTAAATAAACTTGCCACAGTGTTTTTACATGGAGTGAAATTAAATAAAAATTATGTTGTTAAACTAAAAATTTCATTCAAAAGATTTATTTTTACATTGTATCAATGAACTTAGTCAGTAAAAGTAACTAATGAAACCATTTATTAGATTAATGAAAAATGTTTTATTGCAGCTATGACCTTCAGCTTAGTAACTATAACATTAATGAACTGAATTAAATCGCAAAAAAACAAACTCAATAATGTTTCTTAAGTTCTAGTTCATAAATTTCCTTAATTTATTTTTCTTAGTGCACTAATACTTCAGCAGAGAAAGGATGTATAACGAGTGTATTTTTTTTTAATTTAGCATGTCCACAATACGATAATAAATGAAAAAATTCACAACTTACACTGTTACACCCACTTGCCTTATTGTAAAAGTGAATTAGTAACTTTTCTTAAAATAGAACAAGTCACGAACCAAGAATCATTTTTCAGAAAAATTTTTTCTGCATCCTAAGAAAGTTTTGCTAATAAAGGAAACAGTGTGGGCTAAAATCAGAAACAACTTTTATATATGTAAAAAAAATCGGATGAAGCATATTTCATTACACAAATAAAATCTATTCATTGAATTTGTGATCATATTATCTTGAATTTCTACAAAAAATAGAATATAAATAATATAAAATTAGTATAAAAATCGTATTATTTAATTACATGTTTCCACAAAATTCTCATTGATATGATGAACTGTGGATAACTTATGAAGAATAGACATTGAGTGTATGCAATAAAAATTGTTATTATATTGATGAAAACTTTCTTAAATACAATAAACAAAACATTTAATGAAACAGTCTCATTGTCTCCATAAATTTTAGATTTATAATCAAGTGCAGCATTACAATGTTCATTGTAATATTATAATGAGAATTGTCGATGTATTATAACAGATATAATTCTAAAATCAATAATAACGTTTTGTCAGATACAAACATATATATTATGGCATAAACAGTTACGTCCAGATATAAATTTTCATGCCATGACATATGTTATGATAATTAGCATTTATATTCATATTGTGATTTTTTTGTTGATACATTGCAGTGTGGAAAACTTCTTTTATAGCAAAGGGTTCTAGTGGCGATCAAGAAAAGTCTTAACTTAGAGTCCCACTTCCCATAATAGTAGGTTCGCAAATACTATTTGTTGTAAGTTCTACTGTGCAAATACTAGTGCGTGTGATTTTCTTCCTCTTAGACATTAAGTTTTTAGGTTAGTTGATATCAATAAGTTTGTATGTACATAATTAGGTTAAAAAAATTTAAGGAATGGTATAAATTTGAATGTTTTCTCGAATAGACGGTTTCCAAAAATCTCTATAAGTTGTGTGAATTTCAACGGTTTAGCTCCTAGAGAAATATTGTCAGTGTGAAATTACTATGCGTAAGGACTGATCGCCTAGCCATTATAAATACATTGTATTCCATTACTTAAAACAAGTTACACTGACACCGTGAGGCGTACATTTACAACAAATTCAGATTTTAGAATGTGTGTCAGTTCACAATGCAGTATGTTACATTTTATATTCATTAAATATTTGGCATTTGTTATATTTCATCATTCTCAACTCAATCGTGAATGAGATCTTTTTTAGATTACTGGGTAATATATTTTAACATGCCTTCTCAAAATACCAAAAAATAATATATATTATTTTGACTACATATGAACACTTGCACTACCCACTGTCACTTTAATGGACAACATTTTTGATGTGATAATATTTATGTCTCAAGGCATTTAGGTATTTCTTCTTTTTCTTCGTTATTCAACAATATTTCTGGGAAGTTTTACAACAGATTCCGCTTATAAAATAAGCATACAAATGGCTAATATTTAGTTAGAAACAAAAATAAGAAAAACATTCACAAAATATGCTACTTTTATAAACATATTTTACTAAATGAATCTCAAATTTGAATAAGAAGAAACTAAAATAAACAACTATATCATCTTTGTAGTAATATATTAAATCAAAACAGAAATTTTATGGTACAATTTATTTACAAAAAATCTTTAACATATGAGGATAGTTTAATAATAAAATAAGGGAATGTAGAAAAAAAAACTACAAGATAAATTGCAAAATCAAAATGGCTTGCAGACAAAAGGACATCTGATACGTAATGAACAGCAGACTATATTTATAGAAGGATGTTCCACTCACACAGGCAGACGAAACAAATGCTCACACTCACAATTCCATGGCAAAACAAATGAACGTTTGTGAATGAAATAGTTTTTATTGCCGGATTGAATGTGTGAGAGATTTTTTGTTAAATAAATAAATTAATGAAATTGAAATTCAACCTGTTTTTCCATCAGAGTGTTATAATGTTATTAAATTGGAAATTATCCTCTGTTTTTTAAATAAAATTTACTTAAACTGAAAATGGAAAACATACGGACATATGTTTCACATATAAAAAGAAATCGGAAAATGGCAACAACAACTGCAATTTTAACAGCAACAAAAAATAACATTTTATAATGAATTTAAGTCCTTAAGTCACGCACACACACAAGCAATTCAGGTGCAATGATTTCGTTTTTTATTCAAGCAACTGAAAATAAATTTAAATAATACGAAATTATAAATAAAAAGCTGAAAAAAACTGATTAAAAAGCTGAAAGTATAAATGTGCATTATCCAAAAATAACACTCACACACATACATATACATATAAGCAAAAAGTATTTTCATGTCAGTGGCAGGGATATCAGTTGAGGGGATTTTTCGCTAAACAAGGAGATTTTTTAATTCCTTTATAGCATGTTTCCACGACAACTTGAATCTCCGGTTGCGCTTTCTGAAGAAAGTTTATGAATCATGCTGTTTACACGACTCATCTACCTGCTTCGATTTTATGTATGACGAATGACATATTTTCTCTATCTTTCTTCCAGCAGAATTTAAACCTGAGCAAGAAAAATGGGGTGTGTGAACCAGTTATAAGTTTTTTTTATATACAGTTCTTATGGGGAGGTATTGGCTCTAAGGATAAGTTATGTAAATATTTATGAAGTAGTATGATAGACGGCTATGACCCGATAGGCTAGTTTTTCATAGACGAATCTACGAAGATCTCAAGATTCAAAGCTTCTTGCTGACTCCGAATGATCCTTCCGGGTGCCAGTTGCTCTACCTTCAGAGAGAAGTTGCAATGCTGTTTTGCTGATCTTAACATTTTGCTGTTTAGCCATCAAATTCGTTATATTACGCCTTAATCTGTAGGTAAAGGGTGTTATTTTTAAGATTTGCAACTTTAATTCAAGGCGATATTTTGAACTTTAATGAAAAGCTCATCTGATACCATCGAAGTTTTAATATTATTCCGGCCATGTCGCAGCAACACTTGACAATCTAAATGTGTAATTTCGAGTACCATTTTAGAATCAATAGCGGCAATAATTTACTATATTTTGTGTTCAAGTGTTAAGCTGCCTCTGCTCTATTGGCGTACACAATTGCTATTTCATATCCCCAAAGGAAACAATCTCATGCGGTTAGCTCGCATGATTTTAGTTGCCAATTAAGTGGACTAACACGCGAACTTATTCGTTCAACAATTTTTTTCTTTGAGCAGATTAGTTGATAATTTATAAACTTCAAAAAGTTTTAAGTGTTGGGAGTGAATCTGTTATTTATAAAATGGGTGTTAACTGTCAAATCGGTTGTCAGCCATAACCATGTTACATACTCACATATGACAAAGTCTATTAGGTTAGGTTAGGTTAGGTTGATTGGAGGGGTGTGATAGCCAGTGAAGGCTTGTTGTGCGCTCCCTTTAATTATCAAACACAAACTGCCAGAGTTCGAACCTGGGACCTCCGTACTACGAGTCTAGTACACTACCTACTAGTCTACGAAGGTCAGTTAAAAAGTCTATTAAAACACTATTTATTTGAAGAAATAGGGCTTGCCTTCACTGCTCTGTATAGAGGTTATAGTACTTAAAATGGCAGCGTTTTTAGAAGAATTCTAACGAACAAACTCGTTTTCAGATCATTTCGGATATAACATTTAGGCTGTGATTGGTAGTCAAGTTAAGTGGGAAGTATAATCAAAAAAACTATTGACGCTACGCAATGTCCCAACATAGTGAGTGTTGAGTTTGGATCTTCAAGGTTATTAGCGGTAAAGTCAAGGATTCCCTATACCGCCTGATTCTTCTAAGTACTATTCTTATTCGATATTGCCGCCTCCGCTGTTGTGGGACTAATGGACCATAATAGGTATACTGTTGAACAGGAGGGCCGTCTTATCAGCAGGGGATTAGATAGCTCAAACACCCTAGAGAAGTGTCAGTGCACGGTCCTGCAGAGTTTACTTTGTTGGTATAAATGCCTCTCAGAGTTACCTCATCGCTGTGTCTCCCTGGAGTCAACAGTAACGGTAGTGCTCTTGTGATCGAAGAATGATAAGAACGCACACTCGCTCAATGTTAAGACAACCATCAGGTTAAATTGTCGATAAGATAAGCGGTTTCAATTTCAATCTAATACTATATTAAGTGTTCTCAAATACATTTTGACATATGGAGAATCTAAGGACATAACGAATAGTGGTCGTGAACAGATATTCCGTTTAGCTTTTCTTGCATTAAAAGTGAGAGTAAACATGCACAGAGAAATCTAAATTTTCATAATCATTCGGTGATGAATGTATCAGTTTTTATAAAATATCGCCATAGATGGCCGCTTGAAAAGAATACGCTTTTAATTTTCTTGCAAACACGTAGTGCACTTCCTGTCAAAAAAACGTAACCGACATTTTCGATTTTCACATCCAAATAAGAAGCTTTTCCTGTGAAATTATGTATTTGTCACTTACTTTTTTTCGAAGTTGAAAATGGACATTATGTTGTACTAGCGGAGAAAACTGATTCATAGCAAATAATGTATCAATATTTTAGTGACGTTCATTGTTTCCTGAAAGCAGTCGAAAATTTTGAAAATCAATGAGAGTTGTATTCTATTTGCCAGCATAAGTCGCATCACATATGGGTGTGTTGACGCAACTCTTAGGACCATATTCAAGGACTAAATCGAAGCTAATTTAACCAACTGATGTAACGCATATTTTTTAATTCGTTATGGCAGTTGTATGTCCTAAAATATAAGAGGCTGGTCCTGCTTTTGAATTAATTCGAGATGAAAATGCGTTTGTCATCTGTAGGAGATGTTATTGAGTATTTATTTTAAAAACTAAAAGAGGATAATAACAGAGCCTTTCAGAGCCCAGAAACTGTTTTTAATCCATTTTATTGGAATCTTCATATGTTGCGATTATAGGGAAAACTCAATACAAATAGAAAAGTCATCTGCGATAACTAAATTCAGGAGTGCTAAGTGGAAAATTACATCAATAAATATCATAAAAAATTAATCAACAAGAGTATTGGACAGGACTCGAGCAAACAGAAAGCCGCTTAAGATTGTACTTAAAAAACAATTTTACATTGTCCTTCATCACTTTCTTCTACAGTGACTCTGTAAAATATGAAAAAAGTTACCCCAACTTAACAATCTGCACGAATTACTTGCATTTCTTCTCATCTTTATGTTAACTTCCCTTAATTGTGCTTGAGTTAAATATAAAGACTTTATCTGAGTTTCGCTTCTTTGTTTGCTGAAAGTGTTATATCGGAAAAGGAAATGGCTTATTCTCAGGTATATGCTACATTCAACGCACACACCAACCCAAGTACCCATATCCGTTAATTTATGGAAATACAGAGTATACATTCACGTTGAGAACACTTAAGGAATAATAAAAAAATGAAGAAAATATTAAGCAACAAAATCTACAATAAGGAGATTTTTCTTGCACCCACAATGCACTACCCTTAATTATTAAAGTATAATGCAATTATAAGTTACAGTCCTATTAACATCATATTATTTTTGTATGCCTGCGAAATATTCTTAAGCGAAATGGTAAAATGATGAAAACGAAAACTGTGAACAATAAATATATATATTAATAAATTTTATCCGATATGCTGTAAACTGTATTTAAAGTTTTATTTTTATTTTGTTAAACATGTAGAAAAAAATTTATCAAACGAAAATATGTTAAATTAAAATTAAGATATATTTACCTTCTAGATAAAAGCGATAGAATCACATATATTATTCGAATTTTAGCTGCAAACTGTACATTTTGTTTATTTTACAAATACGTACGAGTACACAATACTGTGTCAATTTGTAAGATAGTAAATATATGTTAAATATTATAAAGAAATTAATTTTTAGTTGTTGGAATGTAATTAAATTTTTTCCAACGGTGGAATTAACACTATATTTCCACTGCTAACTTTACAATTCGGCCACAAGCAGGCAAGTATCAACTCGTGAGATTGCTTAGGGTCCAGGATTATCAAATTTGACCGTTTATTGTTCCCAATAAACAAATCTTTTTTTTTTCATAGAACTAAAAAGAAATTACTTTCCGAACAACCCAATAATTGGTTGACTGTTGTTTTTGTCATGTTGTAGTTGTTGTGCAATCGCTCTTACCTATTAAGTAAATGTATCGGACTAAAATGCATGTAAATATATAATAGAAATAATGTAAAGCTTAGGTATAAAAATTTTTTAAATCTATTTTGTTCCAAATTTACAAATAAATTTTCTTTATTTCAATTTAACCAAATAAAATTCAATAAATGCCGTAAAATTACGTTACAATAAAGGGTAGGACGCATCATACATCATGTCTATCGTGTCAAATCAATCTCGATACTAAAATAAAATCATTAAAAAGTTACAATAATCACCTTCGTAGACTAGTATGTAGTGTACTAGACTCGTAGTGCGAAGGTCCCAGGTTCGAATCCTGCCGCAGAACTCTGGCAGTTTGTGTTTGATAAATAAAGGGAGCACACAAAAAGCCTTCACTGGCTTAAGTGTATGTCGTATGACATGGGTTATCACACCCCTCCAATCAACCTAACCTAAACTAACTTACAATAATCATAAACAAAAAAAACCAAGACTTAAAAGTCCTCAAACTGACAGTTTAAGTGTTAAGCGTTAAAAAAGAATAGGAGAAAAAATTTGAATAACAAAATAGTTAAAAGATTGAAAATTCCAGCTCTTGTTCTCTGTTTAAGCCAGATTTTATTTTAATAGGCGTCGTTTTGTTAAAACAAATTTAACACTTTGCCATCTATTCTTTGAACCGAAAACACAAAATATCATACATATTGAAAAACAAAATAAGTACGTGCAACACGATTTTGAATGAAAATTTATTTTGCAGCCTGTGTTTTATCGGTTGCATATATCCATGCTAATTCGATTAAAATGTGTGGTTGCACGACTTGTAAATAAATAATTGTTTCTTTGTAGCGAAGTTTGCTCCGTACCATGTTGCACTTTTACAAGCGAGCATTTCCTTTGTACGATTTCTCCTTTAAGAGTATTTTTTTTTTTCTAAGAACGTTTGTGTTCCTTGACTTATCCCCACCCCTAAATTTTCGCATGAAAAGAAAATGGTAAAGTATCAAGGAAAGTGTTAAAGACGGCAGTAGCTTGAGGGACATCTTTTGTTTTTCTCTACATTATTTCAGTTAAGGCCATTTTATATAAGCATTTACTTACAGTGAAGTATGTTTATATACAACTCCGCGCTAAACTTATTTTAATAAATAAAAATTAGCAAAATTAAAACAGAAAATATTAGTTTCTTATAGTTCGATATGTTTATCAGTTATTTGCAAAATTCCTCTTGTTCTCTCAATGCTTTGTCAAATAATATTATGTAACTATTTTAATGGTTTAGAAAATTAAAAGACAATTTTTTGCGAGTTTATTTTATTCATTATAAGCACGACAATCAACCGTAATAACTTCTATAAAATATTTATATTAAAACTAATGATACTAATATTATTTCGTTATGAGCGAACTTCACTGTATATAATTACAGTGTCAATATGTAGATTTTTAGCAGAAAGGAGCCACTTGCTGACTATGAGTTGATAACAAATATAGTAATAGTTTAATAATTATCTGTAACAAAACCACACTAAATCGAAAATGCTTATAAGTCAATAATATTAACATAGAACAGCCCATCCAGCTAAAGCCACATGGTAATAAATTTATAAAGTTACCTTCGCATGAGAAAGCATAGTCTTAGAATATTATTACCATCATTGTTCATCAAATCTATATAGACACATATGTATCGGGTGGTCCAAGTACAGGTATTTTTTTGGAGATCAAACGAGATGAGTGACATGATAAGCCAAAGACCATGCATTTCAGGTCATAAAAATTATATAATTATTGCTCTGTAGCGAAAATGGTATTTCCAGTATTTTTCAAAAATTGGAAAAATGATGTTGACATAGAGGCCGAGATGAAAATGCGTCTCGCCAGAATAGCGAATTTTTTTGGCCAAACTCGATCATCCAACGCTGTTCAAGCTTAATTATTATATTGACTGATAGTCAATATTTTGGACAGAAATAAATTAACGGTGTCAAAATAACATGTTATTTAAAACAATACCTGTATTTCAACCACCCTTTACATCGTAATACAAAACCCAATGCATCATAACAAAAGCTGTTTATCGTAATAACATGAAAGCCTAACGAAGAAATGTAGAATGAATAAGATTTGTTAGACTTTTCTGTTGGCAGAGTGTTTATTAAAATTAATAGTAAATCTTTATGAATAGGAGTTCGTAATTAGAAATTGTAATATTATTGTTAGACTTTCTTAATGTTGTGAGCCTTAACCGCCAATAAGGCTCAGGACACTAAAACATGTTTCTACAGGAGAAAAATCATATCATATCAATTATAGATTGCGACGAAAACATGAATATTGAAAATAATGTCGATTATGTTTTTTGGTGATAAGCGAACGATTTAATAAAATTTATATTCTTAATGTGTGTTTGGCAAGTTTGGCAGCCACCTGAAAACAAACACATGAACACTGATAATCAAATAATAAATATTTTGCAAAAATTTATTAATATGAATTGAAAAAATCTTTCCCTTCCGGTCTCCAACATACAGTACTTGTATGCAGATTTCTGCTGGTATATAAAGTGACTTGAAAAAGGTGTGTCCTTTGTTTTCGAATTCAAACAAGCGTTAGAAAATGAAAGAAAAATGAAAATATTAGAATCTTTATCATCATTTAATCGTTACTCTCTAACTGCGTTTCATTTTAGAGAAATAAATAAAAGTGTTCAAGCGTTAATAAAACAGAAAATAGAGCATGTTTCCATCCAACAGAAAATGCCGGAAATACACGCTCTTACTAACACAAACAGTTCTGTGTGTTCTACTGCTGGTTCGACTATTTTCTCCTGGAAAAATATAAGCCAATGATTTGTTAAAAACAATTGCCATAGAAATATTTGATGCAGTAGTTTGAAGAAATGACAAATCGAAAGGGTTCCTTTTGTTGCTTAAAGGAACACATATTCTTGTTAAACGTTAAAGCTTTAATATATATAATGAAGGAAGTAAAATTAATTCTTCTTTAGCAGAACGATTACAATACTTATCAATCAGGGGTTCTAAAAAGTTACTACACCACAAATTGTCTTCGAGCTCGTAGTATTAATTACAATATACACGTAATATGCCTTTTATACATTTAGGAAATTCAGCAAAAAAAGTTGGAAGATTTTGGAAATATTGGCGTATTTAACTTTTAAAATTTATTTGTTGAAATCATCAGTGAACTTTGAGCACTTTGAAAACAATCCCGATAGATTTCCACACCAATATTTGAAATAATGAATTTCATTTTAATTTACCTAATAAGTGCAATCGTTGGCACCCAGAGGACGTCTAATTGTATAAAAGCATTCTAAGCCTAGTGTGATTATATATATATTTTTTAATATTCATATATGATAGAGAATTCTCACATTGTATTTGAATGTTTTCGCAATAAACGTATAAAGTGTAACGATTTCCAACTGCTTAAAGTTCACTGACGATTTAATGTAGAGACCAATGAAAAGTTGGCATATGAACAACTAAAGACACAACACACAAAATTTTAAAAGTCAATTATTTCAATGTCTTTTTAAATACATTCCCGATCAATATTATATATTTAAAAAAAATTAGAGATAGAGCCTAGCAAGTTTAAAAATAAAGGATTAAGAAGGAAATACAGTTGCAAATGATGGTAAAAATTTAGCATATGTTGGAGTCAAATAAATTCTCTTATCCTTTTTCACTATGTGATTTGCTTCAGTAGCATTTATTTACATGCAACCAGTGCTGCAAATTTGGGGATGCCCCCTAGGTTTATAGATATATGTATCTTCTCTTTGGGAGCAACTTTTAGAGCAAAACTCTTAAGGGGACAATTTGTGGAGAAATAGTTTATATTTTGTGGATTTGTAGGGGTACTTTTAATTGGCTGAGTGCTACAGAATCGTAAAGCCGATAAATTCGAAGTTTTTAACGATTATTGCAGTAAAATTTCAAGGTTTCATACTAATTTTCTATGGCAGCATTAAATGCAATATTTTATGGCTGATTATTGAAAAAATTCAATTCAAGTTCAAAGATATAAACAAAAAAATCTGAGTAAATATTAAAAATACATTATGGTGGGTTACACAAAAGAACTTATTGTGCACCAAAACACCAAATGTGTCAAAAAATTAAGTACATGTACACATTACAAATATTCTTCAATTATCCTTTACGAAACAAAGTAACATTGTCCATCACTGACCACCTGAATACTTTGTTCACACAATTCAGCAATCAACAAGAAACTTTTAAAATATTCAAACTAGTCTATTTAAAATTAAATTCGTATGTGAATTTTCTAAATAAAAATATGTTGAAATATTTTGGGGGGAGGAAATAAAATGACTAGTGCTCCCAACTGAATAAAGATTATGGAAGAAACCAACTTTATGAAGAACCGGTTTACGAATTATTCGAAAAGACCCGATTTCGAACACGGTTTTGGTCATAAATAACCGCTTAACCAGTATACATGTGCTACTTGTTTCAAATACGAACAGAATTAAATGTACATCTTCGAAAAAACGTTTTCTTTTCACACACTTACACGTAAATATGCAAAGGAAAATTAAAACAGGTGGGCATAGTATGTACGACTATATGTCTTAAATAAGCACCTAATAAAAAATACCATCCAAAAATATAATGAAGATAATGAAATTACGAATTCGAATAATTTCCAATGATTTTGACGTAGATTTGACATTGCAGATTGTTCTATTTTTTGTCTTCATTATGATAAGTTACAATTAGTTATTTCCACAAGGAATAAACTTCGCATCACGTTCGTGAATAAATTTGCCAGTATCCCCGATTTATTTTTATTCATGTGAAAAAATTTTATCACAAAATTATTGAAAAATATGTTTTCATGGTGATTCAAAGAAATAGTGATTTCATTCTAAAAAGGAAAGTATTTTAGAATTTTTCAATCGAGTTACTCAGTACGTCGTTTCTACTGATTCGAAATAATCATTATCCTATTGCCATAAACAGGATGTGTAAGAAAAACATAATTTGTAACCCTTTCCATGGAACTAATTTAACTAATTTGTGAAACAATTTTCAAAAAAGATGAATTGAAGTTTGCTCAATACAAGATCATCTCACAAGTTATGGAAACCAGTTTCAGATTTGTAGAAGTATGTCATATTTATAATCATATGTTCTTCAACTTTGCTTCCTAGGAAGTTTATTTAATGCAGTATTAGATTTTTAGATGTACGAGTATGTACACACATCTACAACAAAAACATTGTATAGTTTTACTGTCAAACAAATCCATTTATAAAAAAATAATGTTTATGTTTTTTATATAGAGTTTGACAAGAAGATGAGGTAGCATAAATGATGAGCTATTTACTTGCACATTCTACCTTAAGTATACTTTGCATGTGTAAAAATGTGACAAATTAAACACAAAGTAAACATGTAAAAGAAGTGATTGAAATAAAAAACTCGGGAAATATATAACCATTTGGGGCAGCCCGTTTCATCGTCAATAAGAAAATGTATTTTTATTTTTCATCTAAAACTTTAAAATTATTTTCCGTAAAAGAATAAACCGGAGTGATGAATTATTGAAAAATTTAATTGTTCAAAATCAGGGGTTTTAAGTCAAAACCGACCAACTAATTAGCGGTTCCAATTACTGTTTTTGCGTACTCTAACTGAGGGAGTGGTGAATAATTTTTGTCCTCTGTTAAGGAGCGAAACTGGGGCACTCGGTTTTGTAGGCAAGCACTTTAACTACTACACCATGCCACCATTAAAATAAAATTAATAAAAATAATAATTTTATTTTATTTCCGTTCGCGAATGTGTAACTGGGAAAATATAAATTATTTCTGCCAAAAAAATCAAAATTGAAGCAAAAAATAATAACCAAATACATCTGCCGAAAACTTAAATATTAAAAATTATTTCGAACAGAACAACTAGAATGTTCTCAACAAAACTTTAAAAGACATGAATTTATAAAAATCTAGTTTAATAGGATCATTTGCTTGACCAAGCTCTGCGTTGTTATATTGTATTTATTTTTATTTCTTGAAAATTTTAAAATAATAATTATTTTCAGTCCTGTAAGGAACTGTGCCACAAATCACACATTACTGTTTGTACGATTATTATTTTAAATTTCTTTAGCATCCGTAATGGCCATTGTATCGGTTTTTAAAAACATAAAAAACATTTATATATTTCACGGCATACATATGTTCGATATTTTTCGACTTTATTTTACTCGAAACTTTTGGTTCTCAATCATTCTCAAAATCTACTTTCAGCTTTCAATATCTTCATACATCATCAAGTTTCCATTGGAAATCTCAAATAAAGCCTTTATTCAGGAAGAAAATAGTTTTTCTAGGTATTAATACAAACTCCAATGCTTTTCATTTTAGTTTTAAAAAAGAAAAATTTTACTAACACATGTACATGTATGTATGTGTATTTATAAAAATTAGGGAGGCTCTTATATTTAGAAGTGTAAAGATTTTCAGTTTCGCTACTTGTTTTATATTTATTAGAGCAGATTTTAAACGGTTTGCAATGCGAAATAATTAATTTTGAGGATTTTTCCTTATAAAAAGACTTTCCAAAGATGTCAGTCAATTGCAGAGATTGCAATATCCTCTCAAATGTTTTCAACATGGGCTTTTCATTGCAAGAACTTCTCTTTTTTTAACCTAATTCTCTCGAATTTAAGCCGTCTTCATTAAATAGGGAAAACATTTTTTGTGTTTTTCGCAAAGGAAATATGTATGTATAGCTTAAGTTAGATATTGTTTTAACACAGTGACACAGAAAATTGGCATCCATCCGGCTGATTGTATTTGACATTTACTATAGTTTTTTCTTCAGTTCTAAAATAGACACTTGCATTATGCATTTCATTAACAACTACTTTCAATTCAAATAGAAGATTTTAGGAAAGCTACGTTGAAGCTAATTAAAATAATTTTGTGAATTGCCATTCCAAACAAATCGATTATAATAATAAAAAGGTCTGGGCTAAGACTATTCTTATAATTTTGCTCAATTTGAATTCTAAAATTCAAAAGCAAGACATTTCTTAGTTTTCAGCACCATTCTAATATACAAACACACATACAAATTTACACACACACACACATATTTACACATACATGCTCACCTTTAGCATGCCAAGTAATGCACAGTTAACTTGCACTCTACGTCATATTCATCATGAAATGAAAGGCATTTCAAAAGTTTACGTTACATTGATTATGATGAATTGATGTTGGATTGTGAGGCGAACTTTAGCTTCAAATACTGAGAGGAACAGCTGACGTTAATAGATTTTCAAAGGATTTTTTTTTTTTTTGGTCAGAAATAAAAATAACAAATCGCACAAATTTGGTGAATTCAGAAAAGTACAACAAAAGCAATGAAAAGGAAAACATGAAGCGAAACTGAATTTGACAGTAGTTGCCATCGATGCTCTATGCTGGTAAGTGATTTTATTACTTCTTTTTTTTAAATTCAAACGTATTCGTTTGCATTCTGCAACAGTTTTATAACTTTGTTAAATATGGTCAGCAACATTTACATCATCATCTTTGTCAGTTTGACTTGTGCAAAGTTATTTATCAATTGAATTGTTTGGTTCGTTCTTTTGTTTTTTTTTATACAATTTCACACAATTGAATACATTTTCTGACCAACAGCGACATTAATAAAGTTGATGAAAATGATGATGACATGACGGCCGTCCTGGTATGTGAAAAGCGATTTATGGCAATTAGTTTTCTTTTTTTCCCATTAAATTCTTAGCATGAAAGAAAAGAAATATAATAGAGGATCAGATACGTGTTTATTTGAAAATTAGGTTTTTACACAAAAACGAAGTAATACACTATGGGAGAATTAATTGGCTCCACTTCATTGTTGTATAATTACTTTTTTTTATTTAGGAATTGTACATATTGAGCATATTATTGTCAAGTGGATTATAATCCAAGGAGAAAAAAATGACACACAAAAATGCAAAACATTTAAGCTGGATTTTATGTCGTAGAATCTAGTGGAATATTTATGGAATTTTACGTTATAATCTAGAGGACAATGTCTTTTAAGGAAAAAAGTTTCTAAGAACTCGCTAACTTTAAGCCCAGCATAGAAAACATAATTTTTAGATGAACAAATGAAATAGGAAATCATTAAAAATGGGAGAAAAATAAGGAAAGTTGTCGGGAAATAAATTAAGAAGTTGTTTCTGTACGAAATTAGCTTTTGATTGAAAATATTTTTGTAATACTATGTTCAGACATGCATCTTAATTGCTCAGTTAGGGAAGTTACGCAATCACGGCCTTAATTGCACTCAATTTGCCATGCAAGAACACATTTAATAAATTGGGCAATTTGTACCCGGGGGAAAAAAAGTAAGTTGTTCTCAAAGACTGACAATTTCATTGCTTCCAATGGATCCGTTAATGCATTTCTTCGACTTTCTAGGATGCAATGGAAAAAAAATGTTAATTGAAAATAGCAATTTTTTAGCACTATTTATTGAATCTTCAATTTAATATATATAACAATAAGTAATTAAATATCAATTGAAAGTAATTTTTTAGAAAAAAATATTTTTTGAAATCTATATACAAGATTAATTTTCTTCAACCAATAATTATGAAACGGATTTTAGATAAAAAAAAAGAAATCGTTACTTGTTGCGAATTTGTACGCCTTACAGATGCAAAACTTCTTGTCAGTGGCGAATACACAATCCTAATTTGTTATAGAAATAGTTTCTATACAAAAAAATCATAAATATTTTACTTTTCTCCATTTGAAATCGATGAATAAAATTCGAAAACATACCACAATTTCATTCAAATCGTTGAAACCATCCAAGTTGCACCATTTGTGGATCTTAATCTCAACATTTTAATGGCTTTTTTATAAGGTCTTTATTTACTACAATGCTGAGTGCTAAAACTTGTAAAAATTTTGAATACTTTGATTTTTTAATATTTTGAACTTTGAACATGCTAAAGAGGCATAGAGGATAATTGTTACGTGCCCATTGTTGGATGTCTAAAATCTATTGAAAACATATTTTCAATAAGAAAACTATGGCTTACATTATCACTGCCAATTTATTTGAAAAATATCATTTCTATTACTTTCCTGTGTGTTACAATGTTATTGCTGTAAAATATTGTGTTATATTTTATTTTGAAATATTAATGCAAGGGCATAATAAATTATATAAAATGCTAATAACAAATTTAAGATGTTTATATAGTTTATTATATGATTAATCTATGTAATAGGCAGGAAGAGGGCCACTAACAATATTTTTTGCTGCTGTACTAAAATAATCATGTCCAAAGTTGCGCATTTATTTTATTTTATTTTATTTTGTTACGCTGAATTTTGTTTCTTTCTCTAGCCCTCCATCTGAATGATGAATTGTTTTTATTTCCTGCTCTACTTTCTTTTTTTCATTTTTTGTATTGTCAATTTTAGTCCATGAGCATGCCTCTAGTACATGATCTTAATAATATTGTGCAGTAAGATAAATTTAAGAAATGTCTCGCCTGTTTCTGATATACAGCTATCGGGTCTTCCAATAAAGGTCTCCATTTGATAGCAGCTACATTGTTGGGCCTACATCTATCGAATTGGCTGCCATTTATTAAGTTAGATTTGCCAAATCACCATAGACAGATGTAGCGTTCAACAACTCGTGCTCATGATAAAATTTTTTTATCAAAATGGGTGTTCTGTTGGGCCAACGTTCCGCATGCATGGGTATGTCAATAAAAAAAATTATTGAATTCGAGGCGATATCAATCTACATCATATCCAGGAGCGGCCAATGCATCCCGAAAAAAGTCATTGTTTGGTGTGGATTTTGGGCTGGCAGCGCCATGGGTCAAATTTTCCTTGAGGACGACGTTGGTGAGTCCATCACCGTCAACGGCGACCGTTATAAATCGATGATTGCTAACTTCTTTTGGCCGGTTTCAACAGGACAGCGGTACACAGTTCATGCCACATTGCATATTCCATACGAGCGATTTGAGGGCATGTTCGTTCCATGTGGAAGTGATGTGAATTGGCCACTGTGATCGTGGGTTCAGACCCGGTTAGATGTTAGCTTGTGGAGTTTTCTTAAGTCGTAGGTGCATTCGAATACGCCACAAATCATAGACAACATAACCCATGCCATCGGTCAAATTCAGCCTTATTTATGCACCAGAATCACGGAAAATGTGCGTCTTCTAGCAAAGCAGCGAAGGGCATTTGTGCAATGTTAAATTAAATTACAAACACTTTGCTTCGTTTAATCTTAAAGCTAGAAACACTTAATGAAAGGCCCTTTATCTTCTAGAAATCAAACGTTGGAACGAAATCTTTATCTCTTAATAAGTCATTAGAACATTAAGAACAATATATTCTGAATTTCTTTCCACTCCGTAAAAACTGTTTTTGAAAAAAGTTATTACTATCAGGCAAGAATTAGTTCAGTAGGAAAACTTTTTCCTTTAACAACTTAAAAGAAAGATCTTTTTAAACCGTCAAAGTTAGTGTGGCTAAAAGTTAGTGGTGGCTTGGCTGACTAACTGATTTCCTTCATATATTACTCAAGCATATGGACTTTATAGTAAAAATGTTCTTTTTTCTGTCGATATTACGATGGTGATGGAGTATCCAGCCCTGTTGTGAATATTTATTAATTCAAAATATTTCCCTTTTGCCAAATGTAGCATTCGTGAACTATTTTTACCCTGGGAAAAACATCACTTTTTCTTTTGATTTATTCACTTTATATTTGCTGGGCAGCTGTTGGAAAGTTGAGAGTGAAACAGCGGGCAAATAATCTGAATTGAATGCTTTTTATTTTTTAAAAATAATTATTCATAAGCAACAATTTATACGATAATTTTTTTTTGCAAAATGTTCTTTCAAAGTGAAGTCCTCTAAAAATCCTTTTTATTTATAAAGGTGCAGAAAAATATTATCAAAAATTTCAACTGGCTGCCATTTTGCGATAAATAAATAAAATGCTCTTGTTTCTTGAAAAATTTATTTGAAAGTGTGAAACTAAAGTGGCATTAATTGAAAAAAATTATTTCGCTCGGCCATTTCCCAAGTGATGCTTAATTGCGCTCATTCTACGGCATTTTTTAATTGTTGCTCGCATAACATCGGATTCCAAATTAAAATTATAATATTACTTTTGCGTCACCTTGTGGTATAACTTTTTCCTGTTTGTGAAAACAGGAATGGAAAATCGAATTTTAAAATTGTACTATTAGGCTCGCAAAATTTAATTTTTTACAATTTAACTGTACCAAAACACGTAACATAATACGTACATTAGCATAATCCAAAACAAAAAGGTTTTACCTGTAAATTAATATACCAAGACGGGTTACATTGAATACCTGTGGGTCAGATATGGTTACTCTTCAAATTTATTTGATTAAAACTCAGTCTAGGCAGAAGCACAACAAATCCCGCGTCATCATAATTACTTCTTAAGTGCGATTGGATGGGTGTTTTTTGATGGGTCTTCGAGAATTTCGCATCTAGATGTCACAAGTTTTAATAGTTTTCCCAACTAAATACCTAGAAACAATTTGACGCATTGTCATCCACATTTAATTTTAAAATAAAAAAGTATATCATGCTTTGACCGAAATACTTTTTATAATTATTTTATTTTTGCGAGCAAATTCAACGAACCAGTGTAAAGTTATTCGAGAGATTTCATGTTCAATCGTCACGCGTTTAACACATTTAAAATTGCTTAAACTGGGAATATATATCAAAAGCGTCATTGAGCTTTTGAAATTGACATTGTACGTAAAACAGTACATTTGTAACAATATTGGTATCCGTCTCAAAGAAATATAAAAAAATCCCCTTAAATTTGTGAGTTGTGTCTTTTTTTCTTACTTCTTTCTCAAGCTCCTGAACTCCGATCACCAACAAAGGTAATGTCTTTAAAGTCAAGTAGAAGAGGCATCGTATGAATTACGTCTTATAGAATTTTCAACAAGTGGCATAATCTTCCTCTTCTTTAAGGGATCCAGCCCCCTCCTTCGAAGAGCTCTCATAAGTTTTAAACCTCCAGAAACTGCTTTTAGCTAAGTCCACGGTCCAGCCGATTACAATACAAAATTTAATATTTTATAACAATTGACGATTTTCTCATACACGAGTACGTACTACTTGTCAGCTTCAACTCGTATAGAGAATTTACAAAATTTATTACACAAATGTTGTGTAGAGTGATGGAAGTATGTGCATGTCTCTGTGTGTGTGTGTGTGTGTGTTCTTTGCTTGATGGACATTTGATTTGACATTTTTGACCATTTCATTTTAAATTCTGGCCTTTTTTCCTTTTTTGATATTGTTCCAAGAATGCGAAACATACAAATGTTAGCATAATTTATGTGCACGGGCATATATATTCCTTTAGCAATAAATTTACACTGTGAGAAAAAATACTGTCGAGTTGCAAGTATGCACATGATCAACGTTGACATACTGCAAGATTTATCTATTTCTGCTAGTTTTGTGAAGTACTTAAAGTTTTTAAGTTTTTTTTTTCTAATTTGAAAATATACATACACAAGCACATACTTACATCAGTTTCTTAAGAAAATGATTAAACAATGATTATTTTTCTAAAGGTTTTCTAATTTTAATTACCTTAAAAAAAACAAGACGATGTGATGTATTTGAAGTTTTCTCTGGTAGGAAAAAATTATTTACGCCGTTCTCTCTATATTTGTCAATTATTACAAGTAAAAACAAAATTAGAAACAAATTAGATATACCAAAATCTGCGGAATTTTATAGGAAAAAAATTCAAAAATTATAATAAGTGCAACTTCATTTATTTGTGCGATTTCGTTGCATGAAAAAAATGACTTTGATACAACTATTCTCTTTATTAACACATTAACACTGTGGTCTCATTATATGTATTGATTTCGACTTCAAGTTCGTTATCTAAATCTAAGTGAATTTCATAGTTAATATCAAACAACTTGTGTGTTGAACATAATTTTTTATACTCTCATCGTACATATGTACATACATATGTACATATGAGGTGGACAGTGTAATATTTATTTATGTTTTGAAACTAAAATTAAACTGAATGCACAAGCAGTTGTAATGTTTTTTTAATGGCTTATCAAAAAAACAAGTATTTTGGTCGAAAAATGCTTTTTCCCAGAAATTAAAAGGTTTAAAAAATTTATGTATGACAATTTTGTACATGAAATCAATATATTTTCTAACGACTTGAACTTTTACGATCTCTCTCCAAATGATTCTTTTATGTCTACTTTGTTATTCATTGTGGGCATTAAGATCAGTCTACGTGTTTGGATTTCACTGATACCAATATGAACTCATCGTCAAACCTTTAACCCTTCCTTGAAATGTTAAAAACGGTTTATTTATTTAGGTTTAATAATATTTTTATTCAATGATTTAATTTAATATGGAATCCATCAGCAACGACTGCAGTCACTCCAATTTATAAACATTTCAGTTCTGTCGGTTTGAAAATGCATTAAAACATTTATATTGGCTGAAACATTTTCTGTCGTAAGAATAATTCTATTAATCATGAAATTTTCTGGAGCAAGTTGAACTTATTTCAGGGAATGCTCAGTGTTTCCCAAACACGAAAACATTAGTCTATCTTCAGTGAAATAGATTTAGTTCATAAAAAATTTATACGTCATAGTGAACCAGAAAAAATTATTAAAATGACCGTTCGGTGAGTTGGCATATTTCTTTAGCATATTGAATTAAATAAAAAGAAACTTTTGAAGATGGGGTTTTGATTAATTAAATAGTTTGACCTATAGGCCTACAAATGATTCATTGGTTATAAGCTTGGGCGAAGAAATGGATATGAAATGAAATATAAATATAAGTCACTTCATTTAACACCTGCAACATTTCGGTGGCAATATATTGTGGAATTCTTTATATTTTTATTTTTTATCTTTTTGTTTAATATTTGAGATCCTTGTATATAAAATTCTTAAACAATTGCATTCAATTCAAAAAATATCAACTAGTTGATATAAGGAATAACCGCTTAGGTCAACTTAAACTCACAACGAGTGATTTGCCACTTCAAAAGTACCCTTCAACAAAATTTCACTAGTTTTTTCTTCAATTTTGATGGGAATTACATTGTAATAAATTTCAGCTTGACTTTTGCTAATGCTCAATTTCAGTCGGATCAATAACATGTATTTATTTGCATTTCCAAGCACTATTGCGCAGTGCTTTAAAAAATTTGCCCCTAAATAAAAAAAAACACGAAGCCAACACAAAAGCCACGAAAACCTATTTTTCCCAGAAATTTTAAAATAGAAAAGATATTTTATTTTGACTCGAAAGAAACGATTTTTACATATAGAATTAATTTTTCGAGGAATCGATCCAGTTGCTTTTTCTTTTGAGAACTGAGCGAAAAGAATGCCTTATATTATATATCATTGTTTGTTGTTGGCTTGGCTGAGTATATGCCTGCATTTCATTGGCGCTAACCAAATCATCACTATTCTTTTAGCCAAATCATGATTGAAAGCGTATACTATACTTATGCCACAGACTACAAACACTATGTGAGAATTAAAACAGAACTCAATCATAAGCTAAGCCAACAACAAACAATAAAATATTGTATTATAATTTTATAAATTGCTTGCAATCCTGTAACAGTTAAATTATTTGCAATAAATAAATAAATAAATTGATCAACAACATGTAATAAGACGTTTCCGTTTCTCAAAAAAAAAAAAAAAAAAATAATAAATAAATAAATAAAATTTCTTTCCCTTCCAGAGGGAAAAAATGGGAATTTAGTATTCCTTAATAAGCCCAAATTCATTACGAAACAGTTTTTAATCCTCTACGAAAAATAAAATTTTTAAATTGGGACAATAAATCGATTGTTTTCAACAATATATTGCACATTTCTCAGCAACAAAAACTCCATTAGTCTTAAAATTACAGTCATGATTTTTATAACTACCAATGTGCAAAATCTATAATACTTGGCTTCTGCAAATCTAATTCTTCTTTGGTTTAATTATAGCCACATGCGAGTGTAATATAAAACAGCTTCATTGGTTGCCACAATTTTGCCATTTCAAAATTTCTTGTCATTCAACAAATATTTTGCTAATAAATAGTTTTCTCTCCTTTAACAATTCACAACTTTTTATTTTCAGTGGCAAATTTGCATTTCAGTTAAAATCAAAAACGAATAGCGAGAGTTAGAGCGGTGGCTTCACAAATGAAGTTCATAAAAAAAATTAAAACTAACAAGCAGCAAAAGAACTAAAATGTTTGTGGATGAAATGTTAACAAATAATCATACGCTCTGATGATTCCTTGTAACCAGGATCAAAAATAAAAGCAACAAAGTAAGTAATTCAAAGGAAATGTGATGGATGATACCGGTATTTTTGAAAACGTTTCACTACTCGTACATACCTTTTTAAACTACTCGTACCATGCGATTAAAAAATGCAAATGATTAAACCTTAAATCGAATACTGAATATAAAATGCTGCAAAATATTATTAAATTATATTTTTTATTAAAACATCAACTACTTAATTTGATTTATAACGTTAAAAAAATTTATGAATTAAATATGTGAAAACAAACAACCATTTTCACACAATCCGCTTGAAAATATTTGTCTTAATGTGGTTTATTAGCAATAGATTTTTTTCGACTGCAACTACATTCCTTTTCTTTAGCCTTTTTGCCGCCATTACCGGAAATATTTAAGCAAAGTCAATACCCGATGAAAAAAAATTTGCAAATGAAATTTATTTTTCTAAAAACTAATTCATCTCTACCGTACAAATAGTAAGTGGAAGTAAAATTGTAACTTCTAACAACTCCAAATTTAATTGGAAAATTTCAGTGTTAAAAGTTGGAAACGAAAAAAAAATTCAAAATATGCCTTTGAATGTTGTCGTTGTTGTATGGCAAATAGTACAACACACATGCAATCAGTTAAAACTTACCCAGCAAGCACAAAGCTAAAGGTTTGAAAAAAGTTTTCATATTTTACGCCAGTCGTTTTGAAAAATTTTTAGGTGTTTATACGCCGACATTTTCTTGGTCGCTAAACCAAATCGTCAGTGAACTTTAAGCAGTTTAAAAGCAACCAACCCGGTATCCTTATTCCAAGCAAATCAAATACAATATGAGAATCCTCTATAGCATATAGATATTACAAAACAAACAATCAAAGTAGTCTTAGAATGATTTTATACAAAGAACAAAACAAACATGAAACTCAACATGAGTCTACTTTATTTTTCTTGCAACATCAACAACAAATTTTTTAAACGATTATTTGGAGGGGGAAAATACTAAATAATTAATTTCAATATTAAATCATAAAAGTATTATTTTCATGTTTTTTCTCTGAAGGCTTATTCTTAAATTAATAACAAATTCTGAAGTAACACTTAGTTCACCTGATACGCTAGTATACGTTAAAATGCTGGACCTTCACCTCGTCATCATTATGATAGTTGTTGTTAACCTAGTTCCAATTCATTTATTCATTTAGTCTAGAGTGCCGTTTCCATAATCCAAATAATCAACTAGAGAAAAACAAACGGGTGCTTTTGATATAATTTTTTCTATTCAAGTCGACTGTCTGGATTTTGGAAACAACATATTGTTAACTACTTTCGTTAACTTACTAGTTGTGTTCATTAGAGTGAACACTATTAGGGTCAGCTTTCGGATTAGAGCAACGAAAAGTTGATTCTGATGTAATTTGAGATGTTGAATTTGAATCTGCACCCCGGACAAAAAACTTTACAATAACTGGAGAACGGTTTTTTAATTCAGTTTAAAAAATCTAAAATTCTAAATTTGAGCTGTCCATATAATGTTTTTTAATCTGACGACTAGTTTTAGACGGATCGTGCAAAAAAAAATTTTTTTCGTACAAAATTTTCTGATTTTCAGAAATTTATAATAAACAAAATAACAACAAAACCACAGTTCTTTTACTTTTAGCGTTTTGAAAAATATGTTTCAAAGCCATATTTCATTAAACTGGAACATAACTATTATTCATAAATATATGATGGAAGACCATACTGATAAAAACCGGGATGTAAATAGATCCAGCAGTGGTAGCAGTGGTTTGGAATTTGGACAAGCAACAATCACACAATGCAGGTCGGTAAAGCGTGCTTATGTGTGACTTTCTCTTGCTCTAGTCCAAAATATTATATACTAGTGTAATATGTGTTAAAAAATTAAATTCTATGTCTTGGCCAGTTCCAATTTATCCTTACAACCATTATGTTACGCATATCATTCAAAAGCTATTTTTGTTTCCAATCAATAAACAAACGCATAACTTTGACTGTTTTCAGCCTTGTATTACACATATTCTAATACAGTTGAATACGCACTTAAGGCCTTGTATATGTGTTTGCTGGGAAATTCCTCATACTTCAACCATCAGCCTTACAACTTTATTATTTATAAGCGTAGGTTGGCATCAAATACCCACGCAAGCACACAATGTTGGGGAGTAAGAAAGGAACAACAATAAGAACAAGGCTAAGTGAACACCTCGAGCATTTGCAAACAATTCGTCGTCTATTTGTGGAAATAGTTTGTGAACGGAAACTTTTACATTTTGTAGGAAACTGGCAGAAAAAATACCGAAACCTATAGATAATAATGTTTAAAAGTGCATAAAAAAGAATTTGCATTAGTTAGTTAAGAGGGCACAGTGAGTCAAATATGTTTTTTTTTTTTTTAATTTCAAAAAGACATTTGATTAATACACATAAAAAGGAATAGAAAAATTCCCGTTGTCTTTATAATTTTTTTTTTTTCAAATTTACCATAGTACACATAAGCAAAAAACTTGACTTTTTTAGTTTAATATCTATTACAAATGTACTTTAGAGTTCAAACTACTGAAACAATTGTAAGAAAAAGTAAATTACATTAAAACCAACAAGTATGTTGGGAATTGAAAATTATTTTAACTAAAATAACAGACACTACATTCATCAGGCCGCCAAAATGTAGTCAGTTTACGTGAAATATATAAATTTATAATAATTCATTAGCATAAAAACATCAAAATGTATAATTTAATTAACTCATAATTGCCACAGCCAAAACGGTTATAGTAGTTCGAAATAAGTAGCGCCAAGAACCAGTTCGTGTCTCGGAACATTTAAATATGTGAAACTCAAGAGGTTAAGAAGAAAATCTGTGCGTAAAGAATTTGTGAAAGAAAAAAAAACATTGTAAACGTCACTAACATAACTTCCGATTTTCACTGTCATTAAAATTTAATGCTGAAAGCTTTGCCACCATTACAATTTGAATCAGAAACTTACAAATTTAGGTACAGTTGCTTCTACAACCTATTTTAAAGGCAGTTAATAAAAAAAGCTTCTCGTGTAAAATTATATTTTCGCAAATTACGTTTTTCGCGCAAGTAAGATGCGATATATACATACATATATCGTCGACTAAACTAAAAAGATACTTAAATCTTAGTAGCAAAGTTTTGAAACCGACCTACTGTTAAGATTTCATTACATTGGTATTTGGTTACAAGTGCAACTAGAAATAGTTCTCTATTCGAAAAATTTATAATAAAGGTAGTGTCAATTTTTATAAGAAAGTAAAAACCTTTCAAATAATTTATCTTTTCTATTTAAACACCTTCCAAGTTGTTATCTCTGATGTCTATTTTCTTAACTATTTCATCGTTGTACTAAAAATTTCATCATGTAAATGAAGTTTGAACATAAAATAGGGCCATGAAAAGTAATTCATTGCAACCAAGGACTCGTTATAAACAAGTTCGCTGCATGTAGCTACAAAGGATTTTTTTTAATTTCAACCAAAACTGCAGCCGAGAACTCGATATACAGAGTTTTACTGTGCGTTGACATAATTATTAAATTGAAATCCGAAATTCGATCATATTTTCTACCAAAATAATTATGCCCACTCTTGCCATAACCAAAGACCCATCTATATGTATTGTTAACAGCAGATATTAAGTAAGTAATAATTATCATTATCTTTTTCGTCCCCCTTGCCACACAATTTATGCAACCTCAATTGTAAGCACGCTCAAGTACTAAAGTTTAGTTTCATTTGGATGTCATGCAAATATTAGATATTAGTACTTAACCTTTATATGGTACATATATACTATATGTAGAATATTCCCTCAACTAAAATAACTGAAAGTCTCCTGTTTACATTCACAACTAGTATAAATAGACAATTTAACCCACGTTCATCTCTTGCACACAAAACCAAAAAGACACAGAGACACTTGTATCAGATACATATATGTGTTCCTGAGAACGTACTCGTATATTAAGCCCCTGTATTTATCCCTTAGACATTACCATTATTATTAACGTCATTATCCTGTTTATAAGCCTGAGTGTTATAGAAGAGGAGGCATTACATGTGCTGTCGTCATTTTGAAAAATGTTGATATTTTAATATGTGGCTTTTTTAGAGCATAAAAGCGGTATTTTGCTGTGGCTTTTGCGGTTCACGTTGTAATTAGGACAAAGTTACTACAGCAAGAGCATGTAAAATATTATTGACGTTACTACTACAAATATTTCTATATGTACATATATGCAGATTAATAACTCTATATGGAATTATTGTAATATTGTATTGTAATAATCCAGAGACAAAAAATAGTGAAACTACGAATTTCATTTGTACATCTTTTCTCCTTCGTTAAGGACTTTACATTTTATTTAAGAATGGTTACTTAAGAATGTCTTTTTTTAACTAAAATGTAATATTTTATTTAGTATTATTAGTGTCCAATAAAAGGGAAGGCACAAAAAATAATTCCTTTCGAAAGTATATCATTTTATGTCCTTAAAAAATTTTCATCAAAAAAACTTTTAATTGGACCCTATATGGCCTTGAAATTCAATGATTTTACCCCTATTAGTTTAAAAATTATAATTGACTTTTTCACGGCACAAAATTAATTTATATAGAAATTTTTATGTAGCAAATAAATTTGTATAAAAATAACCATAAAATTTTAACCACTAGCGAATAATGTGTGTTTAGAGTTTGTTAATATGTACTTATGTCCATATTATTGTAAGAACTAAGGGAGATAAGCTCATAAAATTTCGTGTTTTTCTTCCTCTTTATGAAGTTAAACTTTTTTTCACATTGAAAAAACACACACACACACACATTCTTTAAAGTGAACTTTCACACATATACTTGTAGAAGGATGAACAAGCAACAAATTGAAAAAAATCCGTTTTTTATATTGTATATCATAAAATTTTGACAATAGTTTACGTACAGAATGATGGACACAGTTATGCGAATACCCGAACACATGCAGAGGAATGACATGGTGATGGCGCGGCTTAGGAAGCCATAGTATGGTATTATTTAAGCTATGGATTATTGTGGCAAAAAAGTGATAATTACCTGCAAATATGTATATAGGAAATGACTTCCATCACGAATAACATGTTAATATTTACATTTACCTATTAAATTATCACCATCTGTTATCTTATTGGTAAGTTGATACAATCATAATTGCAAGCTATCATTGATTTTTGCCCTAACCATATTATTATGTTCATCACAAGTAAGTGAAAAGTCTTCAAATACATATTGTGATGTTTGTCGGAATTATATTGCTATTTTCATTAGAAGAGTATGAGAAAAATAAATTTTTAAAGATGATTTTAGTAAATTTTGACCGCGGGTACGACTCAAATGGTTCATAAGCTGGGTCCAATATTGTCATACTCTCTCCAACATATCGGCTGGTATCTCACGAATAAATTCATCAATATTGGCTTCCAGAGCGTCAACCGTTGCCGGCTTGTCTCTATAGACATGAGCCTCAACAGAGCCCTACAAAAAATAGTCTACAGGCGTTAAATCACACGATCTAGGGGGCCAATTGACCGGTCTCAAACGTGAAATAAACTGTTCTCCAGTGGGCCATTATTTCAATGACCACATGCCATCGTACGGTAGCGTTCGCCATTCACAGTAACGTTCCTGCATTCGTCGTCTTTGGTAAAGTACGGTCCCATAATCCACACCAAACAGTGCATTTTTCGGAATGCAATGCTTCTGGCTGCTCTGCACACAACATACGGCGATTTTGCTTGTTCACGTATCCATTCAAAGAAAAAATGAGTTTCGTCGCTGAACACAGTTTTCCGATAAAGAAGCGAAAGATGCACTTTCTTAACCGGGCATGAATTTTAATAATAAAACTCAATAATCTGCAAGCGTTGTTCGTTTGTATGTCGATTCATGGTTAAATTATAGATCAAACTGTACATGTTTAATTGTAACATGTTACTCGAAAACATCTGAGCTGCCAAAAACAGTATTGTCAAAAAAAAGTTGCTAAAAATCTCCCTTTATGTGCACATATCTATTACGCCCCTTTTGAATTAGATAATTTCGTTTGCCATAGTTCAGCTGGGAGAAAGCTATAGAAATTGTGCATTCCTTTATCTATTTTTCTTTCAGCTAAAATGAAACTTGCGCAAGAAAAATTGCCCAGTCTGAAAGGAAATGTTGCATCACAGAACATACTTAGACATGTATTTATTATTTCTTTTACAAAATGTCAACGTCAATCTAACTTTTTCCACTACAGCTCCCCATATAACATATAACGTTTATTTATTGATGTTTGGAAATTGTGAGTGTTAATTCGCACGTGTACTTTTGTTTGCACGTTATGTTTGATAAAAAGGGTTTCTATTGACATTGTAAAATAGCAAGATGTTGAGAAATTTTACCGATTTATGTTTTTGGCCGTACGGACAAATCAAGGGTCTTTTCAAAGTTCACTCAAGATAGATTCTGCGTTATTATAGGTTTATTACACATACATATACATATACATACATACATAGGTATTACCTTATATAGATACATATAAGATAGCTTAAGACCGACAACGATCGGAACCGATTTCTTAAAGTAGTTGCACTTTCCAATTATTCTAATGTCGGTTCAGCAAAATCTAGAAAATTTTGAGTAATTCACAACTCTAGTTCACATGTCCTCTGTACATTTGGGTCCTTTTCAATATTTGTATTCTCATTATGTTTTATATTTAAAAATTATCAGGAAAAAATTTTTGCCTCAATTTGAAGTAAAAATATAGAAATTTAAATATCTTTGTCTGCCTTTATATTCATACATTCATATTTATAAGTCGCCTATTACTAAATATTACAGGCATATACTCGTATGTATGTACATATTGAGCCTTTACTGCAATAGCGTCATAACTCAAAATATGTCGTTTTTCAGGTTATATTACGAAATTATTCACCATGTCGTTTTTTATATTCTGTAAAAGTTTCATAAAAATATTTTGTATACTCCGCGCTTGTGTGTAAATTCAAAACTTTAAACTCAATTTCTGCAAAACAACCTATTTTGAATTATTACGTTATTGCAGCAAAGGCTCGATATGTATGTAATGATGTATTAATATGTTTTCATGTTGAAGCATTTAATGCATTCGAGTATCAAGAACAATGCTTTACTGTTCATTGTGCATCCTTCTTTCTATCTTGATTATCACTATCACCATCTTTCTTATGCTCCCGAGTACGTCTGTTTGATGTGCTTACGTATGGCTAGTGATATTAATTGGGTTCATTTGCCCAAAATATTCATGACTATAAACAATTTCCAATCAATATTGGACAACTAAGTAAATAATGTTGTGATAATAAAACTGTTTAAATAAACGTTAATTAGGAAATAACCAAATGAATCTAAAGAAAAATAATGGAAAATAGTGTTGCAACAGGTGGCGCAAAAGTAATGTCATAATTTTAAGTGTCATAATATTGTTTTCATAAAAAGTTTATTCTTGAAAAGTGTATCGCTCCATGGTCAAATGCATTATTATATTATGATTGGTAGATTTATGTGGCTGCCTGCAAAGCAATACAGTAGAAACAAATTATTTTGTTTTTACATAAAAAATCATTATTACGGCTGTAGCTCTGTCACTGACAAACTTATATGGAAGGATATTTTAATGTCCCAGTTCAGAAAAAAAGTAAGTCATTTTTCAACATAATAAAGATATACTCCGAATCGGTGAATAGGGATAAATAGAGAACATCCTGAAATGACAAGTCTATGTTTAAATCATTGTATATTAATCGAATTTGCACTAATTGCGGATCCATATCCCAGTATTTTCACTATTCTTTGTAGCTCTTCTTACTGGATATAATTGTCGCTATCATGTCACTTTAGCTCACAAACAAATGCTCCGCAAAAGCACTAAGTTGGAGACAATGCAGAAGCAGAACATTTTGCATCTTTAAGATGGGGTTCGTTCGGAGTATTTTATATTAGAGCGTTCTTTTTTCTAAAAAAAAAAATGATTTAAATTTTTTTCCTTTCAAAGAGATTAAAATGCAATCCAAAATATCGGCCAATTGCTCTCCACGGCTTCGGTGGCATACCTCTATACGATGGTCCATATTTTCAATAACTCTGAGACATAATTGAGCCACAATGTCGTTCATATGCCGAATTATCTTATCATTAACCTCTTGAATTATCCTTGGCTTATTAACGTGCACTTTTTCTTTTAAATATCACCAAAAAAAGAAGTCCAACGGTGTCAAATCACATGGTCGAGGCGGCCAATTGACATTGCAACGACGTGAGATAACACTGCCATTGAATTTCTCACGCAAAAGAGCCATTGTTTCGTTGGGTGTGTGGCAAGTGGCATTATCTCTTTGGAACCACATATCGTTCAGGTCTATATTCCCCATTTTTTGGACACAAGAAGTGCGTTATCATTTTGCGATAGCGAACACCATTCACGGTAGCTGCTTGGCCGACCTCATTTTCGTAGAACTACGGCCCTTACTTTTCATCTTAAAAGCCATTTCAAGCACATTGAGTATTTCAATTTAAGGCAATAAACAAATGCTCATTTACTAATTCCACAACAGTGCACATGCACATTTACGAAGGTATTTATTGCTGTTTTGTCTGCAATGAACTTTATCTATGACCCTTATAGTCTACTGAATTATATTTATCACGAGCGGAAACTTAAAAATTTTGTAGCATTTATTCATCTATGCGTGCATTAGTGATAAGAGTTAAAATCCTAAATTACAATTATATACGCGTATATTCACACATGCATTTTTCATATTTTTATTTTGGATATTTTGCATACAAATAAATCAACGATGTGTTAAAGAGATGAGAATGAAATTAAGTTTCAATTTGGGAATATGGCGGTTCCTGGCGAAAATCTAGTTAATAAACTGATTAATTTGCGGTATTTGAGATGCAACTGTTTCTTGCAGGACACTTAATCTATAACTAAACAGCGAAATATAATAATGGCATTACCAAAATTACAAATACATACGCGTATATTCACACATGCATTTTTCGTATTGTTATTTTGGATATTATACATACAACAAATAGACAAGAGTGAAATTGAGTTTCAATATGTGATTATAGCGGTTGCTGGCGAAAATCTAATTAATAAACTGATGCAACTGTTTCTTGCAGGATACTTAATTCCTAACTAAACAGCGAAATATAATAGCATTGCCACAATAGGAGATTAAGTTGAAAGTGTAATATTTGTTATCGCAATATTCCTTGACCTACTATTAAACTTATCTTAGTATTATAACGAATGAGTTTTAGGTTTAATTGCATTAGAGGTAGTTTTTTATATTCCCTAAATTGATACTTTGTTTAAAAATTTTGCTATACAATTTTTTTGATTTAATTATAAACTTCCACTGACAAGGGCAAGCAAAGGAATAGCAAAATGTGGCAAATCAATATAATCAAAATTATCTATAATAAAATCGGCCTTAAATTCTATGCAAATACATAACAGGTTGAGCTAACATTGCATTATATAACTTTTTTTAAAGTGCGAAACAAATTTCACACCCTTTTGATTATTTGCGTATTTACCTTGATTACTTTACAGTTTTTGCCTTTGATTTCTACTTCTATTTTGCTGTTTTTGACATTGAACAGTGAGAGTTGCTTTTATTATACTTGGAAGTTTTATTATTATTATTATTATTATTATTATTATTATTATTATTATTATTATTATTATTATTATTATTATTATTATTATTATTATTATTATTATTATTATTATTATTATTATTATTATTATTATTATTATTATTATTATTATTATTATTATTATTATTATTATTATTATTATTATTATTATTATTATTATTATTATTATTATTATTATTATTATTATTATTATTATTATTATTATCATTGCGGGAAAGATTCCGCATACCTGTATATCTTATGAGAATTCTCCAGAGTTATCTTAGGGACCGTACACTCATATACGATACACCAGACGGACAGAGAGTTAGAACAATCACATCGGGGGCAGCCCAGGGATCCGTTCTTGGGCCTGACCTCTGGAATCTAAGCTATGACGAGATATTAGGAATAGATATGCCAGAAGACACACACCTTGTAGGGTACGCGGACGACATAGCGGCGGTCATTTCGGCACGGGACGCGGACGACGCTAAGAGAAAATTAAACCAAGTTATGATAAGGACTCGAGCATGGCTCGAGGACCATGGGCTCGAACTTGCAGTAGACAAGACTGAAGTAATCATGATGACACGGGGGCATATGCCTCTAGAAATTAGCATGCCGGTAGATGACATGCTCGTAGTGACGAAAAGGGCGATAAAATATCTGGGCGTACAAATCGATAACAGGCTCACTTATTGGGCCCAGATTAAACATGCGGCTGCAAAGGCAGCAAAAGTTTCAGGCATGTTGAGCAGGCTAATGGCAAACATTGGCGGGCCCACACAGAGCAAGAGGAGGCTGATTATGGCAGCCACAAATTCTATACTGCTATATGGCAGCGAAATTTGGGGCAATGCACTGAGAGCAAAGTCTAAGCGTAAGGCTCTAGAAGAAGTCTAACGCACAGCCGCACTCAGAATCGCCTCAGCCTACCGTACGGTTTCAGGCGCGGCGGTTTTCGTAATAAGTGGTGAGATTCCGGTTGATCTCCAGGCGCGCGAACGGAAAGAGGCATGGGACTCTAGGGGGGCGGAAATTAATATTAGTGCTGCAGAGCGGAGATCTGGAACCATCCAACGATGGCAAAGCAGATGGAACGCAGAACAGTCCGGTAGATGGACGAAAAGGCTCATTCCTAACATAGGAAAGTGGACTCAAAGGAAATTTGGGGAGATTAACTACTTCCTGACCCAGTTCCTTTCAGGTCATGGATACTTCCGGAAGTATCTACATCGTATGGGCAAAACAGGTAATTCCAGTTGCATCTACTGCGATGCAACAAACGACGATGCAGAACACACTTTTTTCAACTGCATCAGATGGAATACTGAGCGAATCGCATTAAGAGAGCAGATTGGCGTTTTCACCCCTGCCAACATAGTTGACAGAATGCTCGAATGCGAAAACACATGGAATGCTGTGAGTAAATACATCGAGTATGTCTTAAGAAGAAAGAAAAGAGACCTCGATGCACGGGAAAATGAGTCCCCATTAACGGAGACTCAGCAAGAATGAGCCAGCAGCATGAAAATGACGGACCCAGACGTGGGTGTTACGAGCAAAGTCCTTCTTAGGAGGATGAAGTTTCTGGGCCTTCTTGAAGTAATGTAGAAAACAGTCCCGGGAAGGCATCCCACCAGAAACGGAGGAGGGAGTTTTTTAGTGGAAACACCACTCAACGCAGTCGACGACGGTCACTGTAAGTGCGAAGGCATTTTCAACCCTACCTCGCCCGTCAAAAAAAAAAAAAAAAAAAATTATTATTATTATTATTATTATTATTATTATTATTATTATTATTATTATTATTATTATTATTATTATTATTTATTAGATTAATATAAAATATTAACCTAATTTACAAAACACACTAGCAACCAGGGCCTACGGTGCAACTTGGAAGTTTGTTTGGTAGGAATTCTAATAATTTCGCATTTCACAAAGGTGAAACATTACCATATTTCAATGCACCTTCGTGAAATACAAAATGAGGTCCTTAATGATCAATATTGCTAAAAAAAAGTTTAAATACAGTAGTTCAACTGTTGTTAAAAAAGTTCTTTCAAACTCATTTGAATTTTTTATATATGTGTACACATACACTTACAAATAATAATTGTGTTTTTCAAAAATACGTTACTTTCTTTGAAAATTGCCACATATGAGGTAATAAAATATCATATAATACAAAGAGTAAGAGTAAGTAAGACTAATTTTAGAAAACATGTTGTCTACAAAATCTTAAGCTACATGCAAAAAAAAATATGGTGATGCAATCATATCATAAATTATCATAAATGTTTGCCCTGATCAAAACATACTACAATGTTCATCACAACTATTTAAATTGTCGTCATAAATAAATTGCAATGTTTGTCACATTTATGTAAGTGTGTATATAAATAAATTTATTTCAAATAAAAATTTAAATATAATTCTTAAAAATAGGAAAATATGCTTATGTGGGCATTTTAAATAGTTATGATAAACATTATGGTATATTTTTGATTGAATCGTGAGAAAAAATGGCAATCAAATGTGTATTTGCAGTGACTAATATACAGTGTGTGAAATAAATTTTAAATGCTGCATTCACCAAAATGCATGTGTACATTTTAATAGTCATGTAGAACAGCAATTGAATTTTTAAATTTTAATAACTATATAAAAAAACATACGCTTAATCGACTAATATATCTAAATTATAACAGTTTTCTTATCAATATTTACGCCTTGTGTATTAAAATTTAAATGTATGTATTTTTTATTAGTATTTGGTGAGACGTGGAATCTTTTGTGCGATCTCTTTCGGCTACGGATAAAGCTTGCGAATCTGTTGGGTTAGAGATCAGTTACCAACCTCGGATTCAGTGTATACCCTCCGAGATGCCCAGTTCTTTTTTGTACAAAAGCCCCGAAATCACATAGGACATACCTTGGTATAACATAATCTTCATTGCTTGTCCTTAGTGTTACCTACAGTGTATTGACCAGAGTGCCATTTAGAGTATCCTGTCAGTTTTTTTTCCCATGATTTGCTCGTTTCCTTAACATAGATTCCTGCTAGCTGCCCTGGTAACATGTTACATATACCACGTGATAGTTGCAAAGCAGTATATGACAACTCAATCAATACTTTTACCTCTTTCCCTTCTCCTTAAAATTTTTTAAAGCACATATATATGAAGGTAGCGTTTGTCGGATATTTAAACATTGGAACAACATACACCCATTAACGTTTTACTATTATCCTGTGTGGAGCCATCAGTACGCTAAGCCTGGCAAGAATATTCGTGAAAAACTTTTTCGGCTATTAAGGAAATAGGACATCGTAGTCCTTGTATATATACACATATATGTGAATAAATATCGCAAGTGACACTTTATATATGGAAACAACATTTAAAAATTAAAGAAATATCTTCTGAAAATGCCAAATTTTGTGGTTTAGGGATTGATATATAAAAACATATGCTTACATATGTACATATGTATATACATAGATAAAAATTTCAACATTCGATTTTATTTAAAAGTGTTTTATAACTATTTGTATCGTAGGCTCAAATGCTATTGTGTATGTACGAGTATACAAAGTGGAGCAGTAGTAATGTCATAATTTGTACTGGCTGCCATTTTTTTAGAAATGAAAAAAAAAGTTTGTTTGAAAGTGCAAGATTTAATACATTAATTGGAAAAAAATTATATCGCTCAAATGGCCACTTCCCGAGTTGATGCATAATTGCGCCCATTTTATGACATTTTGAATTGTTGCTCGCAAAACATTTGGCTCCAAATTGGCATTTCTTCTTCAACTTTGGCCTTGCGTTCGTGGTTTGTTGTGGTAAACGCGAGATTTTAAAAAGCCTCGAAGGAGGAAATCTAGCAATCTGAACGCCCAGTACCAATATCCAAGATGGGAGATCGTTCGACCTGGAAATTTTTGTCTCAAAAACTCTATCTTTGCCCGAGCTATGGAGTGGTGCCAACAGCTTTGGCAAGAGCCGCGATGTTCTCGGTCGAACGGGCTATACGAGGCCGGACACTTCTTGCGGTAGCTGTAGAGGACACAGTTTACACGAAGCTTTCAGCAAAATGGTCAATTGTTCGAGCGCATGGAATACGACGATGAAATTCACGCAGCTTTAAAACAACTTTAGGTGTGTATCGCTCATAGCTTGCTGACAACTAATTCTATTTATATCTACATAATAAATGTTGAAGCACAGTGACATTTGGTGCCATCTGCAAAAATGACAGCCAATTCAAATTATGACACCTTGTTTTCTATAGAAAAAATCAAGTCCTGTTTTTTATTACTACCCTCACACTTTTTCAATCGCTCATGTTGTGATTTCTGGCAACAAAACATCTCATCACGTTTGACCATGATGATGACGCATTTTCCTACACCTCACTGGCAGCTAATGCCACGGGCATTAAAAATTTATAATTTTTGTAGGGCACTTATATAATTGTCCTTGATTATTACGACTTCATTAACTTTTCTTAATGGTCATTAATTATTTATTTGGCTTTTTCATGAAACGAGTTTCGTTATTGAATAACAAAATTAAGTGACTTGTGTTACTAGAGATGATGCTGTCGTAATGAATATAACTCGGCTGGGTAAATCTGAAGCAACAATAAACAACAAGTTTTCTGCTAAAAATCAATTTGCTTATGTATACATATATAAATATTTTGTTTTAATTTATGTACATACGGCTGCTTACCACGTTATTTTTATATGAGTAGATATAAATTAGTACCAGCCTATAGAACTGCCTCATAAAAACATTTTATTTACTACCACTATTCACCAGAAGTATAAATAGATATTTTATATTGAAATAACACATACACATATGCACTTATTTGTCCAATATAGGCACACAGTTCGTAAAATAAATGTTTGCAAAATTAAAAAACGTTAAAAATTTTAATAATATCTCTATATTTTTTGACCCATTTATAACAATTTGATTAAAATATTATTCAAGCTTGAGTTCTTATTTAGTGGTTAAACAATTTTATAAAAAATTATCAATATTTCGATACTCACTCAGTATCATCTTCAGGAAAATTCTATTTTTTGAAATATCGATAATTTCAAATAAAATTGTTTAACCACTAAATAAGACCTCAAGCTTGAATAATATTTTAATCAAATTGTTAAAAATTTTAAACATGCAAAGATATAACCCAGGTAATGTAATAACAAACGCAAACAATCGTCAATTTTAATGGTTGCTAGGACTATGGGAAATTTTATGTGACGATACTGTGAACAATGGAAAAGAACAATACATACTTTCGTCACATTTACTAGTCTACACATCTGATATTTAGAGTGATATATTTTTTGAAAATAGTGTCATAAATTTTACACTTTTAAATAAACTTTGTATAAAGAGTTCTTTTTTCATTTATAATAAAATAGCAGTCAGTTCAAATTCTGTCATTACCTTTGAACCACCTTGTATATCAAAGAAAAATATTAGTCAACTCATTAAAATTGTCATCTTTAAAGTGCCTAGATTTTAGTGTTTAATAGTAAATATGAAGATGCATGCAAGGCTCAAGGTCAAATCTCATCTGATTCCATTAGAGAATGATATATAGTTCCTAATGATTTTCATGATTAGAAAACACAAGTTTTACAAGCCTCATCAGCTATTCCAAATTAATCACTTTCTCCATAATTATGAAAAACATAAAATAACAAACATCACTCCCTACTGGCGATTGATGAAATGTTAACCCAATTCGCCTAACAAATTTCTGTTCATTTGCTTACCAATACAGTTCAACAAGTGCACACAATGTTTACGACTGCATAATTCCGAATCGCAATCTTTACATTCTTTGAGTAGTTGAACGCAAGCCAATGCCACCATTTTTACGATATTTACTTTAAGAAATACCGAATTCGTTTAATAATATTGAAATTATGGTATTTAGGCTTAAGAGACTCAAAGTCGATATTATAGCGTCTGAAATGCATATAATGCCAGAAAATCTGTTTAGCTCTTTAGGAGCTGTAATGCCACATTTATGTACATATTGGAAGCAATAAAATAAAATACTTGCCTTTATTGCATATTCGTATTTGCTTATCAAGCATATGAAATTAGTTCAACGATATAATTTACACAAACCGAATAAGAAAACATAAAAAAGTTTTAAATCATTTTTTTTCGATTTGTAAACACTTAACAGGCAAACTGTGAATACCCTGATAAATTTATTCCACCAAATCCGCTGAAATCAGATACAGTTTGCGAATTAAGTTTTAGCTTTCAGTTTCATCGATTTATCTTTAGAAGGGCCTTAAAGTTGTTATCTTTAACAAATTTTACTACGTATGTTAATAATATGATTGTCATTAATGTTAGTTTAGTTTTCTGTGTTTCTAAATACCACTTGACCAAAATGAGTCAGTCTTACTTAGACAAATCTAGCAACTTCGTTTCAGTTCACTAACGATATTATAAATGAAAAATAAATTAAATCTACATAAGATCGAAGCAGCAATCTTTGATTTAATATGTCATTAAGTCTAAGCATGTTCATTGGTCAATAGGGTTTTGTTTATTTGATGTCAAACTAAGTCGATTTTAATACTTTTTGAATACAAATGAGTGGAGACTGTGGTCGTTATTAAATATGGTTGCTCCTTCTGCAATAAATTAGATTAAGATCAACCAATGGCAAAAACGTTTATGAAATTTTGCGACTATTTGATATTGATAATTATTATAAAAAATCAAAAAAAAATATTAAACTACTTTTTTATATTCTCAAAATTAAAAAAGCAAATGAACGCTTCACTAGTAACAATTTGTACAGTCAAGAAATGTTCCTGTTTTCAGAGTTGCATTTCTTGAAATTGTCATAAGGCTCTGTTCATAATCAGTTGTGAGCAAATGCCGACCCAATTTTGTCGACATCGAAACGAAAATGCAGATATCCGGATGGTATCATAATCTCATGGACTTCAATACTTTAGCGGCATAAGTACTAAGCGCCTACTGAAGTTGAAGTTGACTTGAAGCAAGAATTTACGAACTAATAAAAAATTGTTGCTGTCGTTGTTGTTCTTCGTATTCCATGTCGAGTAGTTCAGCGATTTTCAAAACGAAATGCGATCTTTTTAAATCCATTTATTCTTAAAATTAACGAAACTCCTATTATTACTGTAATAAAAATTACTTAAATTTTTTAAGACAAATTATCGTACTGCAGGTCGCATATTTCGGCGATTTTCAAAGTAAAAACATGAAATATAGTAATTTAAAGAGATTTCGTTTATGGAAAATTTAAAAAAAAATTTTGGTAAATTTAAGAAAACAAATTTTTTCATTGATATAATTTAATAATTTTAACTTCCTCACTCGGAAGGGTGCTTTTTCGTTGTCAGTTTGCGCTTTAAAACTTCAAGAGCAGAAAATTTTACTCTTTCTTAGAAGCAAAAATGCTAAAGATGCTTAAAATATTTATATCTTAAGCAAAATTTGTGTTAAACTAAACAAATATGGCGCACTTTCTTATCAGTTAGCTACGTACCTTTGCAATTAACTATACAATGTGTAAGACATAGTAAATGTCGGCAATTCGTTTTACGAAAAATTTGCGCTTAATTACATCTCTCTTAAGGTCACAATGCGGATAATAGCACGTTTTTCCCTTATTTAAATACACTACTTATACAAAATATTGCACTTAGCTGCCTCATAAAATGAATGTAAGATAGAAGTAGAAAAATAATCATAATTTTTATGTTGTTATGTTAGATGAGATTTTACTTTTTTTGTTTTGTCTAGTCATAAAATACATTAAAATTTCATTTTACATTTTAGCAAGAAACATTTTTAAGGTCTATGAAGGTGAATTGATTACAAAAGATTAGATAATGTTATTATGAAAGTCCTTATAAAAAAGCTTATGGAGTTTGATATTTAGATTCCATTCCGATTCAGCTGCTTAGACCACAATCTTGGTACTTCAAAGCGAAGGAATATTACTGAGCACTTTTCTGAAACACTTATGCATTGGCAATATATCTGTGGCAATTAGGGGTAAGTGCTTATGTCGACTTAAGCTCTAAGAAAATCGCACTAAAAAATTCTTTGTTTTAATTTTTCTTTGTCTTACACTTAAGTGCACCTTGAGGCAGGTTAATCGCATATGTGCTGTGTAAAACAGCTAAGTGAATACCGCATAAGTGCACATGCGATGCGGTTGTGTGTGTAACCCTTGAAAACATTTTTCGCAAATTGCTTGCCAATTTGTATGTGCAGTTAAATATAAGTCTTCAAAAAAAACTTTGTTAATTTTGTGACTTTACAAAAAGTTCATAATGAATATTTATTTGCACTATTTCGTCAATAATTTTGAACGAATTTGAGCAGAGATACCATGGCATTCATGTTTAAACTGATTTGTTTATAATTCGTATTTCGGAGTAAAGTAATCAAAATGTAAATTAATAAAATTAAATTAACTCAACCAGCCAAATGTGCGACCAATCCATTCCAACAAAGAGTTAACGATGCCAGCCAAGCCAAGCCAGTAGCAGATATACTCTAAAATGCAAAACAGGCAAATAATTTTTGAAAATAAAACACTTTATCCATCTACCAACCAACCACCTACGAACTGTTCGTATCGTGTTACTCGAAATTGCCAAACAATCAAAGGGCAGTGAAAGTTTTTTTTTCAACTTATTTGTTTCTTCTTCCATTCCAATCTAAAGTAAAACATGTGCTAACAAAAATAAAAGAGTGCTCTGTTGGTGGATAGAAACGTAAACGTCTTTTGCAGCCGGTGAATAGACTGTTTTAAAGGCTGAAGAAAAACGGGCATGTTTCATGACTGTGGACACATGCATCATAATGTTGTAGTTGTTTGGAATGAATATTATGGCAATTTGCATACAAAAACCTTAATAAAACATTATCTTACACCAAATTCACACAAACAAGCGTTTACACATCCCAAACATTCAGTCTGTTTGTGCCATCAGCAAAGAAACAAAATTATATGGACAGATAATTGGGTTGGACACAACAATATTCAAATGAGTTGGGTGGTCGAGGTCCATTGGGACACACAAACACACACAGGCAGTCACGTTGAAATCGCAACAGCTTAAAGGTGTGATGAAATTGATTCTCTTTTACCCCGTTGGCGTTTTTATCCACCAAAAAGGGATGAATTACAACAGCAGCTGCTGTTTTTAGTCGACTCTTAGGACACCGATTTTTTTTTTTTTTTTTTTTTTTTTTGTAAGTGGGTTCCAGCAAAGTCACTGCAGTAAACTGTGCTGCATGAACGGTAAACCCTAAAGTAACCGATTTCGAGGCTAAAAGAATTGTTTAACTAAATTCATGAAAAAATAATCAACAAATTTGTGTCCCGAAGAAGCTTATTTAAACTTTAGCATCTTTCCCTGAGAAAAGTTATTCTGGATTAATTTGTAATTCGAGGGCTTGTCGACTTGTGTTGCGTCTATGAAATTATTGTATATTTCAATAGGATAATCGGCAGCTTTTTTAAGTGATAACCAAATTTGTAAACATGAAGATAAACTTTCTTTTCGGTGGAGAAATATTCGGCAGAAGTGGCAAAGGATCGTACTCTACAGCAAAGGATCGCGACAGTCACAATGGTTTCTACGGCGATCTCTGAGTTAATAATCCCAATAGGAATATATTTAAGGGCTGTATCAACACCTCGAAGTAGCTGTAGATGATGCAAATACGCGAAGAGCTAAAAATAAAAAGCCAACGGCGTAAGAATTATACAAAACTAATATTATAGAAAAGATATGGACATTTAAAAGCTGCGTTAATATTTTAGTTACGGTGGTTTTAAGTTTTTCATACGATACTGAATCAAAGTCAATGCACATCAGAAGAATATGAAAATGATTGATGGTCGTTTAGAGGATATCAAATCACTTTAAGATTGACGACAACCGATAGAAAGAAAAGTCTTAATTTCGTCACCGAGGAGATAAACAAATATTGAAGCGAAAGAAAACGGAAGAGAGATCATGCATATAGGGAGCTGCTGCGACGTTTTGTGAACTGGAGTTCAGGTTTTGTCTGAAGATAGTTTTAGAAACATCTCCTTGTGCGCCAACAAGGACATCAAAAAGGTATTCAAATTAAATTCAAATGCATTAAAAATATCACCTAATAAAATAAAAATTTCGAAAATTAAATTAAAGTTTGCAGACTTCATCCAGGAGAAGCTGAAATTATTGGCTAATGTACAAATCCGACTAGTTGCAGCCTGTGACTTTTAGGCATTTAGAGTAGCAAATGGTAGTCAATGACTACAAGTCGAGAGTCAGAAATGATTCATATCAAAAGCGAACTCGTATTAAAAAGTCGTTTAAATACTAATTAGAGAAACCATATCTGTAGATGACAGTGGCTTTGGAAATTGGAGATTTTATTTCTGAATATTGTCTATTTCATTTTACATTTTTAATTTGAAATGAAGGCGTTGAGGGAATTCATTATGAATGTTTTATTAAGCCTTTTCATTTTAATTTACTGAATTGAGAGTAATCCAGTAATTTAAAATTTTAATGACGATTTAAGAAGGATTTTCTTTAGTATTTCTTCTGATTAATTTTTTTATAAAATAAAGCTTTAACTGAGAAAATCGCTGTAAAAGCAAAAAGGAAATTTTCATATTTCCAATGTTGATTTTTAATCGATTACTCGAGCCAAACCATTTAGTATATCGAAGTGCAAGGATATCAAAGATGCACAGCTGCATTAAAAAATGTCAGAAATGTTTAACGATTTGATTGTCAAAAGAATTTACAGTTTGTTGAATTTGTTGATAACTACGGATATTGTGAAGACCTCAGCAACACGTCTAAATATAGACTGATTATATGAGTAAACAGCGACAAAATATGTACCCTAAATAAGTAGAAAATTTATTTTTAAAACTTTCAAATTTGGCTGTGGTGGTATGAATTAGTTATAGTTCTCACTAAAATCAAATAAAAAGTGCTTTAAACTGTTTAGTGTTTGTAACAATTTCTAGAAATGTACTCCTGTCATTTCATTATACGTTTGATAAAACTTAATAAATGCCACTTGTGGTATAACTTTCTTCTAACTGCATTTGAGATGTAGGGTGTTAATGTAAAACAAATTTGTCCAATATAAAATGAAATTTGGGTTAAATTTTAAACTACTACATGTCCTAACTAGTTTAGCTAGTTATTTAGTATTCAAGAATAAATTCTTCTCTTGTTTTACCCCAGAATTTCACTTTATAGAAGAGGAAAAATTAAACTTTTTAAACATTTTTTCGGTTTCTTCACTTCCTTTTAACTAAAGAATAACAAGGGGACAAATGTTTTTAATTTGTTTTCAAGCTATAAAGACAACAACTAAAATATGTATATACATATATATAGCAGTATATTCTATATCCCATCATTTGTTTTAAACTAAACCTATAACATTTAACAGGTTTTGAAAGAATGCATTCGTTACTGTAATTTTATACACCTAAAATACTTGTTATCATTTCAGGTGAATTTAGATAAAGCCATGCCAAGTGTCATTACTGTGTATCACATGTTGCGAGAAAAGTAACACTAATGTTTTAATCCCTGCAATTCAGAGCCATCATTATAAATTGACTTTAGTTAAAGGTAGGATTTTATCGAACAGATAAACAGTTTCTAATATTACAACTTTACTATTACAACTTTACTTTAACATATATTAAGCGATTGGCACAAGGCAAGTTAATTCTACCTGCAACTTTTATCGCGAAGTCTTGTTATTTGAAGTTGCCACATTTTCATAAGTTGCCATACTTTCTACTTTATTATTGACAGTTATATAATTTTTGGAACGCTATCTCGCCGATTGAGTTAAATCTTCCTCGAAAGATTTTATTTTATTTAATTTTAATTTACCAAATTATTTTATTAAATTCTTTAAGCTTCGTCTTCGTAATTACAATTAGTTGCTTTAACTCTTATTTTATTTTATACTAGCTGACCCAGTCCGCGTTGCTGGCCCTAAGCAAACATTAGTGTTATATTACCACACGATTTAAATTGAGCTTTTAACGAAATCTACGGCCTTTAAATAAAAATCCATTGAATACCTATCATAAAGTTTTGGAGTCCATACGTTACATATATACTTATATCCTGTTTTATATGTATAGATCTTTAACTTATTGTACAATGTTGTACCTTAGTAAGCGCGGAATATCTTGTTTTATTGAATTGTGTAAATATTTTGGAAATAAACCGAAAACTCGGATTTTTTAATGCAACATTTCGAAAGTTTTAAAATTTTGATATTGAATCATTGTTAACATAGATTTTTTGTAAATATCTTCGGAACTACATAACCGATTTAAGAGTTTGATATCTCGTTTTGAAGAAAATGACAACGGCTTTCAAAAAAAGTAAAATAAAATAAAAAAGCACAAAAAATAAATATATGTATATGTCATTGGTGGTGCAATATGAAATTTGGATTCCGCCCACAGACCGAAAATCAGACTTCACAGTGTCACTCGCCCGAGTATTCTGAAGGGTCCCTGAAAATTTCGTCAAAATCGGCCCAGCCGTTTTGGAACCATTACGTTTCATACATACATACATACATACACACACATCCTATTTTATGTATATATATAGATTATATCGCTATATCTGATTTATGTTTTATGTATCATTTCATATTATTCTTCTATTTTAAAGCATGATTTTTCAGCAACTTTCTTTTGGGTAACACTGTTTTTGGCAGATCAGCTGTTTTCGTGTAACATGTTACTGTTCAAATTTTCAGTTTTTTGTATAATTAAACCAACGCTTGCAGATTATTAAATTTTATTATCAAAATTCATGCTCGATTAAGAAAGTGCATCGTCCACTTTTTTTCAGAAAATTGTATTCAGCGACGAAGCTCATTTCTGGTTTAATGTATACGGGAACAAGCAAAATTCCGTGAATAGCAGCCAGAAGCATTGTATCCCAAAAAGTGCACTGTTTGATGTGGGCCGGTGGCATCATTATTTTTATTTTTTTGCTCAAAATATAAAAGCTGGACTTGGCTGTCATGTGGTTTCAACAAAACGTTGCCACATGCCACACAGCACGCGAGACAATGGGCCAATTGAGAGTTGGGTGGACATTTATTTCACATTTGGGTCCTGTCAGTTGGCTACTTAGATTATGCGATTTAACGACTTTAGACTATTTTTATGAGGCTATGTTAAAGCTCATGTCCACAGGGACAAGTCTGCAACGACTGACACAATGGAAGCCAATATTAAAGAATTTATTCTTGAGATACCGGCCGATGGAGAGAGTATGCCAAAATTGGACCCAACGTATGAACCATTTGAGGCGTAGCCGCCGCCAATATTTACATGAAATCATCTTTAAACGTTGAATTATATAGATTGTTCTATCGAGTCAAATAAAGATTTCATACATTTATCTAAATTCTATGTGTTTTTTTTTTTTTAATCAAATCCGAAAGCTCTTAAAATATCAGCCGATACTTTCTTTTGGTTTATTTTAATTTGATTCTGCTTCATATTTTAACATTTTATTTTCTTGATTTGTTTTAAATGTTACATATGGAATTACAAATTATATTACAACTTGGTCTTATACCAACAGGGTCACATAGATCTCTATTCGTTTGTAAGGAGCCAGACCAGAAATCATAGGTGGGAATCGAACCACAACGAGGTATCCAAAATTTAATTAATTTAAATGTTATTTTAATTTGAACTAGTTTAATATATTTTATTACAATAAATTGAATAACTTACGTTATTAAAAATAATTTATCCGAAAATAGATTTCATTCCTTTAATTTTCTGCTTTCTATGACAACATTCTCTCATTTGATAAATGACTACTATAGAGATGTTTGGATGGTTGCTTGGATGAATGACTGGATAACATTCAAGATGACTTTTATACAATTAAGACAAACATGAACGAACACTTGCATAGTTTCTGCCAAAAAAGAAGAATATGTTTCTCTTATATGTAAAAGAAGCAACAACAATAAAATAATAATTTGTTAAACAACATAAAAACTATGGCAAATTATTACTTCCATATATTGTGTTGTCAACTTTTGGGCTTCTGTGGATGTATTTGTGGTTGCTGTTTGTACGTTAGTTCGTTTGTCATTGTTTGTAGATTTAAATTTAAGAAAGTTAAAACATTTTTTGGCTTTTGTTTTTAACATAAACTTTAGCTAACTTGTGCATAAATTTTATTAAAAAGTTTCTTAAATACTTTCTCAGATCTGCGTGTGTGTAGCCAGAACAAACATACTCTCGATAATTGGGAAATCCAAGGCAAACAAGAACGGGAATTGAAGAAATAAGGAGAAGAAGGATATGAAATAAAGTTTTGAGAAAATAATATAATAAACGAAAAAACTTTTCGTTGATATTGAGAATAAAATGCAATTAATTTTCAGGTAATCAAACTGCAAGATGAAAACTGAATAAAATAACGCAATTCAATTGTCTGTGGGCGTGTGAAAAAGGATGTGTGCGGAGTAGATTAATGGAATCATTTTGAAATATTTTTATATTCACTCTTTAAAAATTCAATAAACATTGTCATATTTTAGCAGATGTTTCAAAATAAGTTAAAGCAATTAAAACTAAACTATAGCATGATAATTTTAAATACCATTTGATATCGATTGAAGTTTCTAATAAATTGCTATTGATATTTTATTCTCTGTAATTTAAAAATAGTTTGCAATTTACCACGATGAATTTCTTACATTTAACAAACATTTTATTTAAAAAACATTTTCTAAAACTTAGTAAACGTTTAGTAAGTTTTAGAAAATTCTGTCATAAGTAATAGAAATTGTGTGTAAGAAGTGATTCACTTTTTTCCTGCCTGACAGGTCTTTAGGAAAATTTACTACAAAATTAAAAATTAAATCTTTATTCTTATTATAAATTATTTGAACTTATACATCCAGCGTTTTATTAAATAATTTCGCTGCTAAACTTTTAAACAGAAGATTGATAGAAAATAATGAGTGTTTGAAACTCTTTTTGTTGTGAAATTAAAAATTACAAAATAAAAATATTACTCCCGTGATGCATTCTTCCTCCAGTGAAAAATACTTTTCTTAGGGAAACATTCTCCCTCCAACGAAATGCACTGGGAATTTTAAGAAAATTCGTGTATTGTATTTTAGCAAAATTCGCTAAATTTGAGTAAATCGTTGCACAGTACAATATTGATAGTCTGGACAATTAAAAGAAAGGCACTCTCCGAAATAAATAAATGATCGGATTACAAAAACGCTTTAAAATATAGTTAGAGAAGGCACAAAAAAAGAAATTTTTTTCGAAATTTACTGATTTCTTATAAGAAGCTTGATTTCACTTTTTGTCATTTGTTATTGTCTTCGTCTTGGTAATTTTGTTTTTAATTTCTTTCAATTTCATTAGGACTTTTAAGTTTCAAAAGGCCCCTAGCAGGAATACCTAGGAATATCATTTTGCTATTCGGGATGTTTAATACACAAAATATATACCTTGAAAATTTATCGTATTTTTATATTAAGGACTTCATCATGATTCCATCAGGAACGTTATTGTATTCTTCAGTATCACTATTCAATCATTCGTTATTTTCATTAGGGGTGTATACATCATACATAATATATCATACATAGTATAAGTTTATTATTTACGTGCAATCGTTACTCCTTTGCTTTGACAGTGGTGTTTCTTAGCCTGAGCTTTGTTCTTCATTGTAAAATATATTCAAAATATAAAATATATTCAAAATATTTTTTAAAAACATCTAGTAATATATTATGACAGGCATTCGATTTTTAAAAAGGGGACGTTTTTGAAGAAAAAGATTTTATAGTATTCATTATATTTTCAGGATTGATAGACTAAGTAGCAGAAAACTTTTAGAATCATTAATTTTCAAAACATGAATCTCACTTCAATCAATAAATGTTATGAAGTTTAGCGTAAATTACGTGACACAAACAATTTTGGTCATATATCTGATAGTTTTGGATGACATTGTCTAACAATGGAATTGCTTTAATGAGCAATTTATTCTGTTTGACCCTGAGTCAGCTTTTGAAAATTATTTCTGGCATTCCTTTTGGCTTTTCCATTTTTGCGTGAAGCATTTTAATAAGGAGTTGGACTGCGGGAAGATAACTTCAAACTTTCTCTCCAAATATTTTTAGAAATTTTGAAAACTACTTAGAAATATTGCTATAAAAGACAATTCGAATGCTTTTTGCATAAGATCTCTGAAGAGCTAATCAAAACAGTTACTGTCCGAAACACTGAGTTACAAAATAAAGACATCGTCCGGATCATAGAGGCTATAAATTGGTAAATATTCTTAAATTGTAGTTCATTATTATTTGTGTGCACTTTGCGGCAAACGAAGTCGATCATCAATACCGGCTCTCTAACGCTTGGTAAGTTATATTTAGACGGCCTGTTAGATAATTAATCGGACAATACTATCATGTCAAATGAACGGTAATAGGGGGAGGGAGCCTCCATTCAAACTTATGGCGTTTTCATTTCTAAATAAATATTGTCCTTAAAATTGGTAAAACATTTTACATATTGCGAAACCCCTGAAATGTAACATGTTTTGCACTCTACTCTGTTCCAGGGAATGCAATAGAAAAGAAATTAAAAGAATTTAATATCAGAACAAACTTCTTTATAAAACTAAAATAAAATTTTTACACGCTATAATGGTTAGAGATTAATGAAAGATTTTATACGAAAATTCGCTTTGAGTCTTCGATAAATAATTATGAATAAAATTTTTACTTAGGAAAATTATTTACAGTCATTAAAACATGAGTAAAAGGAAACAAGAGAATGTCAATGTACTAAAGAAATTCTTATACTATATACTTATACCGAGCTATTAAGCGTAGAGGACACTGGGCCCGTTAAAAGGCCTTATATAGGAATCTCTGGGTCTTCCAATCATATTGCAAACTCTTACAAGCAAAACTTTTGCACGGTTTACTCCTGAAAGGATTTTAAGTATTTTATTACTAAAGAACTTCTGCTGAACTATTAATTTAAAGGTGGCAGGCAACATGTTTATTAAATTTTTATTTTTATTAATTTTTTTTATTTATACACAAATATAATTAGATATTTATGTATTGAACATAATCGTTGCTCACAATGAACACTTCAACTTTTTGAATGATTTTTAATGATCAGTTTTTTGAAACGGCCATTGCATCCATTTGAAAAATTTATAAGAAACCGAAATTGCTAAGAAGTAGGAGTGTGTTTTTTAAGCGAAGTCTCACATTTTCTTGGAAAGGCCCGCAAAACCAGCAATAGTTTATTTCGCTACTGGATTATTAGTACGAAAGTTCTTAATTCAAAATCGTTTAATAAACATGCACGCAGGTGCACATGCGCATAAAATTTTCAATTTCCTTGAACAGAATAAGCAACAGAGACAACAACAATGTCTTTGTTGTCATAATCACCTGGCGCAAGACACATGTTTGGAATTGTACAACAAACACAAAGAAAACAGTAACAAAAACGGCAAAATTACGGAAAAAGAATGGATATAAAATACCGAAATTAGTAAAAATTAACATTGACCATTATAAACATGCATTGAGAAGAAAAATAAAACGGTGAACGGTGTATTTGCCTCAAATCAGGGATGGGAAATTAATATTTATTACACGATTTTTAAGTAATTTTTCAATTTCAAAATAAAGCAATATAAGTAGTAATTTTTTTCGATCTAAATTATTAGAAGTAGTACTATCTACAATTTTATTGAAACAAAATTCTCTTAGTTGAAACTGGATTGAAAAAAGATTTACGAATTTGAGACTCAGCCGTATCCTAAGTTCACATTTACGGTGCACCGAAACTAGGTAAAGATTTTACAATATTACCTCACAACTATCGCCATCTTTTTAGATAATATCGTCACAATGAAGAGCATTTTTTTCGAAGGCTGTTAAAGAGTGTGATGTAGATCTCGTTAACTGACATAATGAGGTAGGAATAAAATCACGGAAGCCGGCTCAGTCTTGGACAAAACATAGAAAGGAATATACATATTCCCATTTTAGTTTTATCGAAGAGTGGACACGGATAAAAAAAGAAGTTTGAAAATAAAATTATAAAAAACTTGGAACGCTTTAGCTCTAATTAGGAAACATAACACAAGTTAACTAATAAACTTTTGGTAAAATAATTTACATCTTTGGTTAAGATCAATACGGGATGCGGAGGCCTTACTTTATTAAAGCCTTACTTTATTGGTCCCCCTGGAATTTTAAAAAATGTAACAGTGCAACTTGGAAACACCGGCACTTTTCTCGTTAAAGTTATTTCATTTGAGTTGTGTCTTTGCTAACAGCCGTTGTAATAGAGAATGTTTAGTTTGTTGGCCACTGTACCGTGGTTGCATTTACTGCTCAGTTTGAAATGGAGATTTTTTCGAGTATTTCAAAAATGTTATTAATAACAGAAATAAAATATTCAAAACATTATAACTTTAAATAATAAAAAAAAATCATCATACTAGGAGCATATTTTCTTTTATGATAATAATATTATTGTTGCATAATACATGGTAAGATAAGCATTCGCACATAAGGAAAAAGCAAAACATCTGTCGTTGCTGTTATATTTTATGTTTTCTACAATGCAATAATTCTAATTGCGATTCTTGTGTGGGAATTTTAGGTATCGAAATTTTAAAATTGTTATTTTCCATCCCTGGCCAAACAACGTGGTTAGTCTGACTTGTACTCAAACTTGTGCTCAAATCGTAAATGTAATTTATGTACATATTTTAGTTGTTTTCTGGACAACATTTCAACGTATTCCGTATATGGAAAAACGAGCTGTACGTTTAGATAAGTCAATACCAATTAATATTAGAGAACCAACAATTACCTAAAGAAGAAGGTTGTTGTGTTTTGCGAACAAAGTAACAGTTTTAAATTACAAATGGGGAACTAAAAAGATTTTTTAAATGGTGCAAGTAATTCACGGTAGTGCCGGCCTATCAACAAGATCCAAAATGCACCCAAAAACTACAATTGTATAACGTTTTCCATACATGGCATGAGTCCTACTCGCGTAGCTCGTTGTGCTAGAACTAGGACAATAAATTTTCTTAGGAATGATAGAGGTAGTAGAGGCTGTAAACATTTTATATGAATTTCTCTAAGTTGGACTTGGACAGGACATATTCCGTGTGAGAATTTTTTCTACAATGCGCAGTGCGATTTACTGCCATATCGCCTCACAAAAATATGTGGCCTCAAGGAAAGACGAATTGTTCCACATTCCACTTTGGCAACGTTAAAAAGTAGCGATATTCATTCCACAGTCAGCTACTTTGCAACTGGCGATGTTATGCAATACTTAATTCAGATAATGTAAGATTTTGACTTGCTTTATTAGCTGACATCACAAGTTCATGGCCTTTATAGTTTTCATATGTAGATTAAAAAGCCGAAATGTATTAATGAAAACTATTGACATAAAATATCACATTTTCGATTTTATTTCATGGTTTTGTCATTTTTACTGATAAAATTAGTCTTGATCAACGAAATATCGCGGATGAAGGGAAACATTGTTCAGCGACATATGTACATATGTATGTGTGTACATACATCAGTAAGTATGTATGTATGTATGTATAAATTATAAAACAAAATGAGCCCGGTTTAAGGCAAGTGATAAAACCAATAAGGCGCACATGCGCTTTAATGTGATTATACACGTATGTATATACACATGCATGCATATAAGTTGTATATATTCAATACATAAGTACTTACAGTGGTATGTATAAGTACCTATATTTATAAATATTATAAAACTATATGCCACACCGACAAATAGACAGACACATGATCATTCAGGCAACCAAACAAATTAAACAAAATTAACCGGCTTGAAACAACAACAAAAATTGAGTTCTTTTTATATACTTCATTATAGAGGTCTCCAGTCAAATACATACTCAAAATTGAAAGTGAATTTATTTTTTAAAAATTCCTCTCACTCTCTCTCTCTCTTGACAAATATAAGGTAGAGAAACTAAACACCATGTGAGGAGTACCAAGAAAATAAACTCACTACTTGAGTCTCAAGGTGGTTTTGATTTAATTCATGTTTTTGTGTTTTTATTTTATTTGGTATTGTTCGTTAATCAGGGTTTTCACCTTCTTGCAATTTCTTCATGTGGAACCACAAATAGTTGACGGTTTTTATTACGGCGGTACAGACGTGGCTTGCACTTAAGCTCTCAGCACGAAATTAAAGACTGATTTATATTTTAAGTGTTCGGATTCCAAAAAAAACAAAAACAAATACATATATAAGTCATTTAAATAGGGAAATTCAATTTTTTCCAATTCAATGAAAATTAGTTGAGCTTTTTAATTACATATATAAAAAAATAAAATACTAAAAAAAATTAAATTGATTTCGTATCACAAGCAAAATAAAAATTAATAGTCATTATGTCAAATAGTATAAAAATATTTATCATACTTTTAGCAGTGCTGGGTTCATTAGCCAGTGGTAAGTTTTGAAATATACCATACTTTAAATTCAATTTTTTACTTAAAAATGTATACTTGCTTTTTCTAAAAGCAATTGCAAGTATTTAATACAATTAAAAATTTTCGCAATTTTATTGATATTTATTTAATTAAATAATAATTTTTTTATTAGTATATCGTGTTTACTTTGTGTACACGTTGCAATAAAATGTAAAATATTTTGTAATTTTTTTATTGTTGTAATATTTCCACTTATTTATTGGATTTTCAACACGATTCAGTGTTGTTGCCTGTTGCCACTGCTGTTTGCAATTTCATAAAAACAATTACGAGCGAAATTTTAGAATAAAACGAAGCTGTTAAGTGAACTATAGAACCACAAATGGTATTACAAATTAATTTACTGGAGATTGTATCGAAGGCCTTTACAATATGGTAGTGAAATGTAAGATCTTTTGGCGCGAGTAGCTGATATCTTTCTTCTGATAGTCGTCTCCTAGAAGAAAACAGACCGGTAGGTACGTTTGAAATCAGAATAGTCAATATAAGTTCCAAGTCGATAACAGAGTGGCTTATAGTCTTCAAAAAAAAAATTGAAAATTTTTAAAACAAATAGCAAACATTAATTAAAATTCGATTTTAGTTGTATTTCCCAAATTTGAAATTCATTAGAAATAACTTAATAAAATTTTTAGGAAAGATTAATATTTCTAATAAAGACATATAATATGACATTTTAGCCATATTCCAAAATGCATGTGAGGTTAAAGTTTATGAAATTTTACCTTTTATAGCGATATTTTTAGCTTCAGATATAATTCAAGCTTTTTTTGCCACATTAAAGGATTTTTTATTGTTATTTTTTAAAGATGACTATTACTACGTTTATACGCACGTCTTATTTGCAAATAAAAAAGAAGAATGTTGCCGTATAACTTTTTTATTGTAACTTATTAACTCACTTAAACAAGTCGTGAATAACGACACTATTTGCAAATAAAACGTAAGACGTTGCCACTTCATGAACGTTTTTTGTGTTTTACTTACCAAACAATCATATTTTCGTCACATGGCATCACTAATAATAACACAAGTTCTGTATGCAATTTCCCGAATAAACAGTGAATTAGTTATTTGCAAATAGTTCTATTTGCAAATAAGACGTGCGTATAAACGTAGTATATGTTGCATTAAGGGAGCGATTTACTTGTCAAATAGTGCTACGAAATTTGGCATGGGAATACTTGGACCCTATTAATAGTAAAAATCAATTTGCAACACTTAAAATACGTGTCCACAGTAGAGTGGAATGGAATATTGAAATTCGTTATTACAGAACATGGAATTTTAATGTTCATCATAAAATCCAAAATGGAAGCGAATACAAATATTTAAAATTTATGTACGACGCTTCGTTCAAAATGACCTTATACTGAAGAAAGTTGGCGGGGCAATGAAAAAGTATATTATTCTCATTAATAGTATCGAAGAAATATCGAAATATCAATATATGAAATATATTACTGGGGGAAAGAGCGTTCCCCAGAAGCTCTTTATATATGGAAAAAAAGAAAAACAAATGTCGATGTGGACTCTACGCTTCTTACAACTTTAATTGCATTTTGCCAAGTTTGTTGTTTTTTTTTTCTACATATCACTGTGTTACATTAATGAAGTGATATGATTTGCTACCACTGGCTGCTTTCTAGTTGCGTTATTTAAAATCAAGTAAAAGGAGCATGACCACCCACCCATCATCAGCGAAAATAAACAAAATTTGCGCAGATTTCATGGAGTTTTTTCCCTTTCGACTGAAAATTTAAGCTTTGGAATAATTGTTAGTTTCAGTCTATGACATGTTCGTTTCTGTCAATGTTTTGAACATGTTCTTCTTTCAATATGTTGCACATCAAAGATCCCAGTAAAAGAAGAACTTCCAAGGGAATCAATAAGAGCTAGAACTTGTGGTACGGAATTAATGAAAATTATAATCTTTTCCCAATGGTTTTGACATAGATTTGTTATTGCAAGATATTATTATATTCTTAGATCCGATTCACTGAATTTGAAGTCATGTTCAAATGTTGTGAAAAAACAATTTTTTGGAAGTACTTCAAATATCATTTGTAGAAACTATCAATTTAATGCTTTTAGCTGAATTATAAACTATCTACAACATATTAAGAATAATTTGTTTTTATTTTTTTCTTCTTTTAATATTAAATAATGTTTTATTTAATGACGATAAATTATTTGTAGTAGTACTAGAAATCGAAGTTTTGAAGTATTAAAAACTTGTTAATAGCCACAGTTTATTTCTTCCTGTGTGAAAATAGTACATACTCATAGGTTCAAGAAAATTACTATTTTTATGTAAATTTGTGGAAATAAATATTTTTTTAAGTGTTAGCCAGATATACTCGCCTAAACTTCCTAAATTTTTCGCTGTAATATCTGTTTAGCAAACTTTATTCTTTTTTAAATATTTTATATCTGTGTATACAAACAAGGTTTTTGTTTTGTTTTCGTCAACAGATTTAATTTTTTTGTGTGAGAAGTTTATAAGAAATTAGTAAAAATTTATTTAATATTTAAATATTTCAAGCATCTAGTTCTTTCTACTGTGAGCTTAATAAATTGATCACTTGCGTGGGTGTTGGTAATATGTAATTTCATGACAATAATTTTTTTTTAATATTTTGTATCACACTTTTTTATACATATATAGAAGCCCCCTCTCAAATATATCAAAAGATACTTAATAAATTAATCAATAATATTAAAATTTTAACGATAAAAGTTAAATGTCATCTCTCAAATTGCAGTTGACGGACCTCTAATAGAATACATGAATTTTTTTAATTTTTTCATGTTAAACGTTTTAAATTTTAATTATAAAAATAACTTACAGAAACAAGCTTGTCTTTTAATTCCTCTTTCAAGAGTTGCTTAAGAGAATTGCTCTTTACGTCGCCACACCTGTAACTATTTGAAATACTTTTGCGTTTTTTATTTTATTTTTCATAATAAAAAATCCCAGTAAAAAATATATGGATTAATCCATAATCGAGCAATAAAGGAGTAATGACTTGGTCATCCATTTGGAGTAATAAGCGAGCTATCGAAACTTTTTGTTTGTTTTGTTGTTTATGCCTCGCTTAATACTCCAAATGGATCAACGAGGGATGTATCAGTTCGTTTTTTGGTTTTTGTTTCTTTGACATAACTGTTAATTGTTGACGTTTTCGTTTTGTTTTTCTATTTAGTCAGTTTAGTTTTTAAAAGTGAAAGACGCGTTTAATTTTATTACACATATTACATTCATAAACCATGAATTTCAACGCGAATATAATATACAATAAATGAATATTTTCTTGTTTTTGTAAAAAAATAACCAAATTTTTATTTTATATGAATGTTTACTCCATTTATGCTCTTTTAGGAGACAAAAACGATTACTCCCTTTATGCTCTTTTAGGAAACAAAAACGATTACTCCCTCTGTCGGCATTTTCAAGATCAAAGGGAGTACTCCATAAGGAGCTTAAAAGGAGTACTCGTGTCTTAGGACATGCTGTGTTAAAAATCCAATGAAGTCCGGAGTTTTATGGAGTAATCCATTACTCGCAAAGGAGCGCTCCAAGATTACTCTTTGGATGATCCTATTTTTTACTGGGATTAAAAACTTACAAATACAAATATTAATAATAATAATAAAATAACATAAAAAAAGAAGTAACGTTGAGTAGAGCTGTGGTCTGGTGTGACTAGTTTTTCTGTTTTAATTTCTTTCTTCTCCATTTTTATACCGAAATACATATAAAAAATGAGCAACTGGCTGCATAAAAATAATTTGCATCCTATATTAATTGTTTTTGTTACTAGTATCATTTTCTTGCGACTCCAAATACCAACACGAACACTATCAAAAGCGGCAACAGCGGTAGCAGCCACTCGTATACATGGATTTATGCATCAATATATAAAAGACGAAAAATATTATGAACAAACGAATCGTGCCTTTATGTCTGTTATGAATTGAGTAATATTGCAAATGGGTTAATATTATATATGTACACATACATATACACACATACGTATGTGTTGCGATAGGTGAATGCCCAGCGAACATGAGCAATCGATATGATATTGAAAATGATTTGAAATCAAAATCTTTTTCAAATAGAATTTGTACGAGTACATAAATATTTCCCATTTTAAACTTTTCCGAAATTCCAGCAAAGTTTTACTGATGAGCTGACTGACATATCTGACTGATGTAGCTCCATATACATACTACCACAAATAAACTTTTAAACTGTAGATTGAATGAGCACCACAACTAAAGAGGTTGCTTTGGCAGTTTATATGTACATCATGAATAAAGTTTCGAAAGCGCCCAAGGCAAATGTTAAATATAAACTTTAAAGCAAAAATTAAAGGCGGAGATACGAGTTTAAAAGAAATTCAATAGCATGAAATTATAAATCAACAGGTTTAAGGCTTCCAATACTGGTTATCAAAGCGAAAGGATGCACTGCCAGGAAATATCTCGTGCAATAATTGAACTGGTTTCATTTCACTCCATCGTCTTATGGGAACCATTTCATATCTCAATTCTAAACAGGTTTTCTTTATGAATACAACTCTGTGAATGCGATCCTGGCTCTATAAGATTTTTGAGTACTTTTCAAAGTTAAAAGGGGTGTTTTTTCTATTGCAAACTCCTACACTTATATTCCACGTACATTTTAAACTCTTCTCTCTCATCTGTTTTGTTAGAGACTTTAAATTGTCCTTAAAATTAAATGGAAATTTCCTTAGTTTAATTAAAATAAAACTAAGAACAATTTATTTAAAAAAAAATGTTGGCTTCAGCATTTAAACTCATATACTTATACACTAAATATAATATGAGAATTCTACTACTTTCAATCGAATTTTTCTACGTGTGAATAGATTAAGTCCCAAAACATATGAGTAAGTATTTGGATGTGATAATTTAAAGATGAATTGAAACATTAAAATTTTAATGAATTAGTTTTGTTATTGGTGTACAACTTATACCCATTAGAATACCCTTGGAATAAACCGAACAAATTCTCATAAATTTCAAGTATTTGACCAGCTGTTTGCTGGGTGGCAATACAATGACAACTTTATGGGTGGGTATGTCATCGTCTGATCATTCTTATACTCTTTTTTATTGACTTTTCCTCTTATCATTAGTGTATCAGTTTTCGTTTTATTATACAATCTATTATTTTTTTCTATTTGTCTATGTGAATGTCTATCAGTCTGTCATCTGCAGTATGCAAATTATGTTCGGTGTACATGTATCTAAAGAATGTACAAAAATTGGTGTAAGAATAGTTTTGGTACCAGAAAAGACTGACAACTTTTGTTAAAATAAAGTTTGCTAAAAATTTTTCAGACATATAGGATAACAACTTAAATATTCTTTAAATAAAAAATATTAAATATTCTTTAAATTATTAAAAAAAAAGAAATCTTCCTAAAATTTATTCTACAAATTGATTTCAAAACGGGCCAATAAGTGTTAAAAATAGTCTAATGTTCGTAGGCTGTGTAAAAATTTCACTGCATTCCTTTTATTCCCTCCTCAATATCTGGTTTAGAAAAATGAAATATAACATTAGTGTATATTAAAGGAAAATAAGTACCTTTCCCCGGCGGTGGAACAAAAATTTCCCATCCCTGATGTGGTATAGTTTTCATATCTATATGCATGTCAAGTGTGTCAGTAAAGTTCGTATTCGTTTTCGTATATGAAGTGGCATCTCATTTATTTTATGTGAATTATTTTTGTCTTTATTTTATATCTATTCATTTTCTTTTCTTGGTGTATGTGCGTGTGTGTGTGTGTGCGCGCGTTTATTTGGGTTGGTTTTTCTACTCTTCTGTAAATTCGTAATGTTTTAATATGTTTTGACATTTTACCGGAATTTTTGGTGACATTATTTAATGTCGTATTATTTAATATCTCTATATGGGTATTGGTGGAGTATAAGTTCTTGCAGTTTATGAGCGGGGAGTTTTCTTTCGGTAATTAAACTTTTAATACGTATTGAAATTATAAATGCGTAAAAGTTATATATCTTAACATATTTTTGTATGTTTTTAGCATTAAGTCGCTGACAGGATTGTACAATATGAGACGGAAGTGTGTTTAATACTTCAAATTGAAAAGCATGTTTAAGATAAATGATGAGCAAGGCTTTCCAGATAGGGGCTGCTAGACTGGTTATGGCGGCCATTTTCTTTTGTCATTCAATGACAAATCTGCTGTGAATTGCACAATTGAATAGAGCGTTTTGTTTGGCGAAAATACTACTTGATTTTATTAGGAAATTTATTTTTAATATATTTCGAATTTGTCACAAATTGTTAAATACAAAATGTAGTTAATAAACTATTCAAGAACTTTATTATTTGTCGTTGGCTTAGCTAAGAATATGTTTGCATTTTATTGGCATTGAATTCTAGGGAATTCTCATATAATAGTTGTTGATTCTAATAAAAGTTTGTAAGTTTGAATGCTTTTTAAACATAAGCATATGTATACTCAGCTAAGCCAAAAAAAAAACAATAAGCTTATGTTCATTACAGAAGAAGTTCATTATAATTGGAGTTCATATTTATGTATGCATGTATATATTTGCCAATGAATAAATGTAAAAAACAATAATAAAATTAATTTTTTTTTTACTTTTCGATATGTTTATAGGACAAAACTATTAATTTATATTGAATTTGTTTTATATAATTTTTGTCACATCAAATGCTAATAGATAATTGTTTTAACGGCTTAGACTATTAGTGAAAATATTAAAAAAAAATTTACTCCTTATAAGCGTAAAAGTTTACAAGCATTTTAGTAATTCTTTACAAGCGAAAGTTCGTTATAACCGAAAAATTTCTATAAGATATTTCTACAAAACTGTTGGGACTGGAGAAGTTGATCATTGTACGCGATAATGCGAATTATTTTTTTTAAATAAATTTTCTATTTACTTTTAACTAGTTCTTGTTATATTAACTTAAATAGGATTGCAAGTAATATAAGCAATTTTCTTTCACAATTTTTTTTTTAATATTTCTAACGAAATCTACTATAGTTTTGTGTCTAATTTTTGGCAACACTAGTTGTTATTTACCCTCACTAATATTACTTTTAGTAATTGGCAACTGAACTGGGGTTCGCTTGCCATCTATAATCGATACATTGACTTTTAATAAAAAATTTGCCAAACAATATTTTTAGCTTGAAAGCCTTTAAAAAGACCAAAGATTTAAACTTGGCCTTGTAAAGCTTAAAATGTTTGATTGAGTTTTTCAATTAAATGACAAAAAAAACTAATCGATAAACCAGACAAAATGTCTTCCAGCTAAAAGTAAAAACTTCATGGTCAATGTTTCCAAGCAGTAACTATAGAAATTTTTGCCAAAAAATCACGAATTTACTACAAGATTTTTATATAAAATATCATTTTTAAATGCCTTTTACTAAAACAACATTTATGCAATCGTCAAGTAAAGATGTACATATGTACATATAAAAATCCAATATGCACAGACATGAATATGCATGAATTCATGTATTTGTACTCGTATGTAAAAGAAGTATATGAAAGTGCGTATGTATTGGCGACCAATACTGCACTTGCATTTAAATTCTGTATTTAATTTTATTTACTTCTCTCTTCTCTGGCGTTGATATTTTTTCCTAGTTCCCTATACCACATTTAAATTAACCGAGATATTTGCTTTTTGTATTTCAAGTTAAACAATGAAAAAAAAAACTGAAGAAATAAATAAAACTGGTTAATATGTTTTAACTCTAGATGTATGTATTTTGAGTTGTTGCTAAAGTTGTACTCGTATTTTGCAGATCAAACCACTTTCTTTGTCATGGATTTTTGATGCTGTCATTGTCGCTCAAGCTTGGCTTGTGTATTAAGCGTTTGCCTCTATGAACGCCGATGAATATGATTTAAAATTCCACTTTTACAAAAAAAATTCCAATGCGACACGTTAAAAATATCAAAATGATTATATAAAACTTTTAATATTGCAAAAGACGAACACGTAATTTATATTCATAACAACATCAAGTGACATTGAGGCTTACAATAACAAAATCTTAATAAGACTTCTGGAAAGTTGAGATTTATAAGATGATTTTGGGTACGGTCAATTAAGGATTATTGATGAGGAAAGTTTTGTATGGGTAGGTGTGACATGAACTAATTCGCAAGAGTTATAGGCACGACAAAAGGTTGGCCATAGTTTATACACAACATACAACAGCCTGTCTATTATAATGTTGGTTTGCATTAAAATAACTTCTTTTGAAACAATGTTTTTTTTCAAAATTATTATTTATTTATTTCGAAAGTTGCAACACATCAAATTGATTAATTAATATACTTATTTTATAAAGCAATTAGTTGATTGTTTGTGTTTGCAAATATGTGTGTATCCCTATGAATTGTCTCTCATTTAATACCAATAAAATATATTTTTTTCGTATATAATACCAATGTATATAATATACTCACCCTGAAGGAAACATGGGGACAAGTGTACCCAAGTCACCAGTTTTGTCGACTATTTTGGTGACTCATATGTAGACATCGTCAACGGAGTTGTCAACATGTTTTTGTTTGATGAGCAGAGAAATTTCTGAGAGCACGCTTATGCCTCTTCATTTTTTAATTGCGTTTATTTGTTGGTGAACCTTTAATCATTTATTTTAACTAAAACTGTAGGGATATATGTATATCAAAAATTGTTTACATGGACCCATTAGAACGACCTCTTCAATAGTGGGTTTTCAATGATAAGTCCATCTTAAATTTCAATAGAAAGAAGTATTGTGTAGAGTATGTCAATAATACTGGTGACAATGTCTACAGAGAAGTACTAGTTCTACGGTCGTCATATGGTCCCATTGGAACTAGTTCGTCACTAGTTCCAACGTCACTAGTGGATTTTCAATGACAAGTGCATGTTAAATGTCAACAGAAAAAAGCATTGGCTGGGGTATAAGTTGTCACTAGTACTGGTGACTTTGTCAATAGTGAATCACTAGTGAATCACTAGTGACATTTCCTTCAGGGCTTGTACATACATATAAGTGTGCGTAAGTGCGTGATATATACAAACAGTATTGTAAATATTTACAAAGCCTATTTATTAAAAAATATCAATATTGTTTTAAACCAATAAGCACAACTACACAAACAAACTACAATAAGAAAAGAATTAATTTAATAAAATATAAATAAATATTAAATTCAAATCCACTGCAATTCCATGCCTTTTTTGCATTTGTTTGCAAAATATTTTGAGTGAGCTAAAAAATATATGTAACGGGTTTTTCAAAAAGCACTTTCTGTCTCTATTTTCAAATGAACGGTATATATATATATATATATATATATATATATATATATATATATATATATATACATATATATATATATATATATATATATATACATATATATATATATATATATATATATATATATATATATACATATATATATATATATATATATATATATATATATATATATATATATATACATATATATATATATATATACATATATGTATATATATATATATATACATATATATATATATATATACATATATGTATATATATATATATATATATATATATATATATATATATATATATATACATATATGTATATATATATATATATATATATATATATATATATATATATATATATATATACATCCGGGTACACCTCGTATATGTGTAGCGCAAGTATTTTCTTTAGTAGCTTCTCCATAACAATACGATTTCTGCCGGATTATGTATTTGAGGAAATTTTATTCCTGTCTCCGCCCATTCCGCGTGGAGCATTTTAATAAAGTGTTAGAATGGGGAAGGTTCGCGAGAGTTTCTCTACAAATATATGTAGAAATTTGGAAAGCTTGCTGGAAATATTGCTACAAGCGAAAATGAAATTTCGTAGGACTTAAAAAACGAATCAAAACTGTTACTGAGTTAAAAATAATAACACTGTCCGACTTAAAGAGCATAAAATGGAGAAAATTTAAGTGTCCGACTTATAAAAGCCGTACTGTATAATGAATGAGAACTTACGCTACGTGTACAACTGAAAAAATCATAAATAGAGAATACGTATTAGTTGTCAAAAAATGCAGATAATTGTCTCCTGCGATGTTGGCATCCAGACAATAACTATGGCCACTCATTTTGAACAAAACATCGAACGTCAATGTTATGATATTAAGGATAAATAATACTACTATTTCAGTATTATCTACTTAAAACCGAGCAAGCAAACCAAAATACGCACATTTTCAGTTATCATGAGCTTTTAATTTTTAAATTTCCTGTACACGAGCTTAAAATTATTGTTGGCACACGTCACGATCACTGCCTTCAAACTTTTCAAGACAGTCATTCAGACAATTGAAAAGTTCCTATGAATTAGTAAAAAATTGTACATCTGGCGGTGGCTGCATTGCCAGGTGTAAGTCCTACATAATGGTGTTTTCAATTCTGACAAGAGGGTTTAAAAAAATACATCGCAGAGAACGTGTTCTTTTCTAAATATGTTGCACAAAACAAATGTAATTATGTAACATGTTTGAAGCTCAACCTTATTTCAGGCTAAATTACTAGCCTTTTTTTCAACTGTACTGTCTCATTTCTTTACACAAATATGGCTTTTATTTTGTTTTTCACATATTTGCTTTTCTACGAAAAGTTGGTGAATAAATTAATTAAGTTTTACATACTGATATTAAATGTTCCATAATTAAGGAATTACTATGCACACACTCATCGTCTGATGAATATGAGAAGTTTATTTTATCACTTCAAGTGATGAGTGACGTTGACACTTCTTTGCAAGCACATAATTATTTATATGTTGTAAGTTGCTAGAAAAGTGAAAGTATAAATGTGTTTATTTTTTTATATTCTATATTCGAAAAGCTTAATACATACATTAACAACAAATATACATTATACAATTATTTTCGTCCTGTAGTGATCTAAAAAATTACATCACTTAATAAAAGTGTGGACAACATTTTCATAGAAATACATTCCTACAGAAGTAAAAATACAATTTGTAAAAGAAATTGTGTATGGAACTTTATTTAATAAACCTTTTCAAAATTGTTAATAAATTATTATGAATATGACAGTTATAATCCATTGAACGTCTTTGGTTTGATTATAATTTATTAAGGCCATTCCCTAATTTGTGAAGAATAACAGCTGCAGCCCTTAAGACTTGCTAAAATCTGAAAACCATTTTTCAAGGCAGTATTGTTCCTCTAGATGTCCTATTTTTAAAAGATATTTAAGACTCTATGTTTACGCATTCTATAGGCCATTTATGTATTCGTATTTAAAATTTGCCATGAAGAGAAAGAAAATATTTACAATATTTATTGTAATAAAATTTTCCTTATTTTAAAGCGAAGAGGAAACAATTATATTAAAATTCATTTTGTGAAAAACTGCCATCCATAAACACACTAACACTCACACACATACATACATACATTTATAAATATTCACATACATTTATGCATTAAACCTGCGTACAAAACAGATCCAAAACGGTTGCAAATAATTCGTAAAACGTATGATGGTTTTGTGTGCACATGGATGTTGTTCAACTTTTTTTTACATTTTAATAAACTCCACTCAATTCAGATTCTTTAATATAAAATAAATTGAACATTGATACTCTATTTACATTTTATATGGGATCATTTACTTTTTTGTTACAGATATTAAAAAAAAACACGTAGAAATGTATGAAATTATTTTGTTTTTTGTAACTTTTTCAAAATGTTGTTAATGTTGTTTTTGTAATTGTGAATGTGTAGTACTTATTTATTGCTGAAATGCTCGTCGTTGTTGTTATATACCATTCACAGTTAATTTTTGGGAAAAAAGTACGTTTTAACAGAAAGTAACCCAGATACAAGTAATGAAATAAATACAGCCTGTATTTGGTGGATATGACAGAAAAAAGTCCGTTGAAAATAATGTATTGTGGTGAAGTGAAAAAGGATACAAACATATGCAGGTTAATTTATTTAAGCCTTTGACAATCTACGTACAGTAAAAGCTGGAAAAGTTGGACACGAGAATGTGACATCGTCTGCCATCGTGGCTAAAAATATTTTATTCACATCGAATCTGTCAATTAAGTAAATTTTCTATAAAAACAGAGTACAAAATCGGTGCAGAATTTTACGAGCAACACACGTGTTAGACTTTGCAACACCCTATCTTCTGGGTGGGGAATTATTGGAGAAGTTATTAAGCATTAAGTGGCGTTATTTTTTTGTTTGAGTAAAGTGTAAGAATTTGTTGATAAATTTCCAAAAAAAAATTGTATTTGTCGTGTTATTTACAAAAATGTGAATTTGTAAAAGGATTGCTTGCTCTTTCTAATAAGCCATCATCACAATTCATATTTTGGTTTGTAAGCATATCGGTTTCGGCAATTTACCCTCTTCAGTGTTATTTTACTTATTAAATCCTTTTCCTGTTGATCGTTATCCTTATACAGCTTTACGCTAGTGTGTCTCGGTATACATCCTGATCTCTCTCTTTGCGATCAAGATAACACTAAGTTTATTTTTCTCTATTAACGGGGCAAGAAACGCGATACTTTTCCCTTCTAAAAAACGTCTCAAGATCTATTGGAGAAAATTTACAATAAACCCAATGCGCATCAAATTAAAAATAATAATTTTCAAATATTTGAGGAATCTTTTGGTACCTCTTACATCGATTAGTATTAATTATTATTTTCTTTTTCAAATCCTAAGTGTATATCTGCCACTGTTTCGTACTTCGCAGGAATAATAAATAGAAAGTGTTGTTCATTTAACAATAACAATTTTCACACAATTACATTCGCTAATTAAAATTTATTGTTTTATAAAAAAGAATAACAGCAGCAAATTACACAGATTTTTTTCAAGAGATATTTCTGTAAATTAAAAAAAAAAAATCTGAACTTTAAAAAAAGAAACATGTCGCAAAATTTAAACAAATTGTTAAGCCTGCCACTGCCACTCACAGTGTGTTGGTGTGAAATAATCTGAATCAGGAATAATCGGTAAAGGGAAACTCGTAGAAATTAAAAGCAAAATTAATTCAATTTGGAACTTTCGTTAAAATTTTATTAAAAAATGTTAGGGGAAAAAATTTAAATAGTAGGAAATGGTTGACATCGAAAACTACAGCTTACAGTTAAGAAAAAATTATTAAAGCCACTTTTATCTTAATGACATCCTTTAAATGAAAAAAAGGTGTAATCAGGACCATGTTCGGAGACATCTAAAAGAAATTATGATGAGGTGACATTTTGTTAAAGATTTAAAACGATTTTTCAGCCAAATGTGTACTGATTTTGATTGTAGAATCGTAAAGCTAGTCATGATGATGTGGCACCAGCGACTGAATAATAAATCACAAACTTATTAAACTTCACTATAGAATATTAGTATCGACTCTGTTAATTGGTTGTTCTATCTTATTTAAGTAATACCTAAATAAAACCAATATATACGACCATATTTTGCTCATAATTATAAAAATTTTTAATTTAATGTATGGGTTGTCCCCTTATACTCATATATTTATTTGTTGTGTGTTTTAGTGTAGTCAATATGCATGATATTTCGCAGATTCCTATGCCAGCTCATCATTAGACCTTGACGTTTATTGGAAATGTATGAAAAGTTTCATGTTTCCACAAATTATCCCAAGAAATAATTGCTTAAGCAAAAACGCAACTTTTTCTTGACTTTTGTTTTATTTTTACACTTTTATGCAATTTAGCCTTGATTGTGGTAACGATATTTGTTCAATCCAACCACGTTTTGCAGTACTAAAAGATTAAATAGCAAGTGAAAAAATCAACAACAATTTAGCTGGATATGAACGCAAGCATTTGTAGCAAATAATAAAAATTTTGTTGCATTTAACACGCAGAAGAAACAATGGCTGATAGAAATTGTACGAGGTCTGTTCAATAGCAAAGCTGAATTTTCATTTTTCTCAAAATATATTTATTTATTCATCAATTTCTATTTTGGCCAAATCTGAAGAATATGGTGGCTGAAGCATGATTACGGTATTCCTTTTGGCCACAAAAAATACGAACAAGCAATGACGATTAAGCAGGTGTATTATTGTTTCCGAAGGTTTTTTTCGTATTGCTTCTCGCAAGCGGCGCCTAACTTTAAGATGATACTCCTTATCAACGTGGCAGGAACTCGTGATGCACTATGCCACGGTAATCGAAGAAAATAGTGAGCAAGAACTTGACATTTGATGGAGCTTGGCGTGCTTTTATTGCTCTTGGCTCACCTTGGCTCTTCCATTCGATACCATCAGCATATACCCATGATTCATATAGAAAAGCATTCAACCTCGTATACTTATGCCACAGACTACAAATACTATATGAGAATTAAAACAGAACTCCATCATATTTTTCTATTTGTAATCAACAAAAAAGACAAAAGTATAATATTATAATAGTTATTTTGGAGAATATATATCGAATAGCAAATTTGATATATATTGTTATTATAAATTTTGTTTTGTTTTTTTTTCCTTTTGCCGTATAAATACTTTCATTATCACCCAAAGGGCGATTAATTATATAAAGGCGTAAAAAGAAAAACAAAAAGACGCAAGTCAATTATAATTGCTTGTTGTGTTGTGATTGTAAAAAAGCTTTCTAAAGCTATTTATACTTTTGTGTTTTTGTTGATTACAAATAGAAAAATATGATTGAGTTCTGTTAGAAATCTCATATAGTATTTGTAGTCTGTGGCATAAGTATACGAGGTTGAATGCTTTTCAATCATGATTTGGCTAAAAGGGTACTGATGATTTGGTTAGCGCCAATGAAATGCAGGCATATACCTAGCTAAGCCAACAACAAACAATAAAATATTAAATAGTTATTTTGGAGAATATCTCGAATAACAAAATTGATAAATATAATATAACAATAATATAATGTAATAATAATATAATAACTATAACTATACAATTTATTATTATTAACTTTGGATTATGGTTAAAAGACAACTATGTTTGTTCCTTGCGTGTGTATCACAACGCGCGCCATACAAAAGAACTGGTTTCCGCGGGCTTTTCCTGCAGAATCTAATGCTTCTTTTTTTGGCATTGGTTGGACTTATATCAATAATTTTAGATTTAAGATTAGAATACTTATTTATTACTGCTTTGATCTAAATTAAAGATTCAATAAGTAAACAGTGTTTCAAAAGAAACGTGTACCTTGAAGGAAGTCAGAAAATTTTTAGATTAGGGTTCGGAAATTGTGCAAACTTGAATCATTTCCAATGATAGCATGTTCTCTTTTTCGACTGTTATTCAATGATTCGGAAGCTATCTTCATTATGCTGAGAAAAGTAAAGATTTTCTGATTTTTTGCACAGAGACTAATATTATATTAAATAAGGATTGTTTATTTGCTAAGGGAAATAAGCTCCACATCTGCCAGGCGTACAAATTCGGCAGTAGTCACGATTTGTTTTTTTTTTTATAATGCGAAAGAAATTTTATCGCTATTGGTTGAAAAAAATTTATATTTTTAAATACTTAATATTCAAATTTATTACTATGGGATATTTTCACCAACTGATTGTTGAAGCAAATAGAGTTTTAAAACCTGTATTATTTGTAATGGCTTAAGTTGTTCATATGCGGACGTTTAATTGTTCGCTAAACCAAATCGTCAATGAACTTTAAGCAGTTTTAAAACATTTAACTTCGTATGTTTATGTCAAACAAATTAAATACGAGAATTCTTTATTCTATATAATTATTACAAAATACATATTACGCTTAGGATGCTTTTATGCAAACAACACAAAAAATCGGTTTGAAAATACTTCTTGTTGTGAAAAAATATTTATTTCTTAAATCTAGATAATAACATTATTAATAACAACTTCCAAATTTTTCAATGAGTATTTATATAAAAATATTTATATTGTATACGAATATTTATTTTCATTATATATGGCAAAAGTTTCTTAATATATTACCAATTGTCATCCTCTACAAATCGCTTTGTGACAGTCTTAAAAATTTTTTAACAAATAGTGACTCCGTGTTGTCTTCTACTCGAGTGTGTGTTACTCGACTGCAAATTTTAATACATTATTGGAAGCAGCATGGAATTAAAAAATTATGTAAACAAAATCAGTGTTTCATAATTTACAATTCATTATTGTAATTACAGTGCCAAAGAAGTTGCAATACAATTTAAAACCAGACAAGGTATTAAAAAAAATATTTTTTTTAAATGTTGGTAATTTGATTGGGGGAAAACTGAATACAGAGTAAGAAAAGCTTACGAATCGACTACACATAAATATGCAAGTTGAAAAAAGTTATAAACAATGTAATTGGTTTATCGCATTTTTTACTAAAGGACACTGGCAGGATGCATAAAGAGAGAATGTAATTTTGTTGGTTAAACAAATATTGATACCCAGAGAAAACAAACCAAAGTTTTTATAACAAACAAGGAATGCAGCTATTGAAATAAAAAAAAATTAATAAGAAATATTGGTTGAAAATTATACAACCAAACAGGAAAAAGTTACTGTGGCGGTGGAATATACAAGAAAAATAGTAAACCAGTCTCGGTTTTCGCCAGACCAGCAGGCGATTAAGGTTCATAAAAATTATGTTTAACGGATTTTTTTACAGCAGAAAGTGCGTAAAATTATGCAAAAGATTGCTGTATTTATTTTCATACATTTTGCAAATTTATGCCACTTAATTCCATTTTTTCCTTCAGTATTTAAACGCTTATTAAAAAATAACTTATTCGCACTGTCGATTGCGCTAAGGGATAAATTACTACCATAAACAATGCTGTCCGAAACTGTGAAAAAATTTTATGTATTTTTATTTTTATTTATATGAATCGTTGCAGTATTCATTAACTTCAAGCATATCTGCCACTTAACCAGGTTGCACACACAGAAAAGATTTATTTAAGAACCGTAGAAAAGAAATGGCAACGAATTGATGTGAATTTTGTAAGTCAACTATGAGAGAGTATATTCAGACAATTATTCCAAATCAAATTTTCAATACACTAAAAATATGATCAATAATATATCAATATTTAAATCAAATTAGAAGAGTGACATTATAATTAAAGCTTTATTCCTTTTCAATTTAAATGTCGGCCATTGTGCCTCTGATAAATATTTGACACATATTTTGCCTCTTCTGCATTTAAAAATATTTTTTTCTATATACGACTCCTGCAGATGGAACTGCTTTCGTATTCTTTGCACGCGATTCTCCCATTTCAGTCCACTGCTTTAACTGTTACTTTGTCTTCGGTGTGAAGCCTCATCCATGGCTACAAATCGGCGCAAAAACTGTAATTCATCGCTGAAAACTTTCTTGAAAGATCTTTTTTATGGAAATATGGTCTACCGTTAGCAGATTTCCCATCTTAAAATTTTCGATCGATATGAGATGTTTTTGGAAATGATTATCATTTCGGGTACCTCATGCACCTACAACTGACGATTATCCAATAACATTTTGTGGATTCCCTTAAACGTTTATAGTGTGGACTACTACGATGTTCATCTTGGCAGGTCGTATGGCTCGGTTAGAATCTGGCAACAAATATTTTACGAAAAAGTGGACTTTCACAAAGTAGAGTAGTAGCTTGGATTTAATATTGGTTGGACTGACACCATGAAAGTAATGAGTTTTTTTTTATTGTTACAAATTCTTTGAAATCGTTTATTTCTGATGGCTCCAAAAAAATTTAAATACGTGGAACCTTGCAACTTTATATATGTTTTATAAGGTTGCCACTTTTAATCAGAGTATTTTTTGCAAACAACTGTCGCCGTCTTTACGTCAGGTCGACCGCTAGGCTTGCCAGATAGCCGGGAATGAGCTTGATTGTCAAGATATTTTAGTGAATGTCAAGTTTCAAGCTCAAGCAATATTTGTCAAGCTGAAATTGAACATTTTCAAAATTAAAATTTGCAGTTGGTTACATCTAAAAAATTTGGTTTTTTGGCAGTAAAGTTTAATTGTTGGCAACATATAATTTTATCCCTGTATCAACACACATAATTTGACTCATCACTGTATTTAGTACGAACTAAGTCCATTTTTTTCCAAATTTAGTTTTCATTGAATTGAACTCGAACGGAAAGAATATAAAAGGTTTTTTAGTTTTATTTTTTCTAAATAAATTTTGTTATCGCTTTTAAACAATATTAAGAAATAACTTTCTATTTTAGTTGCTTTTTTATTGTTTAAAACATAAAAGACATTTCTTTTGGCGCTTACTGTGCATACACCTACATATGTATGTTAAAAATATACAAACGTATATTTATAAGTAACGAACTGAATGAATTTTATGTAATTTTCCTGTAAAGAAATGACTGAATTGTTGAACTTTTTATGTTATTCTTGTTTTTTTTTTTTTTTTTTTTTGTAAGTAAACATCCTTTATTTCCGTTTTTAATAAATAAAGAATTTTTAATAAATTAAAAAAATTGATATTATCCCGTATTTTTAGTTTTTAAGCAAATATTTCAATTTGTCCAGTTCTCTTCTTAAAATCAAGCTCATTTGCACTAAATGTCAAGTTAGTGCTCATATTGAATCTGGCAACCCTATCGACCGCCCTCGTACATATAAAAAAAAGGAAATCTGGATGGTTATTCTCTTTTGCGATGCGTAAGCTAGTTCGATGCGTTTGATATTTTGTTAGCGCAAGATATTTATTTTTAACGAACGATTTTAACATACGCTTTCGTATTGCAGAGTACACTGATGCCAGGTTTGCGAAAGTGAAAAGTTAGATGCGAAAGGAAAATGCGTAATCGCAATAAAGGGTACCAATTATCCGATGAGGTACCATTTTTTCTTACGCATCGCAATAAAGAATAACCGCCCTGGTACATGTTTTGCACTCAACTTTATTTTAGGCTTAGATACTACACTTTTTTAAAGGTTTGAACTACTTTCTTTACTGAAATAATAATTTTCGTAATATATTATTCTATTGTGAGCTTGAAAAATCCATCACCTTTAGTGGGTGCCCATAATATCTCATCTTTTCGTCATACTGACAGTTTAGTCTTGAATTATTTTGCTCCAAACTAATTTACATAAAGCGTTTAAATTCAATCTCGGACAAAAATGTCATTTCATTGCAGGGTAGTCGAGTTATCGGTTACTGAAAATTTTTTTTTTTTTTTCACGCTAATATATGTTTATTGTATCTTCAAATAATTGAACTAACAATAAGTGTTCAAATCTTAAATATATAAATAATTATTAGGCCCAACCAGTGTCGGACATAAACTTAGTGATAATAATTAATAATACATAAAATTCATGTTACGCACAAAAAATATTTTCAAAGAATTTCATCTGGAGAGTTGCGTATTAATGCCGTAGTGTCCCTCTTTTTTAAGCGGATGTGTCCAGGAAAGTTCAAGATGTTACGAGCAAGGGGATTAGGATGGAACTCGAGTTTTGTTAAATATTTTCCAGCATATTTTGCAATTTCAGCGGTCACAAGTGGCATATTTAAATCACGATGTAAAATAGAATTTTTCAAGTACCATGGAGCCGTAGTTATTAACCTTAATATTTTGTTTTGCATTCGTTGGATTCTCTCTACATTGGAAGCTGAAGCAGTGCCCCATAGCTGAATTCCGTAACACCATATCGGCTTCAAAAGCGACTTGTATATTAAAAGTTTACAATCTAGACTGAGGGTAGAATTTCTACCAATCAGCCAATGTATCTGGGTTAATTTAAGCTTCATTTGTGTCAGCTTAGAGTCAATGTGGTGTTTCCATGTAAGCCGTCGGTCGAGGTGAATACCAAGATATTTCACATGTGAATGTTGAGGAACAACTTGATTGTTGATTTGAATGGGGGAACAAGTGTCTCTTCGTAGGGTAAATGTAACATGAACACACTTTTGTTCATTTACTTTTATTCTCCATAAGTTCAACCACAATTCCAACAGGTTAATATGTTGCTGAAGGTAACGGGATGCCTCGTGAGGGTTTTCATGCATACTAAGGCAGGCTGTATCATCGGCAAATGTAGAGGTGAGGATATTACTGCTCAAAGGCATATCACAGGTATAAATCAAATACAAAACTGGCCCCAGTATACTCCCCTGAGGCACCCCAGATGAAATGGTTTCGGGCACACTCATGAAGTCTCCTTCCACGACAGTGAACTTCCGGGCAATAATGTAACTTTCCAAAAGATTTACAATGTTTATTGGTAGATATGTCTTCAATTTTAGAATTAGGCCTTCATGCCACACTTTATCAAATGCCTGAGAGACATCAATAAATAGGGAAGAACAATACTTTCTTTCTTCAAATGTTCTTCTTATGAAATGAACCAATCTATGACATTGTTCAATGGTGCTGTGCTAACTTCTAAAACCAAATTGATGGTCCGGTATGCATCCATTATCAGCTAGAATTGGGGACAATTTTGTCATGAGAAGTTTTTCGAAGAGCTTCGAAATTGTTGACAGCAAACTTATTGGCCTATATGACTCAGCCTTAGTAAGATCTTTACCCGCCTTTGGAATCATTTTGACCATGGCAAGTTTCCAGCTGTGTGGGTAATACTCCAGTCGTAAAATGCCATTAAAAATAAATAACAGGATTCTAATAGCAATACGAGGCAACTGCATCAGCATCTTGTTACTAATTCCATCAATACCCGGGGCCTTCTTTGGATTGGTTTCAGCAATTAGTTTTTGTACATCAAGCATCTTAAACTTTATGGGTCGAGGGGGTAGAGCAACTACGCTCGGCAAATCAACAGCACCAGTACATGTGTTTGGGGTAAATACGTCTTTTAAATGACCAGCTAATATGTTACCTTTTTCAGTATTAGTTCTTGCCCAACCTCCGGTAGAAGTGCGCAGGGGTGGTTTAGACTCAACGGGTGTTTTAAGCTTTTTAGCAGCGCGCCACAAGGAGTAATTAGATGCTGCAGTGACATCGAGACCTTCCAGGTAGTTCTTAAGAGAAGCAGATTTTTCAGCTGAAAGCAACTCTTGGAGTCGTTTAGTGCATTCTCTAAGTCTGATTTTATGTTGGGGCGATCTGTGCTGTTGCCATTCCCTTCTAGCTCTTCTTTTTTCACATACGGACGTTCAATGTCCGCAGAATAAATTCTATTAAACCCAGTCTGCGGATGGGAGGTAGTGGCATGTTTAGCAGCCTGTTTAATATTCTCGGTAAGATTGGCAATGTTAAGTTCAATATCATCGGGAGTTCTAAGCCTGATGTTTTCCGTACAATGACTACTGAGATATTTTTTGAACCCCAGCCAGTTAACACGATGTATCATCTTCACATATGGGTCAGGTAAGTCACTTCTTAGTGGGCTACAAATTGTAACGATCGTGGGAGAGTGATCGGAGGAGAGATCATGTGAAGCTTCAACATGAATTAAATCCCTAGGGATATTTTTCATGACCCCAAAATCTATAACATCCGGAATTTTTTGTATGTCAGTAGGCCAGTAAGTGGGCTCCCCACTAGAAATGACATCCAAATCCATTTTTGAAATTGTGTTGAACAATGCTCGACCTCTAGGAGTAATAAGACGCGACCCCCAGAACGTATGCTTTGCATTGTAGTCTCCAGCTGCTACGAAACAAGGGCCAAGAGTTTTGTAAAAATCCTCGTATTGATCTTCACTGATTGAAAATCTGGGAGGGGAGTAAACTGATGAAAGCACAAGATTTGAACAAAAATTTTCGATGCAAATATTTGTTGCTTGTAGATGGTCTTCACAAGTGTTCTCAAGAATATAGTGCTTGAGTCTTGACTTTATTAGAATTGCTGATCCTCCGCATGCTCTTCCTCTCGGGTCCTTTGTATCATATAAGGTGTAGCCACTCATTTTAAAAAGGCTTCTCGAAGTCAAATGAGTCTCAGATACCAACATTACATCAATATTCTTCACCGTGAGGAAGTGCTCTAGTTCGTTTCTATGTTGGCGAATGCCGTTAGCGTTCCAGAAACATAACTTTAACGTGTTCATGGCTTGTTAACTAATGCTAGAAGCAGAGTGTTCTGCATTCGCAGCATTTCTTGCATCATGCTAGTCATATTTGTCGTAAAGTTGCTTATAGTTTGCACCAGATTATCAATAGTAGCTTCAAGGCGATTGAAATTAAAGCTTGCATTTGCGTTTGTTGTATTGTTTGGTGGTGACACTTTTTGAACGGGAATAGAGTTGATCTTCACAGCGTCAGCATACGATACATGTGAAGTGATTGGTTGGGCCATTAGGGGATGAGTAGCGGAGTACGTATTTCCTGCTTGAGCTGGAGTTACTTTAGGCTTTTGGGTCATAGCTTGTTTCACAAAAGAGAATACAGGACATCCTCTGTAGTTAGCAGTGTGATTACCTCCACAATTACTGCACTTTTTTTCCTTCTGGTCCTTCGACTTATTGCAAATAGCAGTGTTGTGTAATTCACCGCACACAACACAAACAGACGGTAATTTGCAATAAGTTTTCGTATGGCCATATTCTTGACAATTATGGCACTGTACGGGTCCTGAGCGCTTGTGTGGACTTCGACTGTAATTTTCCGGTATAACAGATATTTTAAATTATAAATTGGATGGGTCTCATTTTTCTTCAATTTTATATCATTTGGCTCCAATTCAACGCGAAATAAGGGTTGGGGGATCTTCTCCCTGTTTATTATGTTAGAGACATTCTTTACCTTAAATCCCTGGAGGGTGAGAGCATCTTTAATTTCCTCAGGAACTACATAAGAATCTATGCCTTTCAATACGATCTGTAGGCCTTTAGCACTCTTAAGCTGGAATGTGTAGAAACTTGTTTTATTTTTTTCGAATTCGTTAACCATTTTGCGGAAGTCTTTTTCATCATATATTTGAACTTTTGTTTCATCAATGTTACCACGTTTTATTGGAACAATGTGAAATGACTTTTCACCAATGGCCGAGATTAGTTTTTTAATAAGTGTGTTCGAGTTTTTTTGTCTCAGATAGATTGGTGGTGGTTTTGAAGTTTTTTTCGAAGATTCTTCGGGTTTATCGCTGTCATCTTGTAATATTTTAAACCGGTTTTGACGATTAGCTGAGGCGGCGTCGTTGTCTCTGGATATTTTCGGAACAGATGAGATTTTTGATGAATTTGGGCTTCGCCCGCGCTTTACTACTGTGATATATCTGTCCATTCCGACAGGCACTTTAGGTTTTTGAATATTATCGTCCATTGTGATAACTGGGTTAAGTGATGAACACGAGCCCAGAGCGGATAATGGCGCTGACTTAAATAACGATGAACTAGGCAATGGTAATGTTACCGAATCACTACTTGGCATCGGAGTAAGCGAATTTGATCGCTCACGTAAAATTGGCTTTGCCGTTAGAAAAAGACTGTCATCCAATTTTTTCTTTTTACTGTTTGCATTAAGAGCTTCAGAACTCACAGTAAAATAGGCATTTCTGCCGTTAGAACTCACTTCACAATTTTTTGTTTTTGAGGTACTCATGCAGAGTATTCCTCAGTCACTTTGTTTGTGTTTTTTGTTTTTTTGTTGTTTCAGTTTATACGAAAAATATTATTAATGCAAGTAAAGCAAATTTAACAAAAACTGTACTTATTACGAATCAGTACTTATTACGAATATTTTTTTTGTTTGTATTTTTGTTTGCTTAGTATGTGAAAAAAAAAAACTCCGCTAACACGTCTGTTCACTACGAAGGTTCAAAAACAAAAACTGTACTTATTACGAATCAGTACTTATTACGAATATTTTTTTTGTTTGTATTTTTGTTTGCTTAGTATGTGAAAAAAAAACTCCGCTAACACGTCTGTTCACTACGAAGGTTCAACAAGACTTGGTTACTGAAAATGGTGTCTCAAATTAAAAAAATCGATGTGTATCAATTACAAGGACGAACTTTATATGCCGGATATTACAATGTAGTGATAAGCTTAAAATTGCCTTATTTGTATGTATGAGATTTTAAATACAAACTAGTATGAAAAATGAAGTTATTGGGAATGATGACTTTGCAGCAGCTTAAGCAATTTCCGAGGAAATTATGCCAGAACAAAAGCGCATTTCCTTACATTTTTGAAAAGGCTTTGAAATTTCGGAAAATAATTTCATTAAATTTTTTCGTTTGATTGTTTGCCGAAATAATTAATTGTATCATCATGGAAGCATCATCCTAGATTTATTTTAATTATGTCCCATTTGAAATATTTATATCAAATTATGTTATTAAATCGGTAAACACAGATAGAATTTACACAAATACGACAGAGATTTAAATGAATGTAATCATATTTATATTTATTTGGAGAACATTAAATGGAAAAGTATAAAGAACGTTCTTTTGCAGGTTGAAAAATAATAAAAAATTTACAAAAAAATATTAAATTTTACTTTGCTAAGAATTAGCAATGTTATTTTGGAACATTGATGTTTTGTGATCGGTATGAAGTTAAATAAATTTTTTGATTAATCCTAGAGATTTCTTTGATTAAAAATAAATGTTTTCCTACTCACATCAATATTGTGAATAATTTTCAACAAAATATGCTTATGGTAAAAAACTGGAGCTCTTTATTAATATTCCTTGCGTATGCATTTGAATGATTGTACTTATAAATCAAAAAGCAAATTAAACTCTATGAAATACATTTAAGCACGTCAATATTTGGCTTCAACCTTTGCGTTTGTTTACAACGCGTCGTCGAACACATACGGCGTGTAGTTTCGGTTTTCGTAAAAAATTTAAACAGTTTTTCGTAGTGTGGCACGTTGTTGTCAAGTCCCCGTCTAGACTTGCAATTCTTTTAAAATTCTGCTGTGAAATTGCTTTAGTGTCCACATTAGAAAAAATCTAATCTTGCAATTTTTTGTATTTCTGATGCCTTCTTTTCTCTTTTCTTCATTTTTCTTTTGTTTAAAACGTCAACAATGAAAGTGAATAAAATAAAACGTAAAATACAACAACACCAAACATCCAGTTGAATAGTGAGATTTGCAAAGCAAAAGAAAATTGCAGTGAACATGGAACTCTGTTCCCCTCCCCAAGCTTCTTACCTCTCTCACCTAAAACAACCAAGAATTGCTGCAACAAAATTGCAAGTCTGGACGGGGACCAATTTTCATTTTGAAAAATGAAACACAGGAAACTGTGGAAGTTTATTGCTTATTGCCGGCCGTATGAGTTGCAGAAAGCAAAAAGTGCAGTGACAAAAATATAAAAATTGCAATATGACATGAAACAAGAAAATTTTATAATACAAGTGTTTCATTTTTCTTACTTTTCTTTTTGATTACTCATCATTTTTATTTTTCTATATACTTATATCCCATACCGGTAATAGACCAAAATATTTGCCGACGGAAAACTATGTGTTCATACACTTGGAAAACTAAAAACATAAATAAAAATTGATGGGTAATATTGACATCGCCTGCCACAAGGCTTCAATGTTGATACTAACATAACCGCAAAGATTGAAGCTAAATATTGCAGTGTTTCGAGTCCGCTTTAGACAAGACATTCTTAAACTGCGGAGATTTCACTCTTTCACATATTCCAAATACTGCAGCTAATCGATAGGATTTGTTTATTTTTTGTTTGTCAAAATTGAAGAGCAGCCAACATCCATACATTCATCATACATATATACAAATAGTTTGCACATGCCTGAATAAATTATATGAATTATATTTTGATTTTAACCCACAAATATTTGACAAATTAAGAAATATACATATATATATATATATATATATATATATATATATATATATATATATATATATATATTCATATGTGTATTTACTTATACATATTTAAATAACTAATTGTATTTATAAATCTAATATTAGGAAAAACATTAGTTATATTAATATCAATATTATAATGCAATCAATTTTTAAACACATGACATTTTTTTATGCTGATGGATACTTGCATAAAAGTAAAAATTATTTTCCTCAAACTAATTGAATAAATTTTATCTCTTCTGACAATTGTTTGGGTTAAAATTTTTTCAAATAAAAATTTTAAAACTGAATATAGTGGTGCCTTCAATTTTGCATTTACCGAATCGTAAACATATGGCCCAGAGAAAAAAGCTATAAAAATTAATTATATTGATAAATTTTATTGCTCATATAGTGAAAAAATCTTTAAACTTTCATAGGGGAAATTGTAGCAATCAAAATAATCGAAATGGCTTTTCAAATTATATTCAAATGCATCGAAATTTCTATTGACATCGAAAGCTTGATTTATTCTAATGCTTTTCTTGAATTCTCATCAAAGTTGATTCTGCATATGACTTATTGCATTGAATTTCCACTCATATGTAATTAGTTCACGTTAATGGGAGTTGACTGTAAACAAAGCACATCAAAGAAACTTTATGCATTTTAAAATGAACGTTTAAGTTTAAGAGATGTAGTTAGTTCAATGCTTTATTTACATACAAATTTTTATGAATTAATTTATCATTCTAAACACTTTTAAAGCAGCAAAAATTGCAAACATTTAGGCAAACAAATTTATGCAGCTTTTTTTCTTAATAAGTTTTTTTACTCTAACTAGGAATAAAATGAAAGCCTAGAGGTCATAAAACATAAGTTTACTTTTTATTAACAGAAATTTTATAGTACGAAATAGTTTTAATTCTTTTTTTGTGTGCTTTTTCTCTAACAACACATGAAGTCTAGTGGCTTTTATTGTATTTATTACTAAAAGTTTAGATTTTTTTTGCCCGTAAGTTGTATTCACATGCAACTTTCTATGAAAGTATTTACAGGAGGGTACACTTAGAGAAATGCAATTAAAATAAACGGAAGGCAGCAGTCTGTCTAGGCTCTATTTAATGGGATTAGAGTGAATTTAGTTCTTTAAAAATAAAAGTAGGGGATATACAGTGCAAATGAGACTACCTCTACTCAATCATTCATAGAGTACTTTCCGTATTATTTTCACTATTAATTCCCTCCACTAATTTCTTCCACTAAAATTCTTTATTATACATGTGATACGAAACGTTCATTTACTTTTAAGTAACCAAAGATATCATAATATCTTGCCTAAAAAAATGTTGTATACCACAAAAAAAATGTAAAGTGTAAGAAAAATATCTTAAAGGTCTTAAAATGTCCTTATCTTATTTTCTAGTGTTTTAAAGAAATTCCAAAGAATCTGGATTTTACTAATTTATTCATCAAATGTTGAAAATAAAATTACATGGTAACAGGCACCTTCGCTCATTTGTAATCGAAACACTCTAGACAGGGTGTCTTGGGAAAATCGTACCAATTACCACCAATCTGACAAATTATGGCTCTTTGATCATTTTTTTATTTTATATTTTTTGGAAAATTTTCAATACCCATAGTAATTTTTTTCTAACATTTAATATTTTAGTGATTTTAATTCTTTTGGGCAAGACAATGTCTGGAGTATTAGTAGAACAATGTACAAAATTTTGATTGTGCCTAGTTTAAATAATAATATGTACTGAATTAGAAAAATAAATTAAGCGGGCTATTATTAATATTCTTATTATTATTATTATTATTATTATTATTATTATTATTATTATTATTATTATTATTATTATTATTATTATTATTATTATTATTATTATTATTATTATTATTATTATTATTATTATTATTATTATTATTATTAATACGAATTATGAAATTTTTTTGGGGGATTTAGCTGTCTGTATGCCTAACAGTTCGTAAATCAAAACAACTCATCAGTAGACTTCAACTGTCACATTTTTGAAGCATTCAACCTCGTATGATTTCATTGTTTCAGGTGTTGTTTGCTTTAAAGCTTTGACAAAAATATATAAAAGATAATATTTTATTAAAAATAAAAGCTTATGGATTAAAAAATCCATCTATGTATAAAAGCTTCCATTACAATTTAAAGGAATATTTCGTTGAGTGCACATCCTATAAGTAACATTTTATTCAAATGTATGTACTCGTATGAAGTACTCTTATTAAGCAATACTGTATCGTTTTTTTTAATTTTTTTTATTTGCAGCATAAATGATGTGAAATGTACTTTTTTGTATTTAATTGCAACTTGTAAAAGTAAAAAGTAACTAATATCGCATTCATATAGAATATACGTCTGAATAAGTAAATGAATGTATTTGAGAAAACAAAAGCCAACAGACATTCATATGTACACAGTTTTTATTTTATAATCTCAAGGCTATAAAAACTAAAAACAGCAAAAAAAATATAATTACAAAACTCGATTCTACAGATAGATGTTGGCCTTCCAAAGTGGATACGTATGCTTTAGGAAAAAATTGAAAACTTTACCTCTTTAATGCAAACAGGAAATAAAATTATAAAAGGAACATAATTTTTGCTTTGAAATTGAAATATTTCGTTTCCACAAGTACGAGTGCATTTTTATAGTCAGAGATCGTAAGAAGAATTAATTTTTTTTTTTGTGCAACATTTGAATGTCTTTAGTTGAACAGAAATAATTTGACTCAAGGAAATTTAATTGATGTGTAACAATATTAAACAATTTTCTTTTAATTATCAGTTCAAGTTTTAAATAATTTATGAGCATTTCTCTTGTTCTTCCGCAGCTCAAAAGGAAGAGTTTCAATGCCCCTCACAAGTTGGAAATGGCAATTATGCTGATCCTGTTACTTGTCGTCGCTTTTATCAGGTGAGTAATAAATACAATTAAACAAAAGATTAATTACTTATGTTATGGTCATTAATTTTTATTATTAAAAAATTTATCTGCTTATATTCATATAAATGAGCGCATATTTTTTGTGTTTTATTTTTTATTTTATAGTGTGTTGATGGTTTTCCATATCTAAATCGCTGTCCTTCTGGTCTCTATTTCGATGATCTACAAAAATTCTGTACATTTAAAGATGAAGCCAAATGTGGTCCCTTGGCAACGAGTAAGTTTTCTTTAATTTTTTTTCCTATTAAATAAATGCTAAAAATTATTTTAAATAAAATATATCGGTCTATTTCATAAAAAAAATCTTTATTAAGCTTTGTTAAATAAAATTGATGTGAAAAGAATTATGTTATGAAAATTTTTAGGTGGGCATATTTCCTACAATTAAACTATTTTCTTTATTCGGAACTTTTTAAAACATAAGTTCTTACCTCAAAAGACTTTTTTCATATAGCACACAGGAATTTATTTAGCAGCTTAAAATCAAGCTCGAAGTCTTAGCACAATGTGAATTAAATCATAAGAAATTGTTAAGAATAGTGGCCTTTAAAGCCAACATAATACACGCCATCGGTCAAATTCAGCGGCAGAGTAATGAAAAAATTTCATATTTCAAATGCGGGGCATCCAGCAAAACCGCGGCGAACATTTGCACCATAATATATTTTATACACAATGGCATCCATTCAAATAAATAAAAAATATTTTAATAATATTTAACACTTTGCTTTACTTAAATTTATCTAGCTTTAAAGCGCTTAATTAGTCTCTTATTTTATAAAGTTTTCAGAAAGACTACTTCAGTGGTGTTAAGTCACAGATGCAGCCATATGTATTCATATAGTCGTATATCCACGGTTCTCGAATGGGTTTTAGAGAAATCACAAATAAAATTATGGACTTCCCATTCGCGGTAACGGATGAAATTGAAATAGAAAACCCTACCAACGAACAATATGTCTGTTATGGGGTATGAAGTTATGAAAATTCTGTCAATTGTGCCACATCTAAATACGGTTTAACCACGCAAACCAAATACATTTAAAGAGAAATATCAAACAAAACAACAAAAAACTAGTTTGTTCTATTCTAGATCATATTATAGTGCATTTTCGTAAATGAAAAAAAAAATTATATTTATTTATTTTATAAATTAAGTAAACTAATTAGCCAGTATATTGATTGAAAGTCTACCAGTCTATTAGTTGTGGGTTCACTAAAATTCTTAGGTTAGATTAGGTTAGGTTGATTGGAGGGGTGTGATAGCCCATGTCATACGACATACACTTAAGCCAGTGAAGGCTTGTTGCGCGCTCCCTTTAATTATCAGACACAAAGTGCCACAGTTCTGCGGCAGGATTCGAACCTGGGACCTTCGCACTACGAGTCTAGTACACTACCTACTAGTCTACGAAGGTCAGTACTAAAATTCTTAGGTTAGGTTAGGTTAGGTTGATTGGAGGGGTATGTCAGCCCATGTCACACGACATACACCTAAGCCAGTGAAGGCTTGTTGTGCGCTCCTTTGAAAATTCTTAGTCTCCATTAGTTTTTCTTTTAATTTGGCTATTTTGAAAAATTATATCTCAGAATGGTATCAACCACTTTAGTATTGTCATTAGTGGAGAGGAAAATAATGGTGCCATAATTTCTCCATTATGGCCACAACACATGGAAATGATGCTTCAAAATCTGCACAATGCACATGAAATAAAAAGACACCCAAAAAAGACCTTAAAACAGTACAAAAGAGCATAAGTAATGATCGACTTTTTCAAGAGGCCATTATGGATAAATGGCGATATATAGAAATGCTACTCAGGATGTGTCTCTAAGGAGAACATTAAGTGGTATTTCTGAAATAATCATGTGACGTTGCAAAATAATAATTTTTCTAATATTTTTTGAGAAGTTGTGAGATAATGCTCATATGTTGGAACATCATTAAAATTCTGAAACAAAACAATTTTGGTTGGTTTTTAAAAAATGGCAGGAAGTACTGATCTTAGCCCTTTTTTTAACTAATACGATATATGTAAAAAAAACCAAGAATCGGAGAAGATTGGTAGCGTTTTTAATGAATAAAGTACAGCTTATTTCTTTAGAGATTAAAGCAACAATAATTATTTTCAAGAAATAAATAAGTATCGGAGAGGATTTATAACGTTTTCTGGATAAGTCGCCAACATTTAAAGATATTATTATTATTATTATTATTATTATTATTATTTTGAAATTATGACCACAAAAGAGATTTTGGTAACTAAATGAAAATAAATTTTTTTATGGATTCGATTTCAAATATCATCAGATTCTATTAGAAATTGGTTTTTATTATTGTCGCTGCTAATTGACTTAAAATTCTGTCTCTGTTTATGCAACAAACTCGATATCGAACATGTCGACAGTTCTAGTTGCTATGAATGAAAAAAGTTTCTCTTTTCATATATAGTATGTATGTATGTATGATATTTCAAGATGGAAAATATTTAATATTATCCTTTTAAGCCCACTGTGGTATCTAGAAAATAAACGATATTATAACAAAAAATTGAACTGTATGGCTAACAAATGCATTTCACAAATAGACTCACACATATAACAACTCCCATAGAAGTAAACACAAACAAACAGAGGCACACTCACAAGAAGAATACAATTTAAATTCATACGAATGTCTTTAGCAAAATTAAAATACATACTATTCTTATACTATGACTAGATCTTACCAGCTTCAATAACTGGAATTACTTGCAATCACACACATACGAGTATATTACAGACTAAACTATTGCATGCATTTGTGTGAGTATAGAAAGCAAAAGGATGTTAGAGATTAGGAACCAATTTCCAACAAATGTCGCATAATTCATTTATGGGGCATGCCTTAATATACAAAACATACAAAGCATTCCAAAAAATATAAGGAAGCGAAAGAAGAAATACATTAAATAGAAAAGAAAAAGCAGCAACAGCAGCATCTATTTATAAAGCAAATAGTATAGCAAAAGCACAAAAGTAGAAACAAACTATTTTTTTAATTTTTGTAACTGATACAAAATATATAAAAAACAATACTGAAAAAAATCTTTCCCGTCCAGTCACCAACATTCAGTACTTGTATGCAGATTTCTTAATAAAGTGTGAAAAAAGTGTGTCCTTTCGTTTTTGCATTCAAAAAAGCGTTAGTAAAGAAAATGAAAATATTATAATGTTTATCATCATTTAATCGTTACTGTGTAATTGCGCTCCACTTTAGAGAAATAAATAAAAGTGTTCAAGCACAAATAAAACAGGAAATAGAGCATATTTCGATCCAACAGAAAATGCCGGAAATACACGCTCTTACTAACACAAACAGTTCTGTGTGTTCTACTGCTGGTTCGACTATTTTCTCCTGGAAAAATATAAGCCAATGCTTTGTTAAAAAAAATTGCCATAGAAATATTTGATGCTGTAGTTTGAAGAAATGACAAATCGAAAGGTTTCCTTTTGTTGCTTAAAGGAACACATATTCTTGTTAAACGTTAAAGCTTTATTATATATAATGAAGGCAGTAAAATTAATTCTTCTTTAGCAGAACGATTACAATACTTATCAATCAGGAGTTCTAAAAAGTTACTATACCACAAATTGTCTTAGAGCTCGGAGTATTAATTACAATATATACGTAATGTGCTTTTATAAATTTGGGAAATTCTGCAACAAAAAAAGTTGGAAGATTTTGGAAAAAAAGTTAAAAAACAAAGAAAGACTTTTGGGCAAATTGATTTTAGTCCCAATAAAATAATTTTATATAATCTATAGCAAAATTTTCATAAAACAAGCATATATAAAATATTAATATTGGCGTAATTAACTTTTAAAATTTACTTGTTGTAACGTCAGCTGTTAAAATCATCAGTGAACTTTGAGCAGTTTGAAAACAATCCCCATAGATTTCCACACTAATATTTGAAATAACGAATTTCATTTTAATTTATCTAATAAGTGCAATCGTTGGCACCCAGAGGACGTCTAATTGTATAAAAGCATTCTAAGCCTAGTGAGATTATATATATATATATATATTTTAATATTCATATATGATAGAGAATTTTCACATTGTATTTGAATGTTTTCGCATAAACGTATAAAGTGTAACGTTTTCCAACTGCTTAAAGTTCACTGACGATTTGGTGTAGAGACCAATGAAAAGTTGGCATGTGAACAGTTAAAGCCACAACACACAAAATTTTAAGAGTCAATTATTTCAATGTCTTTTTTAATACATTCCCGATCAATATTATATATATTTAAAAAAAATTAGAGATAGAGAATAGCAAGTTTAAAAATAAAGGATTAAGAAGGAAATACAGTTGCAAATGATGGTAAAAATTTAGCATATGTTGGAGTCAAATAAATTCTCTTATCCTTTTTCACTATGTGATTTGCTTCAGTAGCATTTATTTACATGCAACCAGTGCTGCAAATTTGGGGATGCCCCCTAGGTTTATAGATATATGTATCTTCTCTTTGGGAGCAACTTTTAGAGCAAAACTCTTAAGGGGACAATTTGTGGAGAAATAGTTTATATTTTGTGGATTTGTAGGGGTACTTTTAATTGGCTGAGTGCTACACTTAATAGATGTTACAGAATCTTAAAGCCGATAAATTCGAAGTTTTTAACGATTATTGCAGTAAAATTTCAAGGTTTCATACTAATTTTCTATGGCTTACTTATTGCGCACCAAAACACCAAATGTGCCAAAAAATTAAGTACATATACCCATTACAAATATTCTTCAATTATCCTTTACGAAACAAAGTAACATTGTCCATCACTGACCACCTGAATACTTTGTTCACACAATTCAGCAAACAACCGGAAACTTTTAATATATTTAAACTAGTATATTTAAAATTAAATTCGTATGTGAATTTTCTAAATAAAAATATGTTGAAATTTTTTTTTGGGGGGAGGAAATAAAATGACCAGTGCTCCCAACTGAATACAGATTATGGAAGAAACCAACTTTATGATGAACCGGTTTACGAATTATTCGAAAAAACCCGATTTCGAACACGGTTTTGGTCATAAATAACCGCTTAACCAGTATACATGTGCTACTTGTTTCAAATACGAACAGAATTAAATGTAAATCTTCGAAAAAACGTTTTCTTCTCACACACTTACACGTAAATATGCAAAGGAAAATTAAAACAGGTGGGCATAGTATGTACGACTATATGTCTTAAATAAGCACCTAATAAAAAATAGCATCCAAAAATATAATGAAGATCCTGAAATTACGAATTCGAATAATTCCCAATGATTTTGACGTAGATTTGACATTGCAGATCGTTCTATTTTTTGTCTTCATTATGATAAGTTACAATTAGTTATTTCCACAAGGAATAAACTTCGCATCACGTTCGTGAATAAATTTGCCAGTATTCCCGATTTACTTTTCTTCATGTGAAAAATTTTATCATTAAATTATTGAAAAATATGTTTTCATGTTGATTCAAAGAAATAATGATTTTATTCTAAAAAGGAAAGTATTTTAGAATTTTTAATCGAGTTACCCAGTACGTCGTTTCTACTGATTCGAAATAATCATTATCATAATGCCATAAACAGGATGTGTAAGAAAAACATAATTTGTAACCCTTTCCATGGAACTAATTTAACTAATTTGTGAAACAATTTTCAAAAAAGATGAATTGAAGTTTGCTCAATACAAGATCATCTCACAAGTTATGGAAACCAGTTTCAGATTTGTAGAAGTATGTCATATTTATAATCATAAGCTCTTCAACTTTGTTTCCTAGGAAGTTTATTTAATGCAGTATTAGACTTTTGGATGCACGAGTATGTACACACATCTACCACAAAAATATTGTATAGTTTTACTGTCAAACAAACCCATTTATAAAAAAAAATAATGTGTATGTTTTTATATAGAGTTTGACAAGAAGATGAGGTAGCATAAATGATGAGCTATTTACTTGCACATTCTACCTTAAGTATACTTTGCATGTGTAAAAATGTGACAAATTAAACACAAAGTAAACATGTAAAAGAAGTGATTGAAATAAAAAGCTTGGGAAATATATAACCATTTGGGGCAGCCCGTTTCATCGTCAATAAGAAAATGTATTTTTATTTTTCATCTCAAACTTTAAAATTATTTTCCGTAAAAGAATAAAGCGGAGTGATGAATTATTAAAAAATTTTATTGTTCAAAATCGGTTTTTAAAGTCAAAAACCGGCCAACCGGTTACCGGTTCCGATTACCGTTTTTGCATACCCTAACGGCATACAATCAAAACTGACGAAAATCGTAATATTCATACAGAGGGAGTGTATTGGCCTCCGAAACCGGTGTTGTTATGTTCCTTGAGTACGCTTCCTTATAATTATATCTTTCTTACAAACATTAACCTACTAATTTAGACTAAGATAATATTATTATCTCTTAAGGATCCAATTTAAAGATTTCATGGCGAAATCCCATTTTAATTTATTTTACTAAATTTCGTTCAAGTGCATGCAACAGGTCGAAATTAAAATTTTAAATTTTAGCTTTGAATGGCAAACTTTTGAGCAAACATTTGTTACAAAGTAAGAGAAAACATAAAATGTAGGTTTAAATGAAAAAAAAGAAACAGCAACAGCAACAGTATCTAGTTCTCCTTCAATTTTCAATAAACCACAGAAGAAGACTTTAATAAATTTAACGAAGGCAAAACTTTTCATATAAAATTCGATAAAATTTGTCAAGTTTACAGCATTCAACTGCCACAAAACTGCATTACAAAATGATCAACTGTGTGGTGCAATGTTGAAGTGAAAGGAAATATTTTTTTTTATAAAACCAAAAGTTTTGTATGTTTTTTACACAAATAGAGTAAATGAATAAAATGTATAGAAGGAAAACCATTAACTTAAAATATAGATCTAGATGCAAAGGGATGCAACTTTGAGGATTTTCAAATATTTATGATGAGTCTGCTATTACTAAAGCAATTCATTGTGAAGATTTTCTAATGGTTGCATTTCTTCAAGTTGAAAAAATCAAACCCAAACCCTTTTTATTTGTAAAAAGCAAAAACCATTTTCATCAAAATTAACACTGAAATACGAACTATAAACCGTGAAGAAAAATGGAACTTTGTTTTATTTTAAATGGGGTTCGTTTATCCGAATTTGACTGTACATGAAAATTTCGCACTACCATACATCGTTGTTGTTGTTAAAATTACAGAAACAACTAATTCTTGTATACTTTTTTCTTACGGAATTATGACGTTTCTAAATACTAGCAGCCACCTGAAAACAAACACATGAACACTGATAATCAGGGCGACCATATAAAAAACAATACTTTTATTCCTTAATCAAATAAATATTTTGCAAAAATTTATTAATCTGAATTGAAAAAAATCTTTCCCTTCCGGTCTCCAACATACAGTACTTGTATGCAGATTTCTGCTGGTATATAAAGTGACTTGAAAAAGGTGTGTCCTTTGTTTTCGAATTCAAACAAGCGTTAGAAAATGAAAGAAAAATTAAAATATTAGAATCTTTATCATCATTTAATCGTTACTGTCTAACTGCGTTTCATTTTAGAGAAAGAAATAAAAGTGTTCAAGCGTAAATAAAACAGAAAATAGAGCATGTTTCTATCCAAAGGAAATACATCCTTTTACTAATACAAATAGTTTTGTGTGTTCTACTGCTGGTTCGACTACCTTCTCCTGGAAAAAAAAATAAGCCAATGCTTTGTTAAAAAAATTGCCATAGAAATATTTGATGCAGCAGTTTGAAGAAATGTCAAATCGAAAGGTTTCCTTTTGTTGCTTAAAGGAACACATATTCTTGTTAAACGTTAAAGCTTTATTATATATAATGAAGGCAGTAAAATTAATTCTTCTTTAGCAGAACGATTACAATACTTATAAATGGGTCTAAAAAGTTACTACACCACAAATTGTCTTAGAGCTCGGAGTATTAATTGCAATATACACATAAACAAACAAATCCATTTATAAAAAAATAATGTATATGTTTTTTATATAGAGTTTGACAAGAAGATGAGGTAGCATAAGTGATGAGCAATTAACTTGCACTTTCTCCCTTATATATACTTTGCATGTGTGAAAAATATGACGAAGTAAAAATGTAAGAAAAGAAATGATTGAAATAAAAAAAATCGGGAAATATATAACCATTTGGGGCAGCCCGTTTTATTTTGCAAAAATTTATGAATCTAAATTGACAAATTCCATAATCAAACTTCAGCCTGGCTAATTGATTCCAATTTTGATAATATCAAATGGTAAGTGAATTCTGTAGGTTGTTCACACCAGCAAACACTCTGATTAATGACACTGGCTGAACGGAAATTCTTTTTAAAAGTCGACCAAAAGGTAAAAATTTCAAGTTTTTTATTTTAAAAATATTCTTGAAGTATACATACATAGTGACAGAATGCGTAACAATATCCTTAAATTCCTGGGAAATGAAGATAAAAAATAAAAAAATCTATTTGCAAATTATTTTTCCTTTCAATACTTTATAAAATTTATTCTTAATCTTTTGTTGTTTAATTAAAATAAAGAGCTTAAAGGTCAATTCATTTACTTTATAAAGAATTCTTGACTTAAAATTTTACTCCATTTTAAAGCAAACAATTTGTTGATTGTTGTGATTTAGCAACAAGGCAATCAAAAAATTACATATGTATGTATATATGTATATATGTATGTATGTGCGTAGTGTATTAATTATCTTTTCAAATAACCTCAGTAGTCAAATGGAAAATACTCAATGGAAATACAAAAGTATTTCCATTGAGTAAATTTTCTTCATCAAAATAATTTTGAGGAAACTTGCTTAAAAGCAAAGTATTGCAATAGAAGCTGCGTATATGTTCAAACGATTATATTTCTACAAACAGAGATTATAGTTCTTGAAAATTCTTGCAAATTTTCTTGAAAACATTTGAGAATAATACAATAATAACAACGAACAAAAAAATATTCTTGTTAAGTATTCAAAGAATTATTTAATGTTTAGTACACATACATACTTACATATATGGACGGACGTTCAGCAAAACAAATTTGCTCACAGAAAAAAGTTAATACAACAAAAAGACCCAGGAGTTTTGAAAACAACAAATACAGGGTAGCGAAAATCTAATGTCATGATTTGTTAAAAGTAAAGCAGCAAAAATAATTTCATTTTCTCGAGGTGGGTATTGCACTATGGCTTATTGACAACTAATTCTCTATATATCTAAATGATAAATGACAAAGTACAGAGTGACATTTGGCGCCATCTGCAGAAATGACAGCCAAATCAAATTATGACATTACTTTTACTCCACCTTGTATCTACTAATTAAAATTACTCGTAATCGACTGGGGTTCTTTAGGCGGCTCATAAAACGGGGTAACAGTTAGCGGTGGTGTTTGCATTGAGGAGTTCGTGACTGAAATGTCCTTTGAACCTCCAAATAAACGAGGCATCCTAGAGGCGGAAATCTCTGTCAACAAACGAGCACCAAATAGTCTTAGCTTGTATCAGATAACGAATATAGATATCCATATCATTGCATCGGTTCCTTTACAGGCGTGTACACTACATCAAATCTCGTCGAACAATGATGAGCATCAATGGCGTATATTACAAACGTCGACCTAATAAGGGTGTAAAGGGGTGAAGTGACTAGAGGAGCTACTCGACTACAAGTTGCTAACTAACACAACCATTCTATATGGGCTTCCTCTATCCAGCACCTGAAACGCATTGACGACATCTTAACTCAGATGGTAAACGGAGCCAACCTGCAGCGCAACGAGAGACCTTTAGCTTAGCAATAACAGGCAGAGGAAAACGGAACTCCTGAACTTTTCGAAAATGCAACCGTGTGATCTCGTAGCATTGTGGCATCGTTTACAGGGCGTATATTCCCTTCCCAAGGAAACAGGCTGTGTGTCCTTTGCGTCGAATTTTTTCAAAGTTGAAGTTACCTTCTATGGCTCTGTTCCGCATTGGGAGAACATTTCCTTCGCCTGTTTGGCCATAGGTACTCCAGTAACATGGCTGAATTACCAAAAAGGTAGTTGAAAAAGAAAGAATTCCTTCAACAGTAGCAGGGAATGCCTTCGGCAATGGCGACAAATTTGTATTCCTTCACCACGATCTCACTACTTACATAGTTCTTCTTTACTCTCTCTCTCTCTCTCTCTATGTCATCCTCCCCATCCTCTCAATAACGAATTGTACCCACAAAAAGGGATCATTTAGCTTTGGATCCAAGTGAGCTGAGCTTATTTTCTTCTTTTCCTATCAGTGGCAAAATGAATAGACTTGTATTTGCTACACATTTGTAAATATACAACGTTTAATTGCTAACTGACAGCTGACAGTTAGAAAAAAGGCAAATTTTACATTTCCCTAGATTCCATTGCGTGGAAAATCCTAAACTATTCTCAGAACTATGGGTATATTATTGTGTATGCAAATTCGTGTTAATATTTCCATATAAGATTTAATTTTTATTTACTTTTGTTTTAAGTTTTCATTTTATATGAAAGAACAAAAGCCATAGAAATTCATGGAATCCATTTTATATCATACATAGGTTTCACGTAAAGCTTACATGCCATGACACTATACAAAATTATACAGTGGAGTATAGAAGAGGACGGACAAATCACAATTTAAATCAAAATATGAATTATTTGTTATAAACAGAATTTCTCCGATAAGAAAATGTGGTGCTGCTATAACGGCGGACTTGGGAGGAGCTGATAAACCACTGCTCCATTCGTCCTGTTATGTGAAACAAAAGTATTCTAGCAGTCATTAAACATTCTGCAAATTCTGTTCTTGTAATCTATCTTAAGAACCTGTTACGAGGAGGAGTTGGGAAATGAAAAAGCAAAATTTAAAACCTGAGGTCGACTGTCACAAAATATAATTCTTAGCTTCATAATGAAATCGTTTGCCAGAATATTTTAGGCTGTCATCGATATCTCTGCGAAGTAGCGCTTTACTTCAATTTTCTACAATTTCTATTTCCGAATTTGAGAATGGATCAATATCGAAATTGTGCAATATTTACATACATAAGACGAAACATATAATTTCACATAAAAAATATGTTCAAGTACTACAAAATAATACAAAGTTCGGGTGAATTGATCATCGATCGATCGATTTCATCGTTAATAAAAAAAAGACAATTGAGCAGTTAAACGGATAGCAATTAATCGGAGATAATCCTCTGTAAATGCATAAATAGATTACGATTATTATTATTGCCATGGATGATTCGGACGTTTCTTCTCTAAATTGATAACGCTTTAATTGATTCTGTCCCCCACTGTACGCCTTAAGATATCGTACATACATACATGGCAATGCAAAGCCAATTAATTTTTCGGTCAGCTTTGTAATTTCTTACTAAATTTATATTACATTAATGTGTTTATCTTTTGTTTTGACAAAATTAAAAATTAACAAAAACATTTTATTCCAGATTAAAATATTTTGTGAAAAATTTAAGAGAAATTAAGGAAAAAAGACAAAAAATCTAATTTCCTACAAACATATTTTACAAATGAATACATAAAAACAATTGTATTAAAGGATGCAATGAATATTAAATCATTGATATTTATTGTGATTTACAACAGTTGTTACAGTAATAAAAATTTTATTGTTTAACTTTGTGAAAAGTTTCCAAAGCAGTAAAACAGAAAATCGAGCGGACATACCAGAAAAATGAAATAGATATTTTGATGGGATGCTTATTACATTTTTCTTACATATTTTCGCTGTTGAGATCACAGGGATCACAAGCTCAGCACGAATCCGTAACATATGGATCTTTGCATTTAGAAAAAGTACAAGATTCCATCTTCTCCACTGCCGATTCTTAATGGGATCACACTCAGATTGCTCAAGGAGGCAAAAAAAAATTAAGAATAATCCTGCATCCTACACTATTTTGGAACAAATATACAAGCAAGGGAGAATAAAGCCGCTGTTGCTCTCTATCCCAGAACAGTTATTTGGCTTTTTATCATTGGATGATGGTCTGGTGGATGGTCTGCTCTAGAAAAAGTCACCTACTCTGCGCGGGCACCGCACTATCAAGTACACTTTTTGTTATGCCAAGCTGACTTTATTATTAAAAATTTTACACCCAACTCGGCTTTAATATTAAATGTCACTGGAGTATGGAAAGGAAGAAGTGCAGGTCACATGTCAATACTGTAAGTAGAGCCAGTGACAGACGTACAGTTTCTATAGCTTTTGTTGTTTTCAAAGAATGAAAAATTTTTTTATCAAGCATCAATGCCTAGAGATTAAGAGGACAGCTCACAGGATAAGAGACTACAGAATATTTGGTCAATGTATTCCAATTTGCACCGATAGTAAAACTGGTTGTGCCAATATATTGTGCCGATAAATACCTTTCATGTATCTACATAATATCTGATCCGGTACAAAAATGCCAGAACGTCACTAATGAGATGACAAGTCATTACAGATTACAACTTTTCTAGGTGTCAGGATACGCAAACGTCAGTCTTTTCGCCGCGGACGAGCTAAAAATGGAATTCGTATACAAAACGGGTCCATTGACTAGCTAGAGGGAAACCCGTATGTAAGTCATTTATGTAGAAAAGACTATACATTGAAGCTCGGGCTAGCAGGTCCCGAGGTCTATCTGTTCCAAGTACGACTGTGCAAAATAATTAGCCACAATGAAGCTTCACAGAGAATAGCTATGGACAATGGTAGCTGCAGTGACTAGGCATTGTCTTATAGGTATATAATCCAGAAGGCTTCCATTTAATAACACCTACATCTGTGTCTCCTTGACAGTGCCTGTGTTAACAGACCTGTGACATCAAGGAAATATACTCTTATCGGGTCGCCTTAAAATCGGGCCACATAATAATATATAAGACCAAGATCTCTCGACATGCATCTAAGTAAAACTGCTAAAATCATAGCCGACGGACTGTGCAACTAAATCAGAAGTCACTAGAAATTAACAGAATTTGTACAACTTTAGTGCATCGGAATTTCAAAATTTTAATGGATTGTATATTCCTACTTGAATACAAAACATTAAATTAATCAAACTTTTAATTTAAACTTATAAATTTAATAGTCTAAATTTACTTTTATAACTCAATACAGCTTGCTTTACCATATTGTATGTAAGATTTCATTGTTAACACAATCGATTACCAAGTAATATTTTAAAAAGATATATTACTATAGAATTTTTCTTTCTTGAATTTTATAATTCGCTTAGACAATAGAAGAAATGAAAAATGGCAACTTTCCTATAAATTTCATCCATCTTATAAACTGTTAAATATTCTATCAATTGTAGAAGAAAACTCTAACAATAAATAATCTAACTTCAACGATAATGTGACATTAATTTTCATTTTATTACATTACCAGAGAAGCAAAAAATGTAAATGAAATGACATAAAATAAAATAAAACGTATTTTATAGTCCTTCAATAAACAATGAATAAATTACAATAGAAAAAATAACACGCAAACAGGTTAAAAGAACATCCACAACTGCTAATATCACCGTAAATTAATATCATTAGCATAAATAATCATTTATTTGGAAAATCGTATAATAAAAATGCAATGGGAAAAACAAAACAATATAAAATATATTCGCATGAAAAATAAGCAGGAAATAAAAAACCATTTACACTTACATTTACATCCACACTCACACTCCCTCTCGCATTCGTCATTGCAACTGACTGTTTTACTCAAACTACAACAATCTGATTTCGTAAAGAATGATTTTAAGGAAACTCTTCAATTGGCATGTTTATACAAGTATAGTATGTCTCTGGCATACGAGTGTAATTTCATTTGATTTTGATTAGATGCTAATACTAAGGAAAATCACAATGTACAGGTGTTTGTCATTTACGCATAACATCAAATGACTTTTTGGCACTTAGAAGAATAATAATAGACACAACAGTCTTAGTGTACGTTTCTTTCCCTCAACATAGCACTGCACAATGGGCCCGTATTTAAAATATATGATAACAAATACATTTCGTATAAGTGATGTGTAAGAGAGAAACTGAAAGGCAAGAACGAGGAAATGTAATATAAAAATCCTAAATTTTTAAAGAATATTCTGAAAATGGAACTTATGTTCCACTTATTTTGTAACTTTCAAATTACGTTTGAGTTCACCCCATTGTGCCAGGCAGAATAGAAGATGAGTTTCATACACCCACAAAAAGGAAGTATCAACTTTATAATTCAGATAACAAATGTATTACCAATTCTTTAAATGATTGGTAATAGAGAGAACATCTCAGCGGGGTAATATTTAACAAAGAAACAAGTGGTATTCATTTTAAAGGAGCGATATTTTCATTATTTTCATGCGTTATTGATATTTTCATGACTTTTATTTGTTCTTTAAGTTTCAATTTGTCTTTTAAAGGTTTACTAAAGAGTTGTCATTAGCATGATGCTGGCATACACTCCACAAATACTAAATTAACTCACAACAAGTAACGAATTTTTAAATAAATTTTAAATAAATTTTTCAATCTACAATTTTATTTAGACTTAAATTTGATTTCTTTAGTAACTATTTTGGAACTATAACAATACCCTTTTCATTAATATATATATATTTTTTCTTTTTTTAATTTTCTCATACACATGTATTTGTATTTTCTGAGTGTAATTTGCAATTGTAAATGATATTTATCGTAAATTGAAATACAATCAGATTTAAGTGTATTGGTAAAGATACAATATCTACCAACATTGTACACATGATATGACTTATAGCATATTTAAAAGGTATGTTAATATGATACATGAATATACAAAAACAATTTTTTCTTAAAAAAAAGGTTCTCAGAAAACTGCAATTAACAAAATATACATGCAACATTTCTGTATGTCATATTTCTGTGTATTTGAGTCTGTTTGTCAAACTGCTCAAATGTTTGGTTCTAGTCTTAAAAGTAGAACAACACAATTTGATACATTATTCATCAGAGTGAATTATTTTTGTTTTTGTTCACTTTACAGCAATCAGACTACACTACAACAACACCAAAACGGGCAGCAGCAAGAACAACAACAACAAAACAAACAAAAAATGAGTAATCGAAATAGATCAAGATTTCATTTATTTGATTGAAATTACTGAAGCATAAAATGCATTTTGATTTTCCCAGAATGTCGACATGTTCACAATCAACAATCAACAACATTTTCGTACGCACACATTGATACAATAACACAAACATATTCGTATATGCACAACACAAATACACACTCGCTATCAGACTGATTTCAAGTGTAAAGTCATGTAAATGCTATTAGAAGCCAAAGCATCTGATTAAAAATGAAGCAACTTTCTTGATGTTTTCTTTATTCGTTTGTGGCTTTCATTGCATTTGCAAACCTTTTTTCCTTTTCAAAGTTACTCAAGATTTAATAAAAAGGTTTGTTTTTGTTGTTGTTGTTGTTCGCATATACTTACTGATGTGTTGTAGTGTTTTTGTAAAATATAATTATATGAGTTACATTTAGTAATACAACAAACATATTTATACATGTATATTTAGGGATTATATATTATCGCCTATTTTATGGCACCCCGGTCCGTATTTCTATTCGCCAAATTCAGGCATATGTTATTCGTCCCAAAAAATAAATAAATAAAGAGTAAAGAGACATAAATAAATAAATGGCGCTAAAATATTAATTTGTAATAATTTTTACTAAAAACAAATTTTTTAGTTTAAAATAACCTTTTTGTATAATATTTTTCATATAAAAATCGCTATGAACTCGAGCGCAGTCAGCGGAAGTTCAAAAGTTGAGAACATACGCAACATTGAAACTTGTCAAAGATCAAATCACCGTAAATGATATGGATTGTGAAAGACAAGAAAGTGATTTATTGTCGGTATGTCTTAATAATGTGAAATTTAACAGCGTGATATTTTTTAAATTTATTGTTATTCGGGGTGTTTCAATACTCCCAACGAAATATTAATCCATTAACTTTATGACAAGAATTAGTATTTTTTATCGTTTTTTAAGGCAATTGAAAGACATCCATTAACAATTTGATATATTTTTTACAAATTATTATTAACGCGAAAAAGTAAATTGATTCAAGAAATTTTTCTCTGTTAAATTTTAAATATTTCATTCTGCAAGTTTTATTTCAAATTTAATATTCGAATTCATATTCGCCTATATTGGCTGCGATGTTCCTTTTCACGAATATTTACAGCTTTGATTTGAATTAATTAAGAGATATTTGGGACTAAATATACATTTTAAAGTGCTAAATTTTATTTTGACACCTATAGGGTTTCATCTCATTTCTTGGCGACCTGCTAATTTGTCAATATTTATACTCTTCTAGTATGAGGAAAAGGTATGGGTAGACAACAAAAACCTAGTAATAAAAAGACTCTGTTCCACCGCAGAGTTCTACAGTTTTAATAACATTAAAGTCTCTGCCTTTATTTATTCTGCCTTTCCAATAGCAATAGATAATAATTCATTGGAAGATATTACTTCCCTTCAAACAAATCTATTTAATATGCAAAATTTTTTTTAAATAACTTCTGCCATTTGTCTCATATTTTTCAGTTAAAATTTATAATTTCTGTTTGCGTTTTCTTCCAGCACCCGCTACAATAACAGAAGCACCTGCTGATAAAGCACAAAAGTGCAATACCGAAGAATGCCAATTGCCATATTGCTTCTGTTCAAAGGATGGCACCCAAATTCCTGGTGGCTTAGAAGCCGACAAAGTAAGTTTTCTAAACACTTATCTAAAACGTATTTAACCATTTTTATTTTTATTTTACTTTAAAATACAAATACAATAATAAATTTTTTAGCAAGAAAACTACTTTGCACACATGGCATATATGAATATAATAATGATGCCAGCGCATTTATTTTGTAAAAAAGGATTTGGTAGTTTCCTTTTGCAAATGTGTTCTTAGAAGGGAGAAGTTTTTTCATTTTATTTTGGAACAATACTTTATACTAAGACATTAGAAAGAATGATAAAATGGAAAAAACTTGAAGGAATGCCTTCCTGCGGCAATAGAGACAATCGATAAAGATGTTTGAATTTGTTAGGTGGAGTAAAAAGGATTCTAAATCAGCCGTAGTCAAAAACTCGTTCAATTACGTATGACTCTATTCGATTTTCTTCGAAGAAATATTATATATATTTTGGATCATTCGCTATATTAAGAAATCAATGATTTTGGGTAATTCTTACGACATGGTCCAAAAAAGAGGAGCATCTAAGGAGGCAGAGATTGTGATTTGGAAATAGTTCCACTATGACTTGTCATTGAAAAAATTTCTGTCCTTCTATGCCTGTAAGTTAAGAAGGTTATTATATTTATATATTTTTCTGTAAAAGAAATTGTTTTATATTGTATTACATAAAGCCATTTTCCGCAAGGAATCGACTTACGTATGCCAATAGTTATAATTTGCATGTGCGAGATATGCATTGAAAGTAATACGTTATTTTCCTAATACTCGTATATAAAATCATTTTCAAAATCTACATTGGATCAAGATTTCATCAACTTAACTTCCTATAATTGATCCTTTGGAAGTAGTGAAAGCGTTATTTCTTCGAAATGCCTTCCACTTTTTTCCACTGAATTATCTTTGATTATATTTCTCTTATTGATACTAATTTCGATATGTTTACGAAATGTAGTTAAAATTGTTCACTTATTTCAAGTCTTCGTCCTTTTAAGTAACTTATTATTAAACAATGTCGTTAACTACTGTCAACTGCAGCTTCTGCTGTACGAAAATTTGTTTCCAGTTCTTTTTCCATCTATTTTTGCAATTTTATAAGTTTGTTTTTTTATTGATGCGTTTTATTTATTCGTTAGTATTAAGCAACAATCTTTTGCAAAAGGAAATTTATTCATTGTACAATTCCTTAAACAACAAAAGAGAGCGGATATTTTATTTTGAATAACGAAAAAGATATAACAAGAAATATATACAGACATATTTCTTCTGAGAATTGCTGCAAAAATTTTATTTTATACTAACAACAATTTAGTTCATCTTTAGTTTGCCAACACAAGAGAAGTTTGTTGCAAGCTTATATTTTGTAGCTGCAACATTATGTTTTTGTCATTCAGCATCCTGTTAATTTTTGTAGTGACAGTATTTTGCTTTCACAATCTATCTTTCGTATAAGAATTACGAACTAAATAGCATTAAATTTTACTTTGTACGAAATCAAAACGAAAATATACACTCAAAAAAAGAATGATCTAAAATTTTGATTTGAAATCAAAATTATTGTCGTATGACGTCAAAACCATTTTTTATACTGGACATAAATTTACAAAAATCCCTCGCTTCCAGTTAAAAGATTTTAATAGTTATTGATAATAAACTCATTATTTCTTAGAAAATTTCACTTCATTTTAGTAAAGTTTTTGGTTTATTCCCGAAAAAATATAATGAAAATGTTCTGAATTCAATTTTCAAAATTTTTTGATTTACGACCATGAACTCAAATTTTTTTTTTCAGTGCACAAGCCAAAGATTTTGCTTTTGTAATGAATTTAAGATAAAAAAACATGGAATAAATTTGATCATTGACAAGAATGGGAATATATTTAGTTCACGTGCTGTAATTATAAAATATTTTTGAGGAATAAATAAATGATTATTCTAGTTTCCTCGATATCTTTCTTATTACTACTTTTAGCAATTTATTCGAGTTCAAGATTTTAATAATTATAACACACAAGTCGTATTATGCGAGTTCATTTGTTCATATAAAACCGAATGCACAGACTGTAACACCATAAGTATTTTCTTTTTTAGTTTTCTTCCTCAAAATAAGTAATATTTCTATTCCGCAACTAAATAAAACCAAAAAATCAAAGTCTTTCACGATAATCAAGGGCCATTGACAACAAGATGGTCTCTTCAAACTCCGGCCAAAACTGTCGTAAAGAAAGTGATAAAAAAAAGAAAAATAAATTTATTTTTTCAATTCGATCAATTATTTCATGAAGACAAATATTTCTTTAAATGTGATCGCATGGAAAATATATTAAAATAAATAAAATCGACAAATAAATGTGAAAAGTATGACCACACGTTATATTGATAATTGATTTTATTGAACCTTAAGACGGAAGCCACGCAACGAGCGGCGAAATGGCGAGTGGTGGAGCGGATTTTTGAGCTCCAAAGTGGCGAACTAAACCAGCGGTTTTTTTCACTTTTTACTGGGGGGCATCTCTAAGTAGCAAGTTTTAAAATCTCTTTGAGAAGGCCTCTTCATTTAATCTTATTGCATGAAAATTGTATGACGTATGTCTGATTTCCTCTACCAAAAAGTTAACCAAATAAAAGTTGCCAACATGTTAAAGTAAGAAAACAAAGAGAAAGGCTTGCTTTAAATTTAATTAAAAATTTTTTATATCAATTTTCTTTTGATTTTGAAATTTGAAATCCACCTCGACTTTCCATATTTAAAAAAAAAATAGGGATTGCTGTTTTCTTAGTTGCCACTCAAAAATCAAATATATATTAAAGCAAGCACCATTTCTGAGCAGCGCCAACCTGCCGCTCTAAGCGTGGTCACTCCAATGGTATCTCGTAAGCTTTAATTTTCTGCCGCTCGCCATTTTGTCGCTAATTACGTGACTATGGCCAAAGAGTAGTTTTCATTACTAAAAGTAAGTTAAAAGGAACTATTATAATTTGATTGAATTTCTTTGGCATTCCTTGAAAATAAACGAGCTCCGAGGTGAGTTTTAAATCTTGTCTTCTCAGGAAAATTATATTTACAATTTTAATTAGTTTTAAGAAATCAAAAATAAATTTCCAAGTACGAAACATCTTTAGAAGTACTTACAAACAAAATTAAAAGAAATAACTGCTGTACACAGAACTTTTAGTTTTACCTGTTATTTAAGATTTGTTTCAAGAATTTGTAGAAAAGCTTGTAGGGTTACAGACGAAGGGCGTGAAAAGGAAATTGAAAAATATATTGGTAAAAATCCTTCCACATTTGGCTGCATAACTTTTTAATTATTCTATGTATTTTAGATTTAAAATTTAATTAAATTTGCTACACAATCATATTTATAACTTTTCTCATTATTTTAATAAAAACTTAAAAAATAAATTTACACATCACTAATTTTATAACAATCTACTCGATAAAATAGAAGTTTTCATGTTTTATATTTAAATATATTTTTATTTTGTAAGTGTGTGAAAATACTAAATTAATACAGTGAAAGAAAACATTTTATTAATCATAGTGAAACTAAAAGTAATTATAAAAAGATCACAGAAGGGGAAAAAAGGTTGCCCTTCTAAAGGAACGACAATATCACTGTTTAAAAAATCCATTAGTAAATTTTTTCGACAAGAAGAAACTTTACCAGTTGAAGGGTTTATTCCAACTTGCAAGTAATCAATGTCAAATTATATTTCACGAATAGTTTCAATATGAATAAGCATCGAAAAAGAGAAAGTCCTCCAAGGTCAAGTCTATTTTAAAGCTATTGGCCCTTTTACAAAAACGAGTTTTAACTTGAATAAGACACGACTATTTAGATACCGGTTTCCTTTTCCGGTTCGAATAACCGGATTTTTCTTCATTAATAAATATATGTAAGCTTTTTTTATATTTTACTTTTTATTACAAGTATTTACCAAAAACATAACCTCAACTGTATACATTCTCAATCTTAGCAATGAACTGGGTAAAATTAAAAAAAAATGATAATAATAAAAAAAAAAAAAATATATATATATATATATATATATATATATATATATATATATATATATATATATATATATATATATATATATATATATATATATATATATATACGAAGAAATAAAATTAAGACTTAAATATTTAAATTGTTTTTGCTAAAACAGTATATTCGTAATGAAATGATGACACATACATAAAAAAGTGTTGCATACGCAATTGAAACTCGATCGTGAAAAAAACGTTTAAATGTGGTTCAGAAATATCAAATACTTGGAAACGGTTTTTCGAATAACCCGAAAATTATCGAAAAAAATAGAAAATATTTCAAATACATTTTTTTCTAATAATTCCAAAAGGAGTTTGGACAAGTCTAGCTGAATTCATTGAAAATAACCGGAATTCACACTACTTCCCGATCATAGTCTAAACATTTTCATGACGTTTTAAAAAAAAAATTTAATGGGAAGTGGATAAACGTTAATACTATTTTATGGATACAGCAATATAATTCTGCGGGTATTAATGGCGTTTTATAAATTGTTTCTAGTTCTCGCGAAATGCTGCTATATAAGAAATGAAGTATGACGAATGATATAATTTTTTTGTGAAAGCTACCAGTACCATTCGATTTGATTAAATGAAATAACGTAAAATTATTTAGTTTTTGAAACTACGAAATAAAAACATAGATTAACGATGTGCAGTTGTTGCAAGTCCCTGCAGTAGATAGATAGACCACCATCTATATGTAATAATTATTACTTAACACAGAATGGTGCTCTACATTCCGCATCACGTTTGAAGAGGGTGGTTCTAGAAATTCTTGGCACTGGCTGCATTTTAATCCTCTCCAACAGAATAAACACACATATTTTCTATTTATTTGCGCATTATATGATGCATAGAACAATTTATGATTCCGAAGTTCTAGCCATCGGATATATCGGACATTTTTGTAAAGGGTTAATAACATTTAAAAATCGTCATCGTAATAAAATTGTTATTGAGTTATTAGTATCGTTTGAAAACATTGGACTTTCTCTACGTAAACAACTGATATAAAATGGTAAAATGTCCTTTAATATTAAAGATCCTGAAGAAGAATCTCTTGACTTTTTTTTGAATATAGACAACCGTAGGCTCGAACTTGGATTTATAATGGATTCAAAATGTAAGACTGTTAAAAATATGTTCATGTAAATTGTAGTTTTGAAATTTCCAAAACAATATATGATCTAGACTACAAGAAGATATATTTTTAACACTTTTCAAATATCGATATGCCAAATGGTAGGAAACTGTTTTGTTACACTAGCAATATCAGAACAGACATTCAATCCAGCAAATTATAGGGAAAAAATAAGGACGGAAAGTTCAATACTTTCAAATCACATAAATTTCAATTGAATCTGATTTTACATATTTTGCACAGAAATACCCAATATATCCGAATATACATAAATAATTATTTTTGTGTCAAACAAAAAATTTGAAATTACCCAGTGCTCACCGACCTTCGTAGACTAGTAGGTAGTGTACTAGACTCGTAGTGCGAAGGTCACAGGTTCGAATCCTGCCGCAGAACTCTGGCAGTTTGTGTTTGATAAATAAAGGGAGGGTACAACAAGCCTTCACTGGCGTAAGTGTATGTCGTATGACATGGGCTATCACACCCCTCCAATCAACCTAACCTAACCTAACCCAGTGCCAAGTCAATTTACTATAGAAATAAAACTTTCAGTTAAATTTATTCCAATACAGACCAAAAGAGATGATTTAATGCATCAAAATTTTTTCAACGTGTAAAGGGGATCTTTAAAACTTAATGAACGCATAAAACTCTCTTAATTTACATAACATGCCTTACCATCGTGCCACAGCCTTATTAAATTTTACTTATTTGCGTTCTAATATGTTTTTGGCAAAAATTTTGGTTTCAAAATTTTACTAATGACAGGCACATGGAACTTGACAACATGCGAAGGTGAAGGTATCAAGCAAAGAGAAGCTGTTGAGTTTGCCGTAAACAAAAAGAATTTAATTATAGTTTTTAGTTTATGCACGAAAACGTACTTATGATTTCCAACTAAGTTTTAATAACTAATAATTTGTATCTAAATCAACCACAAATGTTTTTAATGTTGTGCATAAATTATTAATATTAGGTGTCAGCATATGTAAGTGGTATAATAATATAATGTCTAAATTGTAACACCATGTCTAATTTGGGAAAAGGGAATACAACAAAATAGAAATTAGTTTTCATCGGATATATAAAAATTAAGCAAAATTATTTAAATAGTTAAGGTGTTATATTTATATACAAATGAAATAGTTACACACATACATAGACAAAATCTGAACCTACGACTTCTCATTTATTTCGAGCTTATTAATGAGATCTCTTCAAACGAGTGAAGTCTTTATTAAAGGGCGCCACAGGATTCTAATCTTTCTCCCACTATATTTCTTTTATTTTTAAAATGGTTTCATACGTTTAATTCATAGTTCCCATTTATTTGTTCGGAGATGAAAATTGAGTTTGCCATTTGTGCTTATTCCGTAATGGGCCTGGAATATTTTTAAGATGGTGCTCATGGGGCAATATACGAATAACATTTTTATACAGAATAAACGTGATAATGCTGCCTCGTCTGTAATTATGGCTCATGATGGTTTTGGCATAAAAATTCAGTCTGATTTTTATTCCACTGCCCAAAGAGTCAAAATCTCATGTACGGTCTGGCGCTTCAAAGTCAATTCTGTGGTTACTTCATAATAACAAAAACCTCATATCGGTAATGGAAAAGTAGCCAACCAACTCTATTGGCTCACTGAAGCAACGCTACAATGTATATTGCCCTCCGCTTTTTTATAGTTACTACAACGAATAGCATGTGTAATGAAATTAGTATATCGCCTCGCCAGAAGAGCACATTTTTATAATGGGGCTCTAAAACAGCTCGAGGATTTAAGAAAACCCTAGAAATCAAATTTTTTGTTAAAACGAGTTCTATAAAAATAAATCTAGGATTTTCGCAAAAATTGTTTACGAAACGATTTATTACTTTGCTTTTATAATAATAAAATTTACGACAAATATTTATTTGAGAGAGTTGTAGATATTATTATTACCAAAAAAAATCAATCCTTATAGTTTATGAGTTAATCCTAAAATATTAACCGCCCCCTATTTTTAATTTAACTGGAGCAGTTAACCTACCCCAAATGCAAAGACTTAAATTTAAGTTCACGATCACATGTGTAATGAGCTAAAAAGTAATAATTCCATCTCATATCAAATGCTCATTTTACTGGAATAAGAACTTAAGCATCTTTTTGTGAGTATAATATAAAAAATAAGCAATTAAAGATTAGAACTTTGAAAAAAAAACATATCAAAGTTCTAAAACACTCACATACCGTCACACATCCTTAAATTTTCAGCAGTCACTCAACCCCTCAAATTAATTAATTTATTACAAACTGTGTGGTTATTATGAAGCAAATGTTTCAATTCATACATTTCATAAATTTTTGAATTTCATTGATTTACCCACTAGTAGTCACGCTAAAGAATTTATATTAGTGGAGTAATCTTTGACGTATATAAAATAACGAGCCAAAAATTGCTAAAAAAAAAATTTTCAACCATCTATCGCTTAGTAGTCACTATTTTCTTTTAAATCCATAAGGTATAAAAATTCTGTTGCGTTTCATATCTGATTTCTTGATCACGAAAATAGATGTGTAATCCTAAATTTTATTAAAATACATTAGACTGGAGTATTGAAAGATAGTGATAATCTCCCAGGAGAATAAAATATTCTATTGCAACATGAACTTGATATATCGGCTCATGCACAATAGTTTTAATCCGTTTTTAGGTGACAGATAGTGGTAATTTGCGAACACTTAGCAGTCATATACAAGAAAAGAAGGAATTAAGGAAGGCTATCGTTTTTCTCACAGTTTTATTTGAAAATGACTGAAATTATTGCCTTCACCTATTCACGACCGAAGGATGTTTTCATTTGAAACCAAGAACGAATATGGGCGTCGTAATTTTCTATTTAATAACTGCTCATGTATATTCATGTTCGGTTTAAGTAAAATAAATGGGCGCAACTGGTTTCTAAGAAGGTCTTAAGAATTTTTGTTTTGGTAGCGGTGGCACCAAAAAAATTCCCTTTTCAACGAAGAGGAAAATTATACCATTTATTAGAAATTCAATAAGATGGAAAAATCGAAGTCCCACGTTGTACTACTTCTAACGTCACACACTCCACAAGTTACACACACTACATTAAGTTCAACCACGTGGCGTACAGCGACCACTAGCTGTATCCCCTGATTATGAATGGGGCAAATTAAAGTGTATTGACAAGATTTATATATAAACGTATCCCTTCGGCCCAAATTTGAATACAACCAAACCCCACCGTAGACTTAATCTGTTTTTATTAATTAAATATTTATAAACATTATAAATTCAAGGACAAATTATATAGCAACTTGGCGTCAAAGAAACACGTTCACTCATCTGTTTGTGCAGCAGACTACAGTATTTTGTGGGAGTTGAAACCTGAGCACTTCCCAAATAGTTTATTGAATAGAAAAATGTTACTTCACTAATGAAAATGTTTAAATGTCAATATATGTATCTGTGTTAATACTTTTTTACAAATACCTTCCAAAAATGTTGTGGGATTGTGTTGCTGTTGCATCGATTTCAATAATGTTATTGATCAAATTAAACTATTTTTGAAATTATAAATTAGAAATACAAAATTTACATTTACAACTACCATTACAAAATATGACGTGTTCGACACATTAATGAAATCAATTTCAGACAGAAGTTTCAACATTAAATTACATGTCAAATGCATGTCAAATACAAAATTTAATTTTAACCAAAAAATATACAGTATTAACTTAAACGTTTATATATATATATATATATATGTATATGTATATATATATATATATATATATATATATATATATATATATATATATATATATATATATATATATATATATATATATAAATGTGTGTGTGTGTATGCATTAGGAAATGGCAATGAGTTGTAATTAGTCAATGAATTCAAACACGTGTGAAAGCGTTTGCGTTAAAATTTAAATCATTATTTTCAAACAAACCTAATCAGGAGCGACAAGCGATGTCTGTCATGCCGTCTGGCGGTAGCCCTGAAAGGACATACGAATATGTAAATAAGAGTGACAACGCATTGTTAACAACGAAAACATGGCTATGAAAAATATCGGTAATTTTTTTTTTTTTTTTTTTTTTGATAATTATTCTATTTATTAATTTACACATTTTCCAATAAAAAAAACAATTATGTACCAGTAATTCCAATTTAAGCGAAAACAATCATTTTAATAGTTGGGCCACTTTATCTATTTTGCTTTTTTTTGTTTTCTTCAGCTAACTTCACTTGTTAGCGCGCTGTCAAAGTTGGATATTCCAATCAGTTCAGTTCGTTTAATATAAATTGTATATACAAGAGAGAATTTTTATAAAAAAATGCTTGTCACCCTAGTTTACCTTTGTCTGTTGTATGCAGCTTTTTCATAAGAATTCTACATACAAAAATGTTTTAAGTGTACTTATTAACAAAGCCAATGGATAACAGGGTGGCCTCATCAAGGCAGCACGGAACAATATGCATTTTCTTGTTGTAAGACAAAATATCAAAACTTTTTACAAAGAAGATGAAGGTAATAAGGAGAGAAAAATAGGAAATTACACCTGACACTTTCCTTACATGATAAGTGCGTTTTCAAAGAAATCGGATATAAATTTATTTGTGAAACGAGTATAACTGTATTTTCATAAATTATTTATTATTTCTTTTTAAATAACCAAAACTGATAAATTAGATGGTTGAGGAAAGCCCAAAAAATTTTGACATAACGAGCAAGTTGATCACCTGGGCTCTTATGGTTATCATGTGTTCATTCGCCTTGCCTGTTAGAGATGTTGTAATGAGCATTCCATATTTCAACAGTTGATAGCAGCCATATTGTTAAAGCTATATCTGTCAAATTGGCCATCATTTATTCAATCTGTTTTGCCAAAACAGCGTGGACGGATATAGCGCTCAACAACATGTGCCAATTATGAAAATATTTTGTAAAAAATTATGCTCTTTGCTGCACTTTTTGCGCACTTTACGGTTGATCGTCCACCATTTCTGGTTGAGTGCGTACCTCAACAAACAAAATTATCGAATCCAAATGAGATTCAAGAACGTTCAATAAAATCATAATCATCGTCATAAATCGATGATTGTAAACATCTTTTGGCCTGAATTGGATGATATGAACATCAACGACATGTGGTTTCAACAGGACGGTGCTACGTGCCACACAGCTAATTCCACATTAGACATTCCGCACGAGCGATTTGAGATTATGATCATGTCGCGTGAAGGTGATGTGAAATGGTCACCGAGATTGTGAATTTCGACTCCAGTCACAGATCTAAGAGCTTAAGCCACAAGCCGCAGCGGCCATCAAATTCCAAAATAACTCTGGCCATTGGCCGAATTCAGCTTGATTTATGAGCTACAGTCATGAAAAATTTTAAATTTTGGATGCACTCAAGCCACCAAAACCGAGGTGGATAATGAAATTGATAAGCCTTTGAAATTATAAAATATTGTGTTTGATATTTTAAAGGTAGAAAGTGTTTAATGAAAGACAATACATTTTGTGACAGGGAAGTAAGAGCGATCACCAGTTGTCATTTTCCGGAGTGTAAATACACACACCATATAGATTTTAACAAATACATTGAGGAATTAAAATTACATTATAATGACTTACCCAAAATATTAAAATAAAATATTTTTTGTGCGTAACATGAATTTTATGTATTATTAATTATTATCACTAAGTTTATGTCCGACACTGGTTGGGCCTAATAATTATTTATATATTTAAGATTTGAACACTTATTGTTAGTTCAATTATTTGAAGATACAATAAACATATATTAGCGTGAAAAAAAAAAAAAAAAAAAAAATAATGACTTACCCAAATTATAAAATGAATCTGTAATTAACAAAAAATCAAATATTAATAAATGGATAAATTAAAATTAGAAAATATTATAAGAAATTATTTATATACTATATACATATACAATAAGTAATTAAAAAATATTTATTATGAAATTTTAAAATGATCAAATATACATAGATCTTTGCATCGGTCAATTATATGTATGAACTTTGAATTTTCAGTTATTTTTAAAGTAATAACTTTATTACTAAAAACTTCCATATAAAAAAAAAAGATCTGAAATCTTAAATCACTTAATCCTTCTTCAGCATTTTCCACTTCCCTTTATTGTCCTTAATGGCAACAATATCAATAATAATGCACTTTAAGGAAACAGAATGAAAACAAAAGTACGATAAAAGAAATAATCAGTATAAAAATGACCTCAATATCACGGATTACTCTCATTTCAATTTTATGAATAAGACCACAGAACAAAAATATAAAAAAAATTTCAGAAACAAACAAAAGATTAATGCACTTTTGCGGTAGCAGGCTTAAAGATACTCCACGTTTTTTGTACTTCTGTTTTGAAAAATTTTTTGAAGCAAAAAAAAAACAAATACCAAAAGGAGTAGAAGAAAAACCATTCATTCAGTTTTATTATCATTCTTACTACAGCTCAATAACAACAACAACCCAAAAACATCTACAAATCTACGGTAAGTGTCAAAATACAGGAGAAATATTTTGTTAAGTAAAAAAGGACAGAAATGTTTGATCGAAAGGCGTAAATGCTGAAATCAAAATCACTCAACTGCATTCAAAGGTTATTATAACAAGTGCACCAAAAGTAGAGAAAAAAAACAACGAAATGAACACATAAAAAGGACAGAACATCAATATTAAACTTTAAGGTGAATTGAAAGAAAAGCGTAACGACTTCTCAGGACGCACTATTTAAAATACACGGAGACGATAATTTTAAATTGTGAGTCTCATTATGATTATAGAATTTAATACAAAGCTTATTTCCATTACCTGGAAGTATGCGACTCTTCCTCCGGAAATCGGAGGAAGCATTGAAAATATCTTATTAAATTCAAGGATCAAAAGGAGTTGATGTCCAACGTATACGTGAACATGTCTAAGCTGAAATCTTCTTACGTAGCTGATCTCGGGTGGTGTTGCATCCTCTATGTTAATATGCTGCCCAAAATTATTGCATATTCCTTTTGTAGTGTACCCACAGCGCCATACAACATGACTGTGTATAGTTGCCAACTTCAACTGTGTAGAGTTGATTTTCAACAAATCCATACAACAGATCTATTTCTCTTCTACTTAAGAACAATCAAATATCTCACCTTTGCCCAGGTCTGGGTTTAAGGCCACATTTTCTAATTATATCTAGTTAATCTTGGCATCATTCCATAAATTCTTAGAAAATCATTTAAGATTCCTTATCACACCAAGTCTTATCCATTATGTGATCTAATCAACATGATTTCCGAAGTTTTCATTCAGCTACTACAAACCTATTGGAGCTAATAGCTGCTATATAGCGAAGGAAGAATTTGTAAATGATAAACACACTGACGTAACGTACACGAATTTCAGCAAAACTTTTGACAAGATAAATTATAAACCTTTAATGCCCTTATACAAGCTTGATAAAATGGCTCTTAGTAAATGTTTTCATCTAAAGTGGATTACAGAAAACATTAAAATTGCGCAGTCCACATTTAAAATAAATAGATGTCATATCGGGAGCTCCTCAAGGCGGCTAATCCTGGGTCTCTTTTATTTATTTTGCTTATAAGCGCTCTATCCGCAGTTATCAAGCTTGCAAAGTCGCTTTCTTACAGTCGACAACCGTAATGATAAATTAAAATTATTAAACGATTTAACCAATTTTTCCGCAATGTTAATTTACAAATAATTTACAAATACAAATAAATATATACATGATTTTTTTTAGATCAACTTCTCTAAGAGGCAATTACATAAGCAATGAGAGTCTTTTTTAATAACTTGACTCCGTTAAAAGAACTTGGTATACTAATGAATAACATATTAGTTTTTAGGGGGATTACTCTCTATTGCGATGCGTATGCGATGCGTAAGGAAAATGGTACATAATCGGATAATCGGTACTCTTTATTGAGTTTACGTGCATCTGATTTTTTTCACTTTCGCAAATCTGGCATCAATGCACTCTGCAATTGTCAAAATCCTTCGTTAAAACCAAATATCTTGCGCTAACAAAATATCAAACGCATCGAACTAGCTTACGCATCGCAATAGAGAGTAACCCCCCAGAGCTCACATTTCATTAACTACAAACAAGGCAACATTAATTGTTGATTTCATAATAAAATGGTCAAAAGAATTTTACGATCCATATACGGCAAAGATATTACTTGCCACACTCATCAAACCAATTCTGAAGTACCGTTCTATATTATGGGATCCATAATATTCAGTACATGCATATTCCATTGAATCAATCCAACAGCAATTTTTTATTACTTTGCTTCGTTCTTATTAATCATTGCTGCACAGATCGTAGCCCTCACACTTTAAGTATAAGGTGTGTTGAGAGATGTTATTAAAAACACTATCTGGAATGGTTTTCTGCAACATTCTGACCTTCTAGATCTTCTATCAATGAGCCCTTTTTGTTTCATTTCGCAAAGAGAGATGAAAAATCCCATTAAACAGTTATATGGCGGTAAAAATATTTATTCCGAATTCTACTATGATTCTTCCTATACACCAAACCAACTTGAGCGAAAGAAATAAGTAAAAACTCAAAATGTGTTTAGGAATTACATACGAACTTATTTACAATTGCTGCAGAAATATTCTTTGAAAACGAGGCCAAGAAAGTTAACCACTAAAGACAAAATTTATTTCATTGTTTTAGCCACATTGATACCAGCTTGAAAGATCTCAGTAGGTATATATATTAACGAAACCAATAGGTAACACATATAATAATATTATATTTGTTTCAAACATTTCAGTCGGTTTAGTTTTTGTTAAAGTAGTGTTTATTGTAAACCAGGAAGGCATTAGAAGATGACATCCCTTTTTCATAAGGTTCATTCTCTTTAAAATATTTATAAAATATTCTTTAATTCATTCTGTTATTATGTCCATGAAATGCCTTTGGTAGGGTACTCAACAAAATCCATTTTAACCCGCTAAGTAGACGTTATTTACTTTAAGCACGTAATACAGAAGATGAAAGCGAACCAACTGCAGTGCGATTGAAGGGAAACCACTTACAATGAGAAGAATATCGCCACGTTACTATTTTTTTTTTCTTCTCGTTCTATTCCACCCAAAATGATGCTGATGAAATGTTATTGAGAATCTATTCACGGGTTTCCTTTTCACTGACACTAAATATTTATTCCACTAATGCAAATACAAGGCCCAGTTTATTTTTTTTTTACATTAAGTGGAGAGAATAAAAAAGACTAAAAGGATAAAAAACGGCTAAAGCATTTTTCTTATGCGCATAATAGAAATGCAAATATTTTTATTTGCATTTTTTATGTTTTTATTTCAACGCAATCAAATTGTATGCCTGGCTTATTTCGGTTTCATGCATTCATATTGAATTTGCAATTTTTTATTACTTTTCTAATAAAATTTATTAAATTCATTTGTCTGCTTGATTTTATGGGAGACTCTTCCATAAGTATTTTTAACATCACTTTCCTACTGATTCAATGACACTTTCGTAATGGATCATTTAATTGATGAGTACAAACAGTTTCATTGGTTTTATTGTTGTCTTTTACTTAAATTAAATGATTGAAAATGGAAAATGATTGTAATAAAATGAAATAAATGGAAACGGTTAAATAAAACATTAGAAAAAGAAAGGCTCATGAGGATACATAAGCGAAAATTTATTGTTCTTTGTCAAAAAACGATATCGTGTGGTTTTCGAGACAACCCGCTTATGTCCATTTTGGTAGATATTGATATAAATTGAAATAATTTATTTAACAGGAATTACACTATATCCAAGAATTAGAGTTTCATACAAATAAAAACTGGTTCATGTATTTAAATATTGCGTTTAAAAAAGTTTTTATATGTGAATTCGCCTGCAATAAGAACTGAATCAAATAGTTATTTTTTCTCTTTTATATCACACATTCTGAGGACGTAACTCTAAAGACCCTTCTACTCTAAAACAATAAGTATTAAATTTTTTCTTAAATTTAAGATATATGAGAAAATGTGGAGGTGTGAAAGTCTCAAATAATATGGGAAGGAATTTGACATTCCGTTTTCAGACATTCTTCTAAACACTCTAAGATCGAGGCATATTAATAAGGTACGGTCTGCTCTACTACAAATACAAAAATATTAAACAACAAACACTTTTTGGTGTGAATTATTTGTCTGGTTGAGAAAATTGGTGTTGGAAAAATAAGAGGGTCACAAAAAATTATATATGTACATATTGAAAACTTTCCTTATAAATAAGGCTCAATAGCGATAGAAAAAAAGCCTGGAGAAATAATAAGGACTTTGATAATTTGCAAAAAAAAATTATTATTATAAGATTGTTGACTGTAACGTAATTTTGTTGTTGATTGTAACGTAATAACAATACATTACGTTCAAATATTGTTTATATACTTGGAAGAAAGCAAACATGAAGTTTCAGCAACTTTATTCCGTATGCTGATTCCATTTTTAATTTAACTTGATATTTTAGAAATGTCCTAAAGTAACAAATTAAAATTCTGTACGATTAATAAATTTTTTTTATAGAAACCATGATTTTAGGATCATTATCCTGCCAAACATACTATCTAAGCGACATTTCCCTTCCAGCAAATTGGACAGGAAGTTAAAAAAATTTATAGCGGTAACTTTTACTATAGTCTCACAGTCGGGCAGATGTCAGACGGCGAAAACATTTATGGAGATTGTATACAATATATGTATGTACGTATATGTATATAAAAAGCAGTATTTGACATTTACTCTAGTATCTCAGATAAGCTGTTGCAGCACCTTATTTCACTCTGAAAGAATAATAGAACATTTGAGCAAAGAAAGAAACAAGCCATTTAATCAGTTGGAGACATACATATGAGTTTGTTTTAATTTAGAACAGCTGTTTTATGTTATACTTATATGCTAGGAGTGTTTACTAATTGTTAGTAGTTGTTACCGAAATCTGTTCACGTACTCGAAAACTTGGAAGGGGAGTGTTAAAAGGGAGGGTATGAAATTGAGAGACAAATTTTTTTGTTATAAAATTGTTGCTAGCCAAATTCCTACTTGTAATAGTTATTTGTGCAGCTGTTTTATGTTTACAAAAAGATCTTGTGAAATATTTTATAATGTTGACGAAATCAGTCAATGAAAAAAGTTATTATTTTTTTAAAAACAAAAAAGTTTAGTTTATTTCATTCCTCTTTCGTTTTTATTTTTTTTTTTTTAGATTCCTCAAATAATTATGTTGACGTTTGATGGTGCTGTCAATTTGAATAATTACGAACATTACAATAAAATCTTTAATGGAAAACGGAAAAATCCCAACGGCTGCAATATACGGGGTACATTCTTTATGTCACATGAATACAGGTTAGTCATTTAATAAAAACAATTTAGCAACAGGAATACAGTTTAGTTATATAATAAAGGAAATTTACCAGCAAAATTCTTAAAATACTTCTGAAGAAACCTTAAACGTGTGCACTCGTATATGTGTGATAAAAACTTTGTTAAATATTATATTTTTTTTTTTTAATATTTGCAGAAAATGTGGTGCCTCCCACACAAGCCAAATGTTAGTAATCGAAAGCGTCACGAATGATGCATCTCTGAAACTAAAAAGTTTTAATGAAATTTGAAACAGAAAGATATTTTAATCTAAATATAAAGATAAAATGTCTTTTGCAAAACAGGAATCAAACGGATGGCGGTAACAATACAATATATGCTGCTCTGCTACAGCATTTGCTCATTCATTTAGGCCAAATGTAAATTAAATTAGTCCAACTAGAACTTAAACATTTTATAGTTATAAACAGTTTATTCATATATATTCATCGTAGAATAGGGAACCTTTTATTATGACTCACTTCGCCTAACATTTATCAAACTTACGCTCTTACCTTTGAAAAGTATATCTCTAAAGGATTCAGCATTGCTGAGAAAGGGATATAATGTATGTATATGATGTAGTGTCTGTATTTACTATTGTAGCAAGAACTTGTTTAATTTTTTTTAATAAAAAAATTTCTAAATTCAAAACAAACCCCTTCAATAAATGGTGTTAAAGCAACTTTTATTGAAAAAACTTTTAAAATTTTTCAGTCTCATGTAGAATTTCATATTATATTCTAATGAATAGTATTGATCGCTATGATTTAGGTGGAACTCCTGCCTTTACTTGAGGGTACAGTCCCACTTGTTGTGATAGCTGAGTTGGAATGAACTTTTATTTAATAAACATATGTTTTATTCCTACAATAGGTGAGCCCCTAAGATAAGTGTTCCTCACATACTTACGACCACCGATTGCTCCAATTTCATTCAGACATGATTTTGTTTATTCCAGAAGCTGCAACAACAATGATTCCTTGCATGATGAATATTAATTAATTGAACTAGATACAACTATGAACTGTTTAATTTTGCGTTATATGCCTTGCGTTTGGGTTAAATTGATTTGCTTTTGGGTTAAATTGAATTGCTTTTGGGCTGAATTGACTTGCATCGGGGCTAATTCCACTATCGTTTTGGGTTAAACAAGTATGCGAATGCTTTATTGAGTTAAAATTGGATATATGGAAAGATCTTTCCATTCATTTGTGGCAGCAATACGCAGGGTATTAGTTAGTCTATTACGAATATTTTCTAACTCTTCAAATGGAAAAAAAATATATTATTTCTTTTAGAAACAAGATAACGATTTTCAACAATACTGGACTTGCACCATATATTTCTTCATGAAATTCGTTGCATGAAGCTTCTTTTATTCGCTGAAAGATATTCAAGTAAACGGTAGAACAAAACTGACAGCAAATGAAATTTCGTATGATTTTTTTACAAAATTTTTTATTCCAACTGTTTCACTCTACCTTATGTCATGCAAAAAATTTCATCCAAAAATCTAGTTGCACTGCAGTCAATATTAAAAAATTCTAACTACTGAATTAATTGTTTACATCCAGTGTGTCACAAGGCGTATGAGTAAATAAATTATGCTAAAAAATATTACTCATGCGTAATAGTAAATTATTTGTTCTTTGGTACGTTCAATTTTTGTTAAGTTTAAAATAAGCTTAATCAAAAAATATCAACCATGGTGCTTTCAACTACACATTCTGATTTCTGAAATGTTCTTGGTGCTTATTAAAACTAGTTGGAAAAAATTAAGTTTTTTCTTCACAATATTTTTTCAAAGGCTGCCACGGAAACAATAGAGAGAATATATTTTTAAAAACTTCTTTTATATTTGTTAGAAGGCAACTTTAGAGTATAAATCTTTTTTTAAATGATAACACTTACTACACTAAAAAAAATAAAAATTCAAATAGAATATATAAAGAAAAAGTGTTTCAAACGTTTCTGTAGTAAAAGAAAACATTTTCATAGTCCTACCATAAAAACAAAGAAACCAAAGAAAGCAAATGATTAAATACATTTTTAAGTGCATAAGTATTTATGAAGAGTGCCATTTATCTTTGGTAAAAATTAATATTTTTCTTTTTCCACTACAAAACTATGATTTAATGGCTTTTTTGTGCTTATTTTCCGATTTACTGCACCACGACCCTTTTATTTAAAATCACATTTACAAAAATAATAATAAAGGGAAGTAGTTCCAATGAGAATGTGACACAATCATCGTTCATTAACAAAATATTTATTTTCTAATTTTATGTAAATATTTGTGCATGTTTAAACATGTTATTCTGAAGTTCTTATAAAAACTATAGAAATATTTCTTTATATTTAGAGTTATACTTCCCTTTGTGCATAAAATAGAAAATCATTTAGTTTGTTGCAGAAAAATTTCTTTGTATTGCACATTTGTTATGGAATAGTTTTAAGAATTACAAATTGCCTTCATATTTTTCATTTTAATTTATTACGTAAATGTTAACGAAACAAACAATAGAATTAAAGCCTGCAAATAACATTAAAAATGTTTGATTTTCACGGAGTTCAAAGATGGTTATGTTCACTTTAAAATATTACTTGAAATTAGCCTTTCACTAGTGATAAATATTTGAGATATCGGCAACAACAGAAAACCTTCGACAACTGGCATAGATGGTGGGTTACCTGTCCTGGATGTGGGTATGACGTATTACTTGTATGACACAGTTTGTAATTGTCTAAAAAATCTGTTCCGAAACTTTTCGTAAATTCCGTTTTATTATATTATGAATCTTATTTGTGACCGTAGCTTAACATATTAATATCAAATTCTGATACATTCTTGCTATCGAGCATCAAAGGATACAAAATACATCGAACCTTTTGGAAAATTTCGTTGCCCAAGGTCATATAGTCTTATATATTCAGCTTAATCATGGATATAAATTCTGTGCGAGTGCTTTCACTTCTCCCTTTTTCGACTTGTCAGAAATTTCTTTTTCCCTCTTTATCAAGTGCATAGATGGAAATAGTTCGAAGTTGAAGGAAACTATTCAAAAATTCCTCAAATTCTGTTCGCCAACAAATCACAAAAGAATTTTCGCAAACACATACATAAGTATTTTAAATATATTTTTTATGAATTAATTTTAAATAAATAGAAAAGGTATTAATAATCTTCGTAAGTTAAAAAGCACAAATAAATAAAAGTTCCATAACGTAATGGACATTACGGGAAGGTAAGCCCGAAACTATATGCAGGTTGATTTTGCGCACACACACATTAAGCAAATAACGAAAAGCCAGATGATTTACTCAACAATTTGAAATCTTTAGCTAAAAAATTTTATAATTTTCGAATGAATTGGAAAAGATGACATGGAAATCACTCACCATGGTAATCCAGTTTGTTTTTTTTTTTGGGGAAGTCAAAGCATTAAAATGCATTATTTAAACTCTTATTTGAATCGACTTCATAAGAATCTTATAAATTTTAGCCAGGAGTAAGTTTAAGGATTTCACCAAGATATATAAGCAATAGTTAAACGACATCAAGAAAGATGGGACAGCAGGATTTTAGTTTAAAGAAGTCTGATAAAAGAAAAGTTTTCAAATAAATCTATATGTTCTAATTTTTCGACCGTTTTATTTGAATTAATCAACTTAATTTTCTTTTTAACTGAAAGCCTTTTAATATTACATTATATATATATATATATATATATATATATATATATATATATATATGTATATATATATATATATATATATATATATATATATATATATATATATATATATATATATATATATAATTTCTTGTTTACTAAATGCCTATAATTATGTGCAACATTGTCTGGTTCTGCTCTAAGACTATATCTGCTTGATCGTTGAATTTTAATAATTTCTAACATTTCTAAAATGAATCGGGCATTCGAATTTGTTTCTGAGGTTAGTATTGATTCATTTTCAAAGATTGGATTACTTACAATGTGTATTCCTCTTATCAAAAATATGCTTTGCAAGTCTAACCTTCAATATGTTTGTATTTATTCCTACATATACATGTACCTTATGAAAATCATCACTATTGTTTTCCTTATATTAGATCTAAACGATCCCCTGTCCCACTGAATAACCCGGCCAAAGTACTGTTAGTCCCGTAAGACATCTTGTATCATTCAGATATATATTGGAACATAAGCTATGGTTTTCAAAATCATGTGCCCAACCTGATCCATTATGTTTTCTTATCAGTTCAGTTAATCTATTAGATTATTTGGAAAACTATTCTGTAGCAATATACTTCTAATCTTCAAGTCATTGTTCCCATTAAATTTTCTGTCACTAGCCGTCAATACCTTTTTTGCCATATTCCTTGGCGTGTTAATACTAATTTTTCTATTCTGCATAGAATAGTTATTAATTATTCTTCCTGATGCGGCAAGAACCCCTTACGCTTAAAGGATTGGTGTAAACTATACAAATAATAAATGTCACTATATCTCTGAAAATAGAGCTGCTTGAAAAAATATAATGGTGGAATGGTAATCAGAACTTCTAATTTAACTAAAAGCTGTGAACAAAAGGTCTGGAATTTATTTTCTTGATTTTTCTTCCGTGTAACAGACATAATTAAATAAAATTAATTTTCAGTAGCAAAATTTATTGTGTGCATCCGCTCCTACAAAGAATTTTGTAAATTCAGACAATAATTTAACTAAAAAATAAAAAAAATTTTCTTGCATTCTAAAGATTTAAACTAATAATTAACTGTGGCAATGAAACAGATTGAGTGAAAATAAAATTTACTTTAGACAAATGTTTGTCAAACATATTTTCAGCAATATTTTTTCTATGCAGAAAGGTCGCTCCCAGAATTCTATCCACTTGTTCATTCTTATATTTTAGTTTTATTGAACTAAGAAAATTAAAAATTTAATTGAAATTATGAATTATTAATACGAACAGATTTCGTATTAATTTAACGAAAGTTTGTTAAATGTACGTGCTTAGCACAAACTTTTAACAAAATATTCAACCGACTTCTGATAACAAAAAAGTCCTTTTGCACATCTGTAAATAAATACCATTTAGAGTTTAAAATTTCCGTAAAAGGAAACAAAAACGAGGAACAAAAAAATCGCTGGCAAACGTGAAATTTAAACAGAGGGAAACTTTTCTAATTTTATTTTTGTATAATCCCGCGAATTATTCTTTTTAATGCTGAAACTTGTAGGTGGTTGCTGTTCTTAAAGGAAATATGAACCAAATTAACAGCATTTCATTCTTGAAAAACTTTCTGCTATTGTTCCCGAAAAAAAAAACAAAAAAGTCTTAATCATTTATGCTCAAATAGGAACAAACTCGCTTAAAATTAAACCGAATTTTGCACAACAAAAGCGTATTCCGCTGTCCTCCTTCTTCCTGATGTGTAACAGATAATTTGAATGGGAAAAATAAAATCCAATCATAAAACAAAAGAAAAGCATTTATGTGTAAAATTGTATCATGAAATCATGTTTTTCTGTGTTCTTGCAATAGAGAAATATTCTAAAATAAATAAAAATCGGAAATAAACTGGAAAAAAGTATGTGGAATACAAAAGATTTTGTAATTGGATTACAATGATGGCACATAAAGAATATTTGGTGGTTGCACTGTGTTGTATAACGCATACATGCAAAGCTTTAAAACAATTATTATCGCTTTGAAAATATCTAAATGCAAAGTTGGGTGTGAATATATATGCACATTTGCAGGGGCCCATTAGCAGCTCACAGGGGCCTTTACTGTAAAGTTCCTTCGTATCCTGAATGAAAATTCATTATTTGCTAAATATGATTCAAGTGGCCATATTATGATTGAACTGTATAATTTTCTTTTAGTACCTCTGTTATCAAAATAAAGCCATTTTGATCATTATTTATTTACGTACATAAATCATGGTATAATTTTTAGAAGAATTATGAATACACAAACGAACATGTGTCATTTATTTGAGATCCTTAAAAATGCTTTCACAGAAGTAGTGCAAATGCAAAAAAGCGATTCGTATAGTCTCTAATGATTTTAGTTGTTCAGACCTTCACAATGAATTTCCTTTCATATGTGCATAAGTTAGTTTGTATAAATGTACAAACTCACTTAAGTACATATGCCTACACGAAATTTGTTGAACAACCTTAAATTGCTAAGCTAATATAATTTTTTATTGTATTTACCTTTTTTTTATGCATTTTCCCTTACTTTTAATTCAACAGTTAATTCAAATTATGAAGAAAAAGAAACCTTGAACTTCTGATTAAGTTTCAATTTTTGCTGTAGTTGTTGTTTACTCTAAATTCTTTTACTTAAACATTTAACAAAACCTTGAAATAATTTTAAGTTTATTGCATTCGTCTGGGGTTTCAGATTTCCTGGAATTTTTCACACGCTTGGAAAATGCAAGGCAGAATTACATAATTAATAAATTAAAATAATTTTTGCAAGTTGGCAATAAAATTTTCTCACAAGCGTGGAAAATGCAAGGTAGAATTATTCAATTAATAAATACATTAAAAATAATTATTGCAAGTTGGCAATAAAATAGTATTTAAGGCCATGATTTAATTCAAATAAATGAGAAACAATTATTCAATCAAACTAAGCAGTTGTTTTATTTGTATTCTCCATTTCACCGTAATAACCAAGTTCAAGTGCTTGCGTTATCTCACCATAACAAAATAACCAAGTTCAAGTGCTTGCGTTATTTAACCATAATACATAATCAAGCTTAAGTGCTTGAATTATATCTACAATTGTCCCGGTGTTTCCGCCCGGACAAAGCAACACCGACCAGCAAATCAGCTGAGTCAAAACACTCTGGTGACCCCGACGTGATTAACTTCAAAAAAAATCATCAGCTCCTCTTCCCAGGAACAAAGTCCTAAAGGCATAGTCAGCTCAAACAAGCAAACACCATGGCTACAATAAGAAGGCACAATGTCATCGTTAAAGCGGCTACTCGACACGGACCCTACGGCAAATAATATGAAGCTGAAAGAAAAATTGTGGGGCGAAATCCAAGAGCTACATTTCAAAATATGGGAATCAAGCGATGACCCACTAAAAGAAGGATACGACATGAACTCCTACGAAAACCTGGAAAAGCGAGTTATTGAAAATTTCAAGCTGGTTCCCTGCACACGAGAGCAAGGATTCGAAACTGCGCAAAACAACGTGTTACCACTGCCAAAGGTCACAATCCAAAAATTTAATGGAGATTATTTAAAGTGGAGATCCTTTCACGACTTGTTTACTCAACTTGTAGACAATCAGCACATTCCTGCGGTACAAAAGATGTGGTACCTGAAATCAAACTTGGGGGGCGAAGCTGAAAAACTAATAAGTCATCTTTCAGCCACAGCCGAAAACTACGCAACCGCATGGAGCCTATTGCAAGAACGATACAATAATCAACGCGTTCTTGTAACCTCACTAATGCAACAACTTCTGGATCAACCAAGCGCGGGACCATCAGCTGCTGCTATCAAACAATTACATGATACAACACAAGAATGTCTTCATGCGCTAAACAACATCGGGATCGATACCGCTTCTTGGGATCCCATGCTGTTTCACATACTTATTAAAAAATTGGATCGGGGTACTCTTGTTCTATATGAGAGGACCATTAGCAATCCAAAAGAGCTACAAAAAATCAAAGACCTATTAATCTTTCTCGAAAATCGGTTTCAATCCCTGGAGGCCATAAACCAGAAAGAAAGATCATCAAAGGTCTATGTTTCCACTACTTCAGCTAAACAAATAGAAGTCATGTGCTCACTTTGCAAAAACAACTTTCACCAACTATATCGGTGCCAGAAATTTCAGCAACTATCGCCAGCAGACCGTCTGAATTTCATTCGGAAGCAAAACTTGTGTGTGAACTGTCTAAAATCAGGACACACAGCCAAAACTTGCAAATCAGGATCATGCTTGACATGCAAGAAAAAACACAACTCGCTACTTCATCTGGAGAACAACACTCAGGCATCAAACAAAAGATCAACCAGTAAGAAGGTATCCAAGAAAACATCATCATTCGCTACTAATCAACCTGAAATAACTGGTCCGGATTCCAATAAAGCGATACCTCATCCTCCAGAAGCATCCTCACTAGCGGCAGCAAATGGTCAGGCGTCCAACTCATACGTTCTTCTCAGCACAGCTCTAGTAAAAATCAAAACTGATACAATGGAGTTTGAATGCCGCGCCTTACTTGACTCTGGCTCACAAGTCAATTTAATTACGGAGCGTTTGGTAAAACGACTTAATATTGCAAAACACGCTTCATCAGTGAACATCAATGGAATCGGGGACTCCAACACAAAAACACAACACCGAGTTAATGTAGCTTTGCATTCTCGAATTAATGGATTTACAACACGCCTGGAAGCACTTGTTCTGCCTCGAATTATCGCGCCACAACCATCACAATTTATCAACATTGATGAGTGGCCACTGCCGAAAAATCTTGTGCTAGCTGACCCAACATTCAATCGATCTAATAAAATCGATATATTGCTGGGTGCCGAGCATTATCACCAACTGCTCGCAATTGGGCAAATAAAATTATCTCCACAACTTCCGATTTTGCAGAACACGGTTCTTGGATGGATTGTAGCAGGAAAAATAAATAGAGAACGCATTACAGACGCATCCTGTGGGATATGTACTGAAGATGAAGGACTTGAAGCTTCCATCGCTCGACTTTGGGAAATAGATGAAGTTAAAACAACTAAAAAACCACTATCAATAGCCGACAGACAATGTGAAGAGCACTTTGTACAAAATACTACTAAAACCCGTCAAAATCGCTTCGTAGTCAGAATACCATTTCATCAAACCTCTAACACCCTAGGCGACTCACACGCAATGGCTCTCAACCGATTTCTCGCTCTCGAACGGCGCTTGCAAAAGAACCCGGAATTGAAAGCTAAATACACTGAATTTATGGATGAGTATGAATCAATGGGACATATGACAAAATTGGAAACAGATTCCATAACATCACCAAACTACTACATCCCACATCATTGCGTCCTGAGGCCAGAAAGTTCAACCACTAAGCTCAGAGTAGTATTCGATGCTTCAGCAAAAACCTCCTCAGGCTACTCTCTAAATGACCTCATGTTCACGGGACCAACACTACAAAGTGAACTATTCTCCATACTTCTCAGATTTCGAATGCCAAGGTTCGTTTTCACTACTGACATTGAAAAAATGTATAGGCAGGTATTGATTGCTCCTGAAGATCGTAAATTTCAGCTCATAATTTGGAGAAAGGATTCCACAATGCCCATTGCATACTACCAACTCAACACGGTCACATATGGCACAAGAGCTGCTCCATACTTAGCAACAAAATGTCTTGATCAACTGGCTGAAGAAAATAATATACGTTATCCTCTTGCTTCACAATTTATTAAAGAAAATTTCTATGTAGATGATGGCTTGGGCGGATCAAATAGCTTATCAACAGCGATGCAATTACAAGAGCAACTTGTGCAAATCATGAAAGAGGGCGGCTTCACGTTACGCAAATGGTGTGCAAACCATCCACAATTACTCCACAACATTCCACAAGACAACTTGGAGGTAAACTTAGATTTTGAGAGCATAGAAGCCGACACCATCAAAACATTAGGACTAGTTTGGCTGCCGAAAACTGACAAACTGGGTATTAAGGTCAACATCAGCAACGTTAAGAGAGTAACCAAGCGAACAGTCACTTCGGACCTTGCAAGACTATTCGACCCATTGGGGATTTTATCTCCCATTATAGTAACGGCAAAGATGTTTATTCAAGAATTATGGGAGTTAAAACTAGATTGGGATACTTCTTTGCCTGAATCGCTACACACTAAATGGATAACATTTCGTACAGACCTGAATGTATTAAAAACCCTTCAAATATCAAGACATATTTTTAAGGGAAGGGTTCCAGAATCCCAACAACTACACATTTTTACAGACGCATCCGAAAAGGCTTATGGAGCTGCGGCTTACATCCGATCAGTTTTCAAAGATGGCACCATTATGGTACACTTACTCTGTGCGAAATCCCGCATAGCTCCACTCAAACGGCAAACAATACCACGATTGGAACTATGTGCAGCCACACTTGGAGCCCAACTAGCCACAAGAGTCAGGTCTGACCTTCAATTTAAAGGCCCAGTATGGTTATGGACTGATTCAGAAATTGTGCTCTCATGGATAAATTCATCATCAGCTTCATTCAACACATTTGTAGCAAATCGAATCTCAGTAATTCAAGAAGAAACCCACACAGAACAATGGCGTCACGTAGGCTCAAAGTTCAACCCCGCAGATATATTATCTCGTGGGATGTCTCCGGCGGCTCTTAAGGAAAGCACTCTTTGGTTTTATGGTCCAATGTTTCTCCATGGCGTAGAGAAGGTGTGGCCACCTAAGTTCAATCCAAGCTCCAACATCCCAACAAATCTCGAACGAAAAGCAAAGCTGCTTGAATCACGAGCAATGACGACAACGGAACCAAGCTTTGTTTACCAAATCAACCATAAAAATTCATTCCATCGTCTGCAGCGAATTGTTGCATATATTCTGCGCTTCATTGCCCACACTAGATGTCAGAAGCAGATGCGACAGCCATCAAAATTAGTTACAACAACGGAACTCAGCCAAGCACTGGTTCCTATTATTTCACAAATGCAACTCTCAGAATTCAAGGAAGACATAACCCAACTAAGAAAATACAAACAAGTACAAGGAACAAGCACTATCCGGAATCTTACACCCTTTTTGGATGAAAATGGACTAATAAGAGTCGGAGGTCGGCTCGACGCGTCTTTGTTAGATTATGACTCAAAACATCAACTTCTAATTCCATACAACGATCCCATTTCCAAATTAATATTCCAAATGATTCATGAAGAACACAAGCATTGTGGATCGCATACATTATTAGGAATTGTTCGGCAACGTTTCTGGCCAATAAAAGGAAAAATTATGGCAAGAGCCACAGTTCATCGATGCACGACATGCAGCAGAGCTAAACCAGAATTATTCCACCAAATAATGGGAAACCTACCCTCGACACGTATCACACCAGCCCGTGCATTCATCAATACCGGGGTCGATTACTGTGGCCCAATTACTGTACATTATAAACTGAGGGGAAAACGACCACACAAGGCTTACATTGCTGTATTTTGTTGCTTTGCCACAAAGGCAGTACATTTGGAACTCGTCAGCGATCTCACAACTGAAGCTTTCATAGGTGCGCTTAAACGTTTCATAGCCCGGCGTGGACATTGCCAAAATTTATATTGCGACAATGCAACAAACTTCGTCGGAGCAAAGAATAAATTACCTGAACTCACCACAATCATACATGCATCAGATGCGAAAGAAGCCATTACGAATGCTTGCGGCAAAAAGGGTATACAATTTAATTTCATTCCGCCAAGAGCACCACATTTTGGTGGTCTATGGGAAGCAGCAGTTAAGTCAGCAAAATATCTTTTGATAAGGACACTGGGTAATGCATCTCTAACGTACGAAGAACTGGAAACCATAGTTGTTGAAATTGAAGCCATATTAAATTCTAGACCCATCTCACCCATGTCAAATAACGCAAACGATATAGGCGCATTGACTCCGGGACACTTTCTGATAGGTGAACCATTAACAGCCCAAATTGATGCTCAAGCAAGGTCTACAAACCTTAAATTGGAAACACGATGGAAATTAGTGTCTCATCTCAAGCACGAATTTTGGAAGAGGTGGTCACGAGACTACCTAAATGAGCTACAATATCGAAACAAATGGCGAGAACAATCAAAAAATCTGAAACCAGGGGCGATAGTCATTATAAAAGAAGACAACGTTCCAGTCATGAAATGGCCTCTTGGGCGCGTAATAAAAACATATAAAGGACACGACGAAGTTGTAAGAGTAGCAGATGTCCAGACAGCTTCAGGCATCTTTAAGCGAGCAATTCAATATTTAGCTCCACTCCCTAAGCTCAATGACGAACCCGAAGAAGAAGAAGAACTATCGCGTCCACAAATGACAGAAAACAACGATAATCATGAGATATTAGCAGAAAACCAATCATCACAACAGTCATTGGATGGAAGGTCACCCGCCAAAAAACAGCGGACCTTGCCAAGCTTAATTACGACCACCATACTCACAATATTGCTATTGATTCCACTAGTATCCACAAATAAAATCGAAGTAACACAGTTTGAACCCAATATCGGCTTGCACTTTGAGGGCATTGGCAATACACGGGTATCGCGGTCAGAATGGAATATCATCTCCTACTATAACTTAAAACCATATAGGCAAGAAATAAGTACCCTCATGAACGAAACAACGACACTACACCGCTTGTGCAACCTTTTAACTCAAAGGGCGACTTGTTCGAGCGTTCTCCAGGCAGTTGACTTCAGCCTAGCAGGCCTAAAAGATAAAAACCTGTTACTAAAGAGGAGAGCTAAGCGTGGTGCTATTAACGTCGTTGGCAATGTCGCTAATTCACTGTTTGGTATTCTGGATTCGGATTATGCTGAACAAATGTCAAACACCATCAACGCAGTGAACAACAATGAAAACCATCTCAAACAACTCCTCATAAATCAAACATCAATTGTTGATGCAACTCTAAATGTTCTTAAACAAGATGAAGAAAATGTGAAACAAAAGTTCATTAGTATAGACAATCAATTATCAGAAATGGCATCTAGGTTACAAGAAAATGAAAAAGAACAATATCAAGCAAGGCTGTTTCGAATGTTCATGTTCCTATCAGTTCAAATTTCCTTAACATCAGCAAGGCTACACCGAATTCAAGCAGAAATCATAGCAGCCTTAACAGATTCACACCATGGTAAAATTAGCCCAATGCTTTTGTCACCGTCCCAACTTCAAGCCGAGCTAGTACAAGTAAGAAATCATCTCCCAACATCTCTAGAACTACCAGTAAGCAAGGATAACATTTTACAACTGTACAAAATCATGAATGTAAAAGGAGGTGTCACACAAGACCACGTCATCTTTCACATATCTATTCCGTTATCTGATCCTGAAATATTCGAACTTCTGAAACCACACCCAATTCCTGTTCAAATAAATGGGACAATGCTCGCTATTAAACCTTGCAGTGACTTCCTGGCTATAAATGCTCATAAAGATCAGTATTTCGTGTTGGCAGAGAAACAGTGGACCACATGTTCAACAATAAGAGAGAATGAATTTCTATGTCCACAAATGCAAACAAAATTTACTGCAAACGCTGACAAATGCTTGTGCGAGATTTCTCTTCTTAATTCTAACGCTCAAACAAATTGTAACATTGTTCCTGTTGTTGATAGCACGTCACTTACACAATTAGAATACAGCAATCAATGGCTCTACACTATGCGGCAGCCGTCTCGAATAAACTCCGTATGTGGGCAAGAAAAATCACAGTTAATCCTAAAAGGATCTGGTCTCCTAAAAATCTCATCAGATTGTACAATTAAGCTAAACTCAATCATCATCAAAGGTCATCAAACTGTCTCCACATCTCTTCAAACATCATATACAGCAATGAGCAATATAAGTGACATCAGTTATCCAGACGAGATTCAAATTGCAGGAATTCGCCACAAGACCTATTCCGACCAAATTAAAAATATCTCCGAAATTCAACGCAAATTACACCAAACGGTATCTGCTGAACTTCCGTCACAAATTAAACATATAAAATATCACCACGGGACCATTGCCTATGTTGCTCTCGTTCTCGTTATAATACTATGCCTGAGTATCGCCTGGAAAAGGGCACGTTGCAAAGGAATTAAACCAAATCAACAAACTCCACGTCCAGCTGTACGTCAACATATTCCAACACCAGAATTTGAAGTATCCGTAGTTTAAATCTTTAATTCTAAGACATATAAAGAGCAATATAAGGTTGTCAAATTTATTATTTCGTTGAGCATGACTCAACGGCGGGGTACATGTTCAGACCTTCACAATGAATTTCCTTTCATATGTGCATAAGTTAGTTTGTATAAATGTACAAACTCACTTAAGTACATATGCCTACACGAAATTTGTTGAACAACCTTAAATTGCTAAGCTAATATAATTTTTTATTGTATTTACCTTTTTTTTTATGCATTTTCCCTTACTTTTAATTCAACAGTTAATTCAAATTATGAAGAAAAAGAAACCTTGAACTTCTGATTAAGTTTCAATTTTTGCTGTAGTTGTTGTTTACTCTAAATTCTTTTACTTAAACATTTAACAAAACCTTGAAATAATTTTAAGTTTATTGCATTCGTCTGGGGTTTCAGATTTCCTGGAATTTCTCACACGCTTGGAAAATGCAAGGCAGAATTACATAATTAATAAATTAAAATAATTTTTGCAAGTTGGCAATAAAATTTTCTCACAAGCGTGGAAAATGCAAGGTAGAATTATTCAATTAATAAATACATTAAAAATAATTATTGCAAGTTGGCAATAAAATAGTATTTAAGGCCATGATTTAATTCAAATAAATGAGAAACAATTATTCAATCAAACTAAGCAGTTGTTTTATTTGTATTCTCCATTTCACCGTAATAACCAAGTTCAAGTGCTTGCGTTATCTCACCATAACAAAATAACCAAGTTCAAGTGCTTGCGTTATCTCACCATAACAAAATAACCAAGTTCAAGTGCTTGCGTTATTTAACCATAATACATAATCAAGCTTAAGTGCTTGAATTATATCTACAATTGTCCCGGTGTTTCCGCCCGGACAAAGCAACACCGACCAGCAAATCAGCTGAGTCAAAACATTAGTATAGGCCATTATATATTGAAGGATGATCTGTCTTATGTGCAATATATATATAACTTTTTTATTTTTTACGGATATAAATGTAAAGAACATTTTGTTTGTAAAAGTGCCAAATTATTTGAAACAAACATCGAAAAAAAATATTTATATTATATTGTAATTAATTGTAATATAATAAATTATATATTATATTATAATTATTATTTATATTATTATAAAAATTATAACACCATTAAGTGTCTGCACATCCTAATCGTACTTCAAATCAGTTCATCAAATAATTTTTAATTCAAATTTGTAATACTTCTCTTTTATATTCAGTATGTGCCATATTTTCTGTTTTCGGTTCAAAGAACAATTTTTAAACTGCTGAGTTCGCTTAGGTGTAAAAAGAGTTTCTGTTTCCGCTGAAAAGAAAATCCTGCCTAAATGAAAAACCACCGAAATTTTTTTTTATTTTTATCCATTTCAAATGGACTGTACTTGTTATTTATATCAAGTACTTGTGAAATCCCTTAAAAAGATTTTAAGCTCTATTTTGTAAAAAAATCTAAAAGGTTTATTTCGAGTAACACAAGAGGCCATCGGAAAAAAGGCCCGTTAATTTACTTCATTTTTTTTTTGCATTGAAAAGTATTATTTGTTTCATGTTGTGTACGAGTGTTTGAAAATCAATAGATAAAATTAATTAGAATTTGATTATTAACCAAAACTAAAATAAAATGCGGCAAGTGCATGAAATAAAGCCATAAAATATATACAGGTTATTCGAACTTCTATACGATTTACCAAATTATGGAAATGTACAATTTTACATTTACAGTTGAAAGAAAATAATTTATGAGTATAATAACTAAAGGCTATAAAATTATAATTTAATCTTATTTTCTTCATTGGTATATGAAATTGGTAAAGCGCACACATGCGCTACTTTATCTTGTCTGGAATAAATAATTCTTTGTTGCTCCAAATTTCAAAGCCGTGGCTTAAGCGCTTCATTCCAGGGAGATTCACAAAAATAAAACTGATAAAATAAGAAATTATTTGCATTTTTTAACGTTATTTCACCACGAGTTAAATTACTTTCTTAAACAAATGAAGATATTTGTTAATGAGCTCGAGTTCAAACCTCAACAAACTTCATTAGAGAATAATGTTTTTAAATGTCTTTTAGATTTTTATGATTTAAAAATGCAAAAAAAAGTAAATTTGACTATCAGCTGATGGTACTTGCGCACGATTTTAGTGGAAGCATCATGACTATTTAAACTAATATTCACTGGAAGACGAAAATTACAATTTTTATCAAAGAAATAAGAACAGATTTTGTGAACTGTTAAAATGTAAATATGTATATTTTTTATTACATATATGGAACTGGCAATTATAGATAATGTGCAGATTGGAACATTTCTAGAGTTTTAACACTCCAGCGTGGTACTTTGAATGCGCGCGGCAGCTATAAAAGTTCAAAAATATAAAGTGATGCGTCACAAAAATGCTTTAGAGATTTAATCATACCACTTTATGTTATCAATTACTGTAGCAATTAGTAACTCACAATACAAATACTACACAGTACCAGGAATTTATACACCTCATTAATATTTACGGCTTATATTAATTGAGCTTTAATCTTCCCTAACAATATTTGGTTTCCATTTAACTTTTTCATTGTACACTCCAAAATGTCATACATTTTAATTCCAGTTTATTTAGTTTCTTAACATAAAATCGTGTCGTACTCATCTAATAAACAACACAAGAAGTTGGCAAGTTCATTAGACATTCACTTTGAAGTCTGTACATATTACGAAGACACACGTTTTCTCACCTAATGGTCACTACAGTCTTAGCAACTAAAAGTCATGGCAAAAGAATTAAAAAATAAACAAGATTATAATTTACTTTTAAAAATCTAATTAGAGTTTTAATTCTATCTTTGTCAAGCAAAGTATCAGCTACATAGCCAACAACAACAACCATTCGATTTGTTGCTGTTCTCTGTCTTAAAACAAGTTAGAAAAGTTTAAAAACAAAGTTAAAAATAATGAGAGTGTGTATGTATGAGATATAGAACCACAAATACATGTGCTTAAACTTGCACACAAGAGCGCACTCACACTCACACACAAACACTATGAGTAGCCGGAAATTTGTTAACAACTGCAAAACCAACCTGACAACCAGCATGTTAAATGAAATCAAAATGTTAGAAAAAAACCAAATTACTTTTTTCTTCTTTGTTTTTGTGAACAATTCACAATATGTTTACCTCTAACGAAAAAACGACAAAAGCCAACAACTAACTCCAAATTATGTTAAATTAATAAAAACATTAACAAGTGGTGAAATTTTGTTATATAAGTGTAGATATATAGCAGGATGAGATGTTTGGCACAGTTGTTCTTCCGAATGTGGCAATTGGAAAAAATATTTGAATGTATTGCAGACGATCCATCTTATCAATCTTTGGAAGATATATGCTACAATATGTTACAACAATATAAGCTGCACATTTCCAGTCCTTTTTCACACAGAACAATTTAGAAATTCATCAAATCATTTTTAGGACCCACATTATACGTTTTAGAGCTGCCAATAATATATTCGTGATCTATTCAGCCATCAAGTCTAGTAGAGCACCACATTAGTGGCCTGAAATCCCTTTTTATGGATATGCTTTATGGTATTTTTCAAGACAACTCAATAAAATGCCAGCAAAAGTTTCACAATGCAAGGCCCATCTTAATGCAAGAACTCTTTTTGTATTCCCCATGTCCTCCATGAATTATTATTTAATTTTTTTTTTGGAATATTGGTCATCAAAATGTTAAAATTTTTCTCCAAAAGAAAGCGACATTAAAGTACATTTTATGCAACTTGGCTAAGGTTAGCAAGGCATATTTTCATAACAGAAAATAATTTATAATTCATTGATATTGACATAATTTGCAATTTTGCACCCTCGATTCACACGGTATAAATTAACATGAACTTGTGGTCAACTGTGATAAAAAAAAATCTTGATGTTAACATCACTGCTGGTCAAAACATTAACATTATTTTAAAAAGTTTTAAATGATGGTTGAAAAACAAGATAATGGGGCAAAACAACAACAGCTGCTTTTGCAAATGCTTTATAACTCAGATACATAGAAAAAAGTATTTGAAAAGTTTCAAACGTTTCTAAATTTTGTTGAAAAATGTTCTGTGTAAAAATACATTTTTGAAATCTCTTTACTCTTAACACGTTGAGAAACGAGAATAACATATGGATTTAAGAAACAAAAGCTAAATTCCCAAGCAACTTGTGCTATTGTATCAACGGTATTACTACAATTATTTACTTGTATTGTTGTATTGGTTGTATTAGTGTACATATTTATTTAGTCTATAATTTACGTCGGCAATTTTCCATGAAGAATTGAAGATGCAACAATACAATTTCATTTCGCATGTTTTGGAAAAGTTGTATTAAGTCCACACACGGGATTGATGTATTTACTTAACCAACTACTAGCAATTTTTTGATTTAGTCACCAGAATCAAAGCTTAGGTTCATTAATAATGGTGCATGATTGTAGTGAGTTTATAGTAAAAATTGGCCAGTTTTATTTTAAATTTTTTCATGAGAAAGTTAACTTTCTTTTTGACGTTTATCAGCACAAGCTTTTAATTCAAGGTGTATTAACTTACTAGGTGGTATTGATAACACAGTTGAGGTACTTTTTTCCGCATACTTGGATGTTCATGTGTCAAAAAAAAATTTAGTTGGGAGAAATTTTGGAAAAATGGACCAAAATGATTTAAAATAAAACAAAACAAAGTCTTGCATGATTTTTATTATAAAAGAATATAAAATTGACTTGAAGTAAAAAAGAACTGAGGTAGAAGCTAACCAAATAACGAAATGGTTATATTTGCTACTGAATTAAGGCCACCTTATAATCCTTTCGCCAAAGTGCAACTGATTTATAAAAACTTAGTGTTCACAAGGTGTTCGAAAAAACGTAAATATGACATAAATTCCACATTTCATTTTATTAATTAAAAATAAATATCGATTGCCAAGAAGAAATGAAAATTTGAAATTGTGTCACTCCAGTTTTTTTGACAGCAAAGGCGCGATTTTAATTCAAATTTTAATTTGAGCTGTTGAAGCTTACAAAGGCGACGAATAAAAACTAAATTGTGTTCATAACTAGTTTTCAATCAATTTGAATCAATAGACTAAAATAATTCAAAAAAGCTTATTTAGTATCAAAAGCGTAAGGAACTAATAATATCACTCAGGGCACGGTGTAATATTATCATTTGGCAACAGTCGGAAGCAATAGTTTGGACCAACACAACCTTTTGCGTTACCTTCTTGTTATCAGGGTTTGAAGTGAAAACAAAGTAGTAATTATTTTAATCCTGTTTCCATGCGATTGTTTTCTTTAAAAGTTTTCTTCTTATTTATTTTAATACATTTAGATTTTTAGCTATAAAAGTTATGCAAAAAGCTTAACAATTTATTATTATATAAAGGAGAAAAAGTTTGTCCAACCTTTTGAAAAGAAAACATCATTATCACTCCTTTGCCAAATCGTTGAAAAATTATTTTGTTTTTTTTTCCTTCAACTTAAGTACCGGAAGTGATAAAAAGATTTTAAAGTTGTTAATTACAGTGAATATAAAGGATTAAGATAACAAAACCATTAGGAATGCTTTGAATTATATGAATTGATAGACTGTAACCTAATTAAAGAAAATAAAAAAAGTTTAAATCACCAAAGTTTGAATTTATTTTATTATTATTCATTAAAGTCTATTCAGTGGAAATAAAACAAATTAATGCACAGAAATTTACTACTTGAAAATTTCAAATATTTAAAAAAAGGTCTACTCACAAATCGAACTGACAGTCTTTTGATAACTTAAGGAGATTAAAGTGGTAATTAAATCAAAGGCAGTTGAACACGGATGGTTTATTTTCTACTGAATAATTATCGTATAAACCTTATACAAGGAAAACATATATTTAATCACATATACTCGTAAAGGGTGGTCCACATACAGATATATTTTTAAATCATACGTTATTTTGATACTGGTAGAATTTTTCTGTCCGAAATATTGACTATCAGTTGGTATCATACCACCGCGGACCAAAATGAGTCTCTTACATTTGAACAACAACGTTCGGAAATATTGCAACAACAAAATTTGTTATCTAGTTTGGCCGAAAATAATTTTTTCTGACAAGGCGCATTTTCATGTCGGCGGGTATGTTAACAAAGAAAGTTGCTGCATGTGGGAATCGGAAAACCACACGTCATTGTGTGGATATTGGAGTGGTAACATCATTCGTACATTTTTCCATGATTATAGAATTTGTATAGACTAAAATGGAAAGATATGAACTTGAATAATCTTTGGTTGCAGCAGGATTACTCCCCATGTTATGACAGCTCATTTAATTATCGAATTTTCGCTTGTATTTACATTCAAAAAGTATATCAAGAAAAAAAGATAACGATTTTCAAGAAATCTTTTATTAGTTTTGTAAAAAAAAAACTAAATACCTAAAGCAAATTAAATATCAATTGATTATAAAAGGATACGAAAGAGGTTTTATATTAAAAGCTTTTTATAAGCTCTTTACAAAAGCTTTCACAAATTCTTATGAAAAGGTAGTACATATTTTTTTTATTCGATCTTCAAAACTAAGTCACATCCAAACAAAGTCTCTGCATTATTGCCAAGAGCAACACCAACATGCATTAATAACTCAGATATACAGAATATGTTACTACAACTGGAATATTTTTTTACCGGAGTGCTGGATTCAAGGATCGAACTGTTCTAGCGGTAGAAAAATAGGTTATGGTATTGGGCGATTGTTTCAGGATTGCTAGCCCTTACTTTTTAGGGGATTGGCGTGACATTCCCTTCCATCGTAGTGAGAAGTCACGAGCATGGTGCAGTGTGCTGAAAAAGTTGGATAAAAGACGAACTGGCATCGAAGAGCACCGCTTCAACACCAGTGTTAAAAATCTACCCGATTTAAATACTTTATACTGAGTTCGACTTAAAAATATCAACTGCACGCGCTCGATAGAATATTTATTACAGTGGCAGTGGTTGATGTTTTCCGTCAAGCGGAAATAAAAAATTGTTAGCTTGTCAACCGAGTCACTGAATACTTGGTTATCCTTTAATAGAGTCGGAGTTGAAGAACTAGCAATATTCTTCACTCATATAACAAATTATCAAGAGCTCTAACTACTCCAGGGGGTAGGGTTCTGAAAATCCAAACTTTTTGCGTTTTTGTAATTATGCTAGATATTGAATGGCATCTCTCTGGAACTTTTCCACGTCTAGTTAAACCGAGACTTCGTTATGGCTTTGGTGAGGACTCAGCATTACACCAAAAGGAAAAGATCTTCCACCGTCGACTGGGCGATTGGTTATAACGTATTTTTCAATAAATTTTTTGACAAATAAACGATTTAGTTAAGTCTCTAACACTATTTCATTTAGGTATTGTATGATATTGTTTTCTTTCATTATGATAATTAGTCTCTTTAGAAGCTCTCAGCAACTTGCTAGTTGCCCTTTTTTATTCCCATCACTCAACCCAAGCTACACGAAGCTGGACATTCGTACACATCATGCGCTGTAGTCTCAATTTCTACAAGTATCTTTCTTACGATTTCCACTGTAAATATAACTTAGGTTTGTCCTTATTACACTTGCCTACAACTTTCAAGCTACGGCCGATTTTCCAGGACTATGCGGTTTTAACTTTTCGTCAGCGCGAACTGAACCAGTTTGAAAATCTATAAGAGGCGCTCGATATTTTTACTTCGTAAACTAGTAACAAGGTCGAAGGTCGAAGTAAGGCAGTAAGATTTTTACCGTCAATCTTTCTTTGTGTCACTTTCTCTTAGGTTTTTACTTCTAATGTTTTACCTCTATAGCCATCGACTCAAAAATCATACTTTTAACATTTACGAAGCACAGACGTCAATCCCTTCTTGCCGCAGAATGCAATAACAAAAAGAATCATCCAATGATGACTAAAAGACCCTTTTTAAAATTTCTCACCACAACTTCGATCTTGTTTTCGCAATGTAGAGGATTAAAAGATTTCAAAATGTCATTAAGATAGCAAACTGATTGTTGTTAAGTTTCTCTTGAAAACAACCATTTACAGCTTGTTGTGCAAAAGATGCCAACCCAAAACCACGTCGTGCCCATATTGAAAGCCAAACAACAGCATTGAAATCCAACTAAGTAGTGTTAATAAACTTTATAAAGTACATCACCATAAGTAAAATTGGTAGCAAGTGCAGCAGTTAATGTCACACATAAACGACTTAGAGGCACACGTAATTCAATTAACATAAAACGTTTTATTTTTCCGTCATAAAGAGCTTAACAACTAAGAAGGAAAAAGTCCGAAATGCACTAATCCTGCAGGGAAGTTAGTAAAAACATTTTTATAATGTCTGTCACAAATGTCATGAACTAAGGGGCAAGTTAGTTCATGACAAGCGTTACTTTTAAACTATTTCATATCTTATGAACATTCATTTAATTCATAAATCACTCTCGCAGAGACACGATAAAGTTCTTTGTGCACAAAAAATCTAATTTAATTTTTTAAATCGCATTTTCCACACTTAATTTAAACATAATACATATTAACAGCAAGTATTCCTTGACAGACATGGAGGACATGAATAAAAACACTGCCAAGCAAACAAAATCAAAATAACAAAGTGTCATTTTCAAATCTCATAAGCAACACTGCAATTAGAAGTTGTTTGAAGCCACAGAAAAGCCATACAGTAAAAAGCAAAGCACAACGACAATAAAAGCAGCAAGCAACAAAAGTGGCATGAGACTAAACAATATGAAAAATAGAACAAAATAAAACTTAACACTCTTATACAGTGCAAGGTTGGATATTTTAGTCGAATTAAATATTCATAGATAAAATAAAGAATCTGTTTTAGCGGGATTTTCTTACTGACTTTCTAAGGTGAATTTTTTTAATAAATTCTTTATATCAATAAGGAATAAGTGATTAAGTCGACTTAAGCGCAAAAATAGTTGATATCACAACTGTGATTAATATCAATGTTGTGCTGGAGTGACACTTCCATATTTAATTTTTATTAACTTATTTATGGAAATGTCGACATTTTTGTGATATTAGGAAATTTTTTTATATTCAGTTTTAGTTGAATTTCTTTTTACCAATAAAATTTTCGTTTATTACTGATATTTCGATCGATATTTCAATCTGAGTATCACCTGCAAACTTAAAAATATCATCAGAAATTTATGTTACGCGTCTGTAATTCAATGCATTTTTTCTAATAATGATATTTTGTGTTAATAGTTTCGAAATATTAAAAATATTTCTATTAATGAACATTGAATTTTGAGTATTTGGTAATATTTACACATGCAGCCAATAAAGTCGTAATCTCAAGAAATCAACTGCTTTCAAAGAAATTTTCTCTTAAATTAATTAAACTGTTTACGGCAGCTTTTTTATGTATAATTTAAATTTTGGCAATACTTAAATTTTATATTTATTTATGCATTTATTTCTACTGCTGACATTTTGACAAACATTGCACTCAATTGTATAGATATCAGGGATGGTATACGATAGTTCTTATTTATCGAAAAGGTGTACAAAACGTCGTGCAATCGACAAATAGTTAATAGATCATGAATCAATGATATAAATTCATAAATATCCTTCCATTTTTACCATAAATTAAAAGTATGTTATCTTATTGTTTTATTTGAAAACTCCTACTCAATTGATTGCACATTCCAGTTTCTTTTTTAATTTAAAATATTAAAGGAAATTCTAACAAAATGTTCCTAAAGAAGACGCCCAAAGAGTCGTCGAAATATTGTAGTAAAATAAATTTGTTTTTTATAGAAAGACCTAAAAAGATCGTTTATAAAATAAAAGATATACTAAAAAGAGGTCGAAAAATATAGTGTTAATTAAATGAAAATTCTAATTTTATATTTTAACTACAATATATGTTTGAACACAAATATTTATCGGCAATTTCTAAAGAAAGTATTTTGGAATTGTTTTACCAAATTTTAATCCAAAATTCAGATAATATTAAATATAGCTTAATATAGAAAAACTATCGAAGCAGAGATATTTGCGGCAACCTGTTTGGGAGCTGCGATGCCACAGACAGTCGTACAGATATGCAAACACAGCTTAAGCCAAGAATATACTAGCCATTTTTAGCCCTCTAGCTAAGACAAGAAATATGAAGTATTTCAACTTACATGCGTGTAGAAAAGTAATATTACTTCAGTGTACAATTATGATGTTTTTGAACGCAAAAAAAATGCATCCCTGATTGCTATTGTAAAAGTATACAGCAACAGTATGCTCTGATTCTTAATCTTGGATATTTATCCCATTGTAAGAAACCGAAGATACGTGTATGTCGTTGTTGTGGTCTGGATTAGAACTACAAGCTTTACAGGGGTAGTTTTCAACGGAGAGTGAATGAAAAGTTTTAAAATATATCCTTGAATTGAAAACATTTTGCAACTGTTGTGTGTTTTCCAACCTCGGTTTAAATTCTATGTGTTTTTCTTTCTGTATAACAGCCAGAATACAATTGAAACACCCATCAGTTCGCGTGGTTTTTATTTCAGGCTAAACAAAGGTATTATGTTAATTAATCCTTAATAGAACAAAGAAGGTTTATATTATTTACACATCATACCCTTAGAAGTACATGTTCTATTAGGTCACACTCTGGTATCAAAATATACGAAAACTGCTTCTTCCAATTTCGGAAAATCAAAACTATGGGGTACATTTCCATGTATGAGCTTCCTTTTTTGTGTTGAAGAGTTCACTTGCACATGTACATGTGTCTAAGTGGGAGTGCTAAATGATAGCAAGTTCAACTGGAGTTGAAACCATAGGGAGTTTAAAAAGAATAGAATAGCTGAATGAGTTAAATTAGCAAAGTTAGATTAAAGTAATTAACGGTTTTCATTTAATTAAATATTTAAATGGTAAACATATTTTTCCACAAAAAACTTAAATGTTCATTGGATGTGCTAATTTTATTAAAAATAAATACATTTTATAAAAGAGCTTTCATAAATACACATACAGTCGATTGATTGAAAATTAGTTCTTAACTATTACTTTTGATTAATTTAGCATTTTACTTCCCTTAAAAGAAAATCCGCCTAAGCCATGCTTAAGAGAAAAAGTTTACCGCAAATGAAGCACCATGTCAAGTCATGGTTAATTTTGATCATATTATATGCAACCAATAAACTCTCAGTTTAGAAAATAAATCTGGTCCCAAATCATCGCACTCTTGATTGAATTCACTTTCGAGTCGAATGATCGCGGCATTCAATAGCTTTCGAATCGAAATTTATTTCCAAATATTAAAGAAAAACTCTTTTATTATAATAAAAGCATTTTTTGTATATAACAAAAAACATGAAAATGTAAAGAAAGAAATAACAAGTTTAATAGTAACAAAGTAAGCAAATGTAAAGCTCCTAACAACCAAATATTTACTTGCTGCTAATTTTATTTGTCTTCTGATGAAGAAGAGAAAATGTTATGCGCAGTCGAAGACTTATGCGAAGCTAAAGCCATCTTCTGTCCCTGCCTGATAGAGCGTAAATAATGAACTAATCTCTTGTATTAAATAAATAAATAATATATAATATATATTTAAATGAATTTAGGTTTTAAAAACGTTTTATATTGACAAAGCAGGCGTTTGACTTTGGGTTATTCGGGTGGTCAGTCATAAACTGTGCCGTAAGTTCATTTTGCTTGAGGTTTATTTTATTTACATTTGTCCTAATAAAAGATATATTTCAAATTGTTATTTTATTTAAAAAGAAGAGAAATAAGTGTGTTTCTGACAACTGTAAGCCTATCGACTGATATTTCAAAAATATATATTCGTTCGATTACTTGTAATCGAATGGAGTTTTTGATTCCAGCTACTCGATATCGACTTCGGCGATTTCACAAAGAACAATTTCAACGAATTTCAATTCATGTCGAGTGTGACGACTTAGATACTCAATTTAAAATTAACACAATTTTTTTTAGTATGTATTTTATTTTCTATCATCGGCTAAAAGAACAATTTTTAAAGAACCGAGTTCGTTTCAAAGAGAAGATCTTCACTTACATAAAGTCCGTTCAAGTTGCTTAAACGAAAAACAATTTTTTTTTTTCATTTTTCATTTTTGTTTACCCGAATTCGAATGTTAATAGCTAAGACAAGATTATTCTACGAAAACTCCTTTTATGGTACGAATATACCCCACAAGCTCATCAGATCTTAAGTAGACTGATTTCTCTTTTCTTCAAAAGGCAAAATAAACTTAACAAAAAGAAAAACAAAATCAAATTGTAAAAAACAAGGAACAAAATTAAAATCTTTTACCTCATAAATAGAAATTAATTTAATCCTGAAATTGCTAAATTATCCCTTAAGATTTATTACCATTTTGCACATTGCCTTCTGTAAAAGAAAAAAATACCAAGATTTTAAATTTTTTAAAAAAGAAAATTTTACCCCATTTTGTGTGTGTTTGTCATAATTCTCATTTAGAAGAGAACAAAAAGCCTTTTGAAAACTTTAAGCATTTATGTACATATAACTGTTGCCATAAAATTCAAACAAAACAAAAAAACATGAGAAAAAACTTACAAAATTATCCATTAAATACTTAACCTTTTATTATCATAGTTTGGGGTCAAAATGAAAAGCAGGCCTTAGACTTAAAACAGCTAGAAGAATTATGGGACACAGCTCCTCCACACAAATGTAAGAGAACATAATAAGTTTATATGTTTGTTGTATGTGTATATCGTTTTCAATGAGTTTTGTGACTTCAAGTAAGTGAGAATGCATGTCTGTATGACTGTATGTTAGTGCATACACATGTGTGCAGTTTGGACACAACAAATCTCCTAAATGTCAAATACTATAGCAACTGTTTTTTTTGCTTGTTTGCTTGTTTGTTTGATGAGTTTTTGTATCAGTCGAGCAAATCCCTAAGGACATCATGATGAGGAGAAGAAATTCAGGAATGCATTCAACCAACAAGAAAGTTTTACTGAAAGCAGGGAAAAATATGTATATATTTTTGTTTATTTTTCATATACATATATAGTACTTGTGTATGTGGTATTTGGATATTCTTTGTATAAACATATACACAACGGAGGCACACGTACACACGCCAGGCAACATAAAGCTTAAAGGATGCATAGCCCAACAAACAAAAAGTCTAGTGTTTGATATATGATGCTTGAAATCAAAATATAAGTTTTCAAAAAATATTCAAAATGATTTTTCAAACGTTAGAAACATAAAGATTTTGTCAGTCGGTTTCAAACATCATTCGATTAGTTTATGCTTTGGTTTGAAAAACCAAATTGGCGGTCAAATATTATTTACAGACCCAATATTATATTAAATGGTTCGTGGCAAAAGTCGATCAGAAATCAAGCAGATGAAAAATATATAGAACAACATCATACAACACGTAAAAAAATCACAGTTGATACAATTATAAATGCAAGGTATGATTGATTTTTACCATAATGATTGCAGCAAACATGCTACAATGCTCACCACAAATATATTGCTATGTCTGTCAGAACTATTTTACTATATACAATATAATAATATATAGATATAAAAGAAATCTTTTATTATTATTTTTTACACTCCTTTTATTAAAACTTGCTTTTATACATACATACATTCATACTTACAATACAATAAATCGGGTATATGCAGACATTGGAAAAATATATTTTACTTAATGGAAACAGTAAAATAATTCATATAAAAAATATTTACTATTCTATAATATCTACTATATCTACTATATCTACTATTTTTTTATAATCGTCGCAAGATTGTTACATCTTGTCCAAAGCTTGGCACAGCCGCCAATAATGTCCAAAATTTTGAAGCGGTTTCCATCCTTTGCTGCTTTCCTTTGTGTACGTTTGTGCTTTTGGCATGTCTATTTTGCACATCCCGATGTTTTACCTGATGGATTAAATCACTTTGTGTTTATTTAAATTTTACATTCATACAATTTCTAACTATTGAATGAGTTCCTTCACACCAAAAAAGTTTTCAATTATTATTTTTTTTTTCAAGATTTCAATTTTCACTTTACTTTCTACTTTTTTATGCGTCTTATGCATCATGAAAAAAGGTCAGCTGTTTTTGATAAGCAAGGATGACAAATCATATTTTATGTTCAATGATATCGATAAAAATGTCTGTGTGGTGGATTTAAATTTTTACATTATTTGCATTAAAAAAGTTTTTAATGAAAGAAAAAGTTTTCGTAATACATTTAAATCAATTTTTAAGATACTTCTTTCATTTAAAAAATTTGCATTCTAGATATCGATTACTTTTAAATACTGAGTGTCACCTTTATTGAATTTATTATATTTTTATCAATTACAATGGGGGATAATCTTATCAAAGCTACAAAAATACCACTCACTTTTCCTTCCGTGGTCTTTTGCAGCTTTTCGTAGGCCCAATATATTATGTACATATATAAAGTCAATGACTTCCATAAACTTTTTTAAAATCACAATTTCATACTCCACAGGAATGCACTGCATAGAACGGATGGTATGGACTTTCTGCTTAAAATTGTTGCAATGGTTCGAATATTGTATTTTATTACATTAAATTTTTCAATATTCCTATATCCTTCAATATATTTTATAAAAGTATATATTGTTTTATAAGAAGTCCTCAAGACCAATCTATATATATATATATAAAAATGGTGTAAAAAATGAGAACGGCTGGGCCGATTTTTGTAAATTTTTTTTGTAAGTTGTTCGTATTTTTGAGGAGTAGGTTTTTACGGAAGAAAATTTTGGTAAATTCCTTCCGAAAAGTCGGAAAATTGGAAAAATCGAAAATCGAATTTTTGTATTAAATTTTGTGTGAAATTATTCCTTAATGGCTTTTCAAATAAAAAAAAATAGAAAGTTCTCAACCAAAATCCGATAGATGGCATTATACGTTGACTTAGATTTTGCGCAATCTGACAGGTGTCATTTTGGCATTGTTATTTTCTACAAATATGTCAAAGATTTTTCGTCAGTACCTGTCATAAACTTAACCTGACGGTGCTCTTCGCACTGGGTGAATAAAGCCGTTCACCACCGTCCCCGTCGTCCCTTACAGAGGCACATACAGGGTGAGGATCTACATGTGCCCCCAATAGGGACGACATGGTAGCAAATTCTGTACAGGCTGCAGAACCATGTACAGACACCTTGCTAAAGTGCTAGAACTATCTAACCTCCTACCACCTCAATGGTTCAGCAGTAAGATACCCCCTATCTTAATGGGCACTCACCAACCGCAACCACCAGGGCATCTCTGTCGAATAGCAACAGCACATAGAGATATATGGCCTGAAGAGAGCATCTACAACCGGTCACTAGCACCATATTGTAGACACACTCATCCGACCCATAACTCTTCCCGCGTATCTTTGGTTTTTAACCACAGCCACCACATGATCCCCGAAGGGGCCTCACCAATAACCAGTCTAGGACAAGTTCTAGGGGCTACTGGTTCCCGTGGCACCAGATAGGATCTCTGGTCGGCCTTCTGTTAAAAATACCTCCCATTTTAGGTCCCGTGCAAACCTGAGGTATCGGTAGCACCTCCACCCAGACAAGCTTAGGCAAAGCTACTTATATGCACGCCCGTTACCCTGTTATTTTGAGGGATTGAGTGGTAATATATTAAGTTCTATGGGTAACTGGCCAAAGGTCAAGGTCTGGAAAGACCATGTTACCCATCCGGACGAGCGAGCGAACCCATTTTTACCTTCAATTTACTTGCATGCGCGCCCCTGTTAATTGAGGGATTGGGTAACAACATACAAGTTTTTAGGGGTTATTAGCAAAAAGGCTTAGGTCCGGAAACCTGATAACCCTATACCCCAGGAATCAAAACACCAAGCCACCAAGACAAGATGTATAATCCGTGCCCCGGGGGTGTTATTTTCTACAGAGTTGCAAAAGATTCACGTCAGTACCTGCCCGAAGGCCTAACCTGACGGTGCACTCCTGCACAAGGGTGAATAAAGCCGTTCACCACCGTCCCCGTTGTCCCCATTCAAGGGCACATACAGGGGGCGGTCCTAAATGTGCCCCCAATAGGGACAACATGGTAGCAATTCTGTACAGGCTTCAGAACCTTGTACAGACACCTTGCTAAAGTGCTGGAGCTATCTAACCTCCAAACCACCCCAACGGCCCGCAACCGTTAGAGCAGCTCTGTCGAATACCAACAGCACCTAGAGATATATGGCCTGAAGAGAGCATCTACAAAAGCCTCTACAACAATTGCAGACACACTCACCTGACCCATACCTCTTCCCGCGTATCTTTGGGTTTTAACCACAGCCACCACGTGATCCCCGAAGGGTCCTAACCAACAACCAGACTAGGACAAGTCCTAGGGGCTACTGGTTCCCGTGGCACCAGATAGGGCTCTGGTAAGCCGCGTGTTAAAAACACCTCCGATTTCAGGTCTCATGCAAACCTGAGGTATCGGTAGCACCTCTACCCAGACAAGCATAGGCAGAGCTACTTCCTTTTATTTCTTATATGCACGCCCGTTGCCCTGTTAATTCAGGGATTGGGTAGTAACATATTGAGTTCTAGGGGTAATTGGCCAAAGGTCAAGGTCTGGAAAGACCATATTACCCATCCGGACGAGTGAGCGAAGCCACTTTTACCTTTAATTTACTTGCATGCGCGCCCGTTGCCCTGTTAATTCAGGGATTGGGTAGCAACATACAAGTTTTTAGGGGTTATCAGCAAAAAGGCCTAGGTCCGGAAACCTGATAACGTGCTGCAATTTTTATTACTACTCTCAAGTTTGTCTGAAGGCTTAAAATTGGGGCGAGGCAAAGTTCGCCGGGTCCGCTAGTATTATATAATTTAACAAATATTAAAGGTAATAGTCGAATAACCAATACCAACAACTTAAAGAAAATAATTTTATAATTTGGAAAATATCCCAAATAATTTTTTCAAAAACCAATTTCTTGTCAAAGTTACATGTAGGTAGAAACAACATTTATTAAATTCCGTTATTACTTGTGTCCCTAAATTACTAAAAGTGCTCACTTGAAGCCCCTCTGAGAATAAATTAATGCTCAATTTAAAATGCAACGTTTTGCTACGAAAACTGTATTTTCAAGTCATTCTCAATTTGAAATCAGACTCACATGTTTGCATGGATATTTATCCTTTTGCAGAGTTAGCAAAGAAGCACATGCACTCATATATTCATACATAGAACTCGTGCATATCCATACATGTGTATTTTGTTGTGCTGTATTTGAGTATGTGGAAATTTAGTCCTTTAATTGTTTTACATGTGAATGTATGTGCGTATGTGGATAAAATGATTTTTTGCTTCTTCATTACTTTCGTTTCTGTATAGCTTTTTGAGGAAACATGTGATCAGGACAGATGATGTTATTCTTAAGAAAATCAATCTTGTGAGTAGTTTTTATTTTTAATTTTTATTTGAAAATTAAAAGCATTCTGAGAAATATAATGTCCCATTTTATTTCTTGTTGCTAATACAATCAAACTGACGTACGGATTATTCTCGAATACTGCAACAACCTGTTCAAATTTAATTTTAGCTTTTCAAGCCAGTCATTGCCATGATTTTTGTTTTAATGTCCTTCTTTCTTCTGCTACTATAACTCTTGTTGATGTTTCTATTGCTATTGTTTGCCGCTTTGTTTTACTTTGCTGACATTTCTTACTTTTCCTTTTTTCATTTTCATCATCATCATCATCACTATCAACATGACTTCCTGGCCACTTGTTTTCTTCATTTATTTGTAACTTGTTTTTGGATTTTATTGTTCTAAGCCATTGTTTGCTGTGTAACCTTATGATTTCATTTTACTCTTGCATTCTATCCCAACAATCCCTCTATGCTTTTAGATTCAAATTTAAGTTTCATTTTCTCTGGCTTTTCTCAGCTTGTCACTGCCAGTTAACATGTTAAAATGTTTCCCAAAATAAAAACTATTTAATCCTTTCATTAGAGCCACATTTTCAAATCTCAAAGTGTTTTTGAAATGAGAGAAATAACAGCAAGAGGGACAAATATAATGTAGGCCTCTGGGGAATTAGGGATATTAACTAATGAAAGATAAAAAAGAAATAGATAATTTTAAGAAAAATTTCATTGAAGAACAAATGTATCAAAATATATACGTTCCAGCATGTAAACTTATTTGAGTGCAGAGGTCCTTCAGCTTAATATGAAGCATTTGCTAAATATGTCACATTTTATGTCCATTCATAAAAAAACTCCATCTTTTAATATAATGATTTGAAAGTGAAGCACAATCTGTTATGTGGTAAGTTTTCTGAAATGTATTAGACATCTGCAAACAGAAAAATGGAACTGGATCGGAGGTGAAGAAAAAGGAGTTTGTCTTTGAAACACACACTAGAATATGTAAGAGGTCCCAAGGAAGCAATTAGGTTATTAATTTTTTTTTAATAGCTAATAAAGGCAACTGGGAGAAATTTTGTAATTTAAAATGGTGAAATTTCTAGGATTCTAGTATTCAGTCAAAATTTTAAGATTGTAATGTTTTACTCTCACTCAGGTCACGCAATGCATGTATCATATTCCAGCATGGATACCAAGGCTAAAAACAAGCTGCAAAAGTATTGCAAGGATATGTTTATTATTCAGGTCTTTATTTGAAGCTAGTAAACTACTGACTTCATGAAATAATTAATGAAGCGTAAGAGTTGGTAGGCTCCTCCTTGGATGTATTTACTAAAGTCATAAAGAATATCCAGTTTGTTTGCATAAATTGTCGTGTGAAACTAAATGGTGGCTGTTAAATATGCCATAACTTTTACTCAGGCATATGCAGAACTACTTCCGTAATCGTTTTAAAGCGACAGGACTCGAAGTCTCGAACTCATATCCTTTTATAAAGTGTCATAAGTGCTCTGGTGATAGAACGAACCGATCGATTAATTGCATGTTTAATTGGAACGTTTAAGTATTTTCCATGAGCGCCATTATATTTTCGAACAGGAAAAGGAACCAGTGCAATAATCTCTGCACGCTTCCACAAGAGCACAAGATGAATTGTTGAGATTTTTAAAAAGACCAGGATAATTCTCAACAATACTTTCCTTACAATTATGTCAATATGTGGAGTCCTAACCCATCGAAGTAGTCCTAGGTTTAAAAAGCTATAGCTTAACCAAAGTGATCCTCTATTGAGAACTTAATTGCATAGTTTTATTACGCAAATTTCTTACTTATATAATAAGGATTGCAGTTTTAGTAGCATAGTTGAAAGTCCTTTAGATGTTTTTAATTGTAAACTATTTTTGTATACACATGTACATATATTTCAATTTTGTTACTTAAGAGGGCAAATTTTAATTATTTTACGAAAAAGTAAACGGGAAATAGACCACGAATTTATATGGGATGTTTTAAAAGCATCATCATGCAAGAGAAATTTTATGAATTAGGCACTGTCCAAACAAAGGAATTTGCAACAAATAAATTAAAATCGATCCAGCCATTTGGGAATTACCATATCATATGCAAATACATAGTCATTCAGACACATACATATTAAATTTAAAAATAAAGCCCCTTTTATCACTAGCTAAAGAAATATAAGTAAATACACAAAAAAACGTTAATTTAAGAGTATCAACTGGTGTAATACCACTATGCCTTTAAATATAATTATGTACAATTGTATAAAATTAACCAACCCTGATTACCGTCATAACCGTAGTATATTTCGTACAACTTGCCGGGGCTACAAGGATTATGAGGGTAATTACCAACCAAGAATGAATCATTTTGGTTGCAAGCTAGTCTAAGGTGAATTAATTTTACAGATCAAGTTACCAACAAAAAGAGCAAAATCAAATCTCGTGAAAGTCAATACATTTTGACAGCTTGCGTAAACAAGCAAGCTGTCAAAATCACTCAAACTGCAGACAAAAATTATGAATATACGTACACTTTGTCATTTTTCGTACAAACGTTTGTTTTTGATGCTGAAGCTGATTCCGTGGTACTTCCATCTTGTAAAACTAATTCGCCTTTATCTACAGTCAGATCATCAATTGGCCTTCAACATTATGATTATGTGCATAATAATTCTCAGAAAGTAAATGAGAATTCAAAATAAAATTTAAAGTAAAAACTTGAACAAATTTAAAATTTAAAGCTCGTTTTATAGGATAATTATTTCCTGTCATGAAAATATTCATTATTTCTTATTTTGTTTTCACAGAAACAACAATTAAATCATTGTCCAATAATTTGCATTCTCCCGTTTATTAAAACAATTATCTTAATACATTTCTTGATTTTATTCTTTTTATAATTAATTTTGGTTTTCTTTTGTGCTGTCTTTTATAGCAACTACCAACAGATCCAGCATCTCGGCTACGCCGGTCATGAAATTGCCACAGAGAGTATTTCACAACAACAAGGTCTTCAGGACAAAGGCTACGAGGAATGGGTTGGTGAAATGATTGGTATGCGCGAAATTTTACGTCATTTTGCCAATGTCTCAGTTAATGATGTTGTCGGTATGCGTGCACCATTTTTAAAACCTGGCCGCAATACACAGTACAAGGTAAGTGCCAGTGAATTGGGTATTTGTGAATCTACTGAATATTCATCAGCCTCTCAGCAGACTGGTCTTGTATTGTCGGAATAATGCAACAACAAACAAACAAAAAATTGCTTTTATTTATGCCATGATTTTCATCAACAAATGAATTTGTGGGGTTTTTAGTTCTGGTGAAAAACAAGCACAAACATTGCATTGCGCGATGTACAAAACAAGTGTCATTGTATTTGTCCATTATAATTAAAAAAGCGACGCCTTTAAATGGACACGTATTTTAAAACTCATCATGTAGTTGTATTAAAGTGTAAATATACATTACAAGTAAATTTCATAGAAAATAGTTAATGTTGTTGCAAACTAATCAATTTCTTTCGAATAAGAATTTTAAGACAGAATTTTTTTATTTCAATCAATTTATGCATGTACTCGTACATACCCAGTTGGAAAACTCAACTTTCATGACAATGTCTTCAACGATTTCTGTAAGACATTTTTAAATTTGTCACCCATCAATGACACTATACTCCTATAAGAGATTTTTATAGATGATGAGGTGAATGATGCAGTTTTAGAAACTGCCTTATATTAATGACAACTAGACCGACAATATGAGTAATATAATAAGCGATAAAGCTTTGTAGTTTATCTCTATTTGACCCATTTAAAGACCGCTCTGCAACCAACAGTTGGACCTCTAAGTGCTATTGCTAAACAACAGAAGCCGCTGCCTAAAGAGGTAGAGGTTATATAGCTCTAGTTCCTTAGTAAAACGTTTGTTCATAGTCTATGTTGTCAAACACCAAAATTTCCACCTGTACCCGGACTGGCGACTGCATACAAACGCGCTAGTGTATGCATTGACTTTACCCAATTTTAAGAGATGTGCGGGGTGGGGACCGAGAGGCAGGTAATCACGTAAATCTTACACACATCTTGCCTAACACAGCAGCGCAACAAGCTCAAATTGAAACCCCTTTTTGTATTACTCTACAAAATCATCCATAGTCGTGGTGCACATATGTATATAAGCCGCAAGCGACATACTGATGATAAACAAGCACTAGTCCTCCATTACTTCGATGGGTTGGTTGTCCTGCTCAGCTCATTCATATTTTACTTAAAACTCTTATTATCGTCGTGTGCTCTCTGTCAGCAGCAGAATACCATTTTATATGGAAATTATGTTGAGTTAGTTTCAATAGATGCATATGTACATACATACTAAGTATTCAGTTACATTACACTAATATTTCTCTGATGTCATTCGAAAATGTAACTTCATTATCACTCCAAATATATAATTTCCTAATAGATTTTCAATAATTGAAAGCATTTTAATTTATGTACGTTATATTTTATATATTAAATATACGCTTTTCACACTTGTGTCAAATTAATGAGTTTAATGAAAAATTTATTATTTTATTTTAGCATTCAAACTTTTATAAATGAGATGACAAACTTTAAAAGAATGTGTTATTTCACTAGTTCTTCGAGACCATCCACGTTTTACGGGCTGTGTGCATACAACGTTACAGCATTTTTAGATTTAAGTTATTAGTTTACAGCGCTTTTTTAACACGTACAGTAAAGTAAATTCCTTTTGTCCGATGTATTCACTTGCGCCATCTATTTTGTACCTCAATTTTCTTGACTATTAAAGAAAAGTATCGATGTCTTTGCTCGCAGGATCTCAAGATATTTTACGAAATAGATGAAATAACTCATAATATTAAAAAAAAAAAATTATTTATTTAAAATAATTTGAATTTTTTTTTTGCAGCAGACTGCACGGCATTAGAAAAAAATAATACATTTTTACGCATATTTGCCATCAGTGCATGTATATTGGGGTAAACACCCCAAGTGCAATAAGCCTAAGTTCATATAATTTTTGACATTTGTATGCACAGGCTTATTTTTACTGTCATAGTTGTAAAATTTATACACTTTAGTATCAAAATAATTCTAATTAACAGCGATGTAACGTTTTTAACATTTAGGCAAAGTTATTAGCCATATTATTCCTACAAGTATATTTCACATATATTTAGAGGAAATCAGTTGTGACGGACTTCACTGGACTAAATAATTTAGTACGCTATGACCGGTGTAAATATTGTCTTCCAAATAAATAAAGTAAAGCAAAATTTAAATCGATTATATTTATTTCTTATTTTTGAGTATATTTACAAGACATAATATTTACGAATATCACTTTATTTCTCGTACAATGGGGAACAACTATTTTAATAGCTTGAAGTTGTTTTGCTCGTTGTCAGTAAATGTTCAATGTATATGAATGAAGTTCGTTACAATTTCTTCAAACTTCATTTCCGTTCACCTCAATTGCTAATGTTGAGGTCTTGACACTACAGTAAGCGGCTACGCAACACAATCAGTAACGTTCAACAGCAAGAAGCATTTGGTTTCGATAGTACATTAATTTTTTTTTTTTTTGTATTCTTCTTGAAGTTATTCGTATCTTATTTTTTTAATCAAGCTAACTCAAATCAGGTAAAGCATAATTCTTAGGAGTGCTGTTTTACATATTAAATCGTGTAAGCCAGAAGGTAAAATTATTTTAAAATAATGTAAATTAAAATTGGGATAAAAGCAGAATTAGATGTATATTACGTAAATTTGTATATATTTGTATATTTGTATTTATGTACATTTTTATTTTGTGCTGCATCAACGCTGTCTATACGTCTTCCTTATTACGTCCTTAACGCTTTTGACTGCATACTTCAATAAGATTTTTCATAAAAAAAATCAAAAAGCTTTTGTTTGTGTGCAATAAATATATTTTATTTTTATAAAATAATAAATTATTAGTTTTATAAATAAAACAAAAAACTTTCTTAATATAACATAATAACTCTCAATGACGAATCCCTGGATAAAGTGAAATAAAAATTCACGAAACGTCGGGAAATGTGGAATAAAAAACTGCGTTTTTATTGTCATAAAAACATGTCTTTCCAAATTAGCTCAACAAAATAAATAACTAACATAATTATGATTAAACCTGGCCAAGAACAAAAACAATTTGGAACGATTTTCCGTCATCCCACGTCAGAAGAATATCACAAAAAACAAAAACAACATAAGCGGCAACGTTGTTCATACGTTATTTTTATCATATATATGAATTTGGGTTAAAATAAACCAAGGCGATAACACTGGTTTTATTTCATTTCATTTCAAATAAAATTATATCAATAAAAAAATAACAACTATAGGAAATATTTTCCCTTCAATTTAAATATTCTTTCAAGGCTCTGCAACTTATTTTACATGTTATCACACATTTGTCACACGTTCAACAACAAACAACCTGCATGTAGGGCAGTAGCAAGTAACACTTTTATCGATAATTAAAAATACATTAAAGGATACAAGGAAAATAACGACGATAAAATAATGTGAAAATGGTGTGAGTGCACCAGAATAAATATTTATAATACAAAGTTGAAATAAGAATAAAAATGAGGATAAAGTTTGCAAAGTGACCATTTGCTTGTAAATACTAAAAACAATCAAGTAAAAATTATGCAATTTTATTAAACAAAACACAAAACATTCATACATATATATTATTATCTTGTTAAGGGTTAAATTACCTTTTAATTATTATTTTTATAATTTTTCTTTAAGTTCTTTAGGTTAGGTTAGGTTAGGTTGATTGGAGGGGTGTGATAGCCCATGTCATGCGACATACACTTAAGCCAGTGAAGGCTTGTCGTGCGCTCCCTTTAATTATAAAACGCAAACTGCCAGAGTTCTGCGGCAGGATTCGAACCTGGGACCTTCGCACTACGAGTCTAGTACACTACCTACTAGTCTACGAAGGTCAGTTCAGTTCAGTTAAGTCAGTCAGTCAGTTAAGTTCTTTAAGTATTGAGTCTTTTTTAATAAATTTTATTTTTGACACATATTATTATAATATTTCTATTTCCTCACGATGTAAACCAAAGGTTAGAAAGTAAAAATAAAATTAACGCTTAAAGAAAAATTATAACTAATATTTTATAAAATGCATTGTTTGTAGTCGCTTTAGCCCTTCATATGCCGACATTTCATTGGTCGCAAAACCAAATCATCAGTGAAGTTTAAGCTGTTTTAAGACATGTCGGCATATGAAGAGCTAAGGCCACAAAAAACAATGCATTTTGCAAAAGCTCTATTTTTTTAACGATTAGTTGGGGAGAATATACCGAATAATAAATTTCAATACTAACAATTTATAGATTTAAATTTTTAGATTTGAGTATATACGTAGTGCCAAAGCTGCAGTAAAAAAGTGGAGGCAATTTTTGCACAATTATTCTTTCCATTACATAGAAAGTATTAATAAGTGAATTTTTTACTTTTTGGGAAGTGAAGTTGGCAAAGATTTCTTAAATTGTTCCACAAGATTTATTTTGTGTTGCAAAATATATTCTAAATATTTGAAATTTTTTATCTTCATATAAACAAAACTCAATAAACATTAGCAAAATAATAAGAATTTTGATAATTTGTAAAAATAAGTATGTGATAAAAAATTAACTTTTCAAATTTTTTTGTTGCGGAATTATGCCGACATTTCATTGGTCACTAAGAAAAAGTTTATCAGTAAACTTTAAGCTGTTTGAAAAATTTCAACCTCATATTTTTAAGCCAAAATATTCAAATACACTCTCTATCATATACAAATATTACAAAATAGATATTCATAGTAGGATTAGAATGTTTCTGTGCAAACAGTACAACAAACAATTTAGGAGCGTTTTGTTCCAACTGATGTCCAAACAACTTTTAGCGGTCATTTTCTCTGTAGTCAAACAATTTGGGAAATTTCAGATGTGGAAACATTAAATAAGATTATATGTTATTTTTTTGCGCATTTTTAATCAAAACCTTAATTGATGGAAAGACGTAAAAACGATTTTCCATTTGACTTTAGGTTAATAAATATGTATTATGATTTTTATTAATGTAATTAAAAAAATAGGAAAAAAATTTGTTTTTCCCCTTAATTTCTTCCAATTATTGGCTAATTTGTGTATTGTACGTCGATAGAAAATTATTTTCTTTGCAAAAATTATAAAAAATGCTCTTGTCTCATCATATTTAGGGTAACTGCCGCTGGTTCGCTGAATAAGCCTCAAAGCTGAAAACTTATAACCATGACAAGCCTATGTTCGGATTACTATCTACTATATGTATTTTCGTAACTTTTTTGGAAGCTCTTTTCCTAATGAGATTTTTTGCATATGTTTTCAATACTGAGTATTTCCATTAGTAACACAAAATGCAGAATTATATATTTGAGATTTTGCTGTATTGAAAATCTGTTCACCTTTATATGTTCAAATACTGATTAACATTATCCTTATTGTCAGCAGTTTAATGCAAATGATCCATGTGAGCAGGCCACTCGAAAAGAGGGTGTTTGTGGATGTCAGTATGCGTTTAACTTAATAAGCAAAGGAATTAAAATCAACAACAACAGCAACCTCTGAAGCAAATACAAACTTTGGACGCTGTTTTAAATAAATAAAAAAACGGGCATATTTGTTTACATTAAATAAATAAACTGAAACACATAAATAAACTTCAAGTCAAAAGTTCAATAGTCATAATTAACTTAAAAACTTATTGAGTTTATTCAAGTGAAATAAGAAAATATGAATAAAATACATGAGATGAAAGCTAATTTTTTAAAAGACTTTATAACTGAAGATTTATTTTGATGACAAGAATTACAAAAGATTTTTGTTTCATCTTCTTGGTATTAAAATTGTTTTTATTCTTGTTTCTAGGTCTTGGAAGATTTCGGTTACATTTACGACAGTTCCATTACCGTCCCTCCAGTACCGGTGCCCGTCTGGCCATACACTTTAGACTACAAAATTTCTCATGAATGCAAGAGTGGCACGTGCCCTTCGAAAACCTTCCCAGGCGTTTGGGAAGTTCCCCTTAACACTCACTATGTAGAAGGTTTCGAAGGCGGTCATTGTCCCTACCTGGATCAATGCGTTTTACACAACTTGGATGAAAATGAAGTAGTCGAGTGGCTGCAGGAAGATTTCTCACGCTACTATGAACAAAATAAAGCTCCCTATATGATGCCATTCCATACAAATTGGTTCCAAACTAAACCCCTAGAAAATGGTTTGCACAAATTCTTGGATTGGGCCTTAGAACTGTAAGTACTCTTTATTTTATCCTAAAATAACAAGAACACCAACAAAGAAGAAAATATATTAAAAAGCTCATTTCTTTCACATAAAATCTTGTTAAAAGAAAAACGTTCAGCTAAGCTGTGTATGTAGCTGGCCAGTAACATTTCAACAACAAAAAATACATGTAAAAAAGTCAACAAAAAAAGCAAAAAGAACTATATCCTATATAAACTTCCACTCGCACGTTTTAATGAGAAAAGTTTAATTTTTTTTAACAAAACAGAAAATTTAAACTTGCCATTTCACAAAAAACAAACTGCAAACAAATGAAAAGCGAAATAAAACAACATAAAACCACCTGTAAGTAGAAAAAAACAAAAATTACTCACAGTTAAGTATTGCAAGGAATAAAAATATATAAACATATAGATTAAAGCGGATGTAGTGGCCGAAAGCCGCCATGTTTGAAATGGTGTTTGCCAAGCAAACTTTCGTAATAAAGTTACATATACCCAGAAAACATCGCTTTTTTCAACATGACTTCCCACCCTTCCATTATCGCTCCTCAGCATCACTATTCTCATCATTATCATCTTACCAACGGAATTGGTTAAAGTAATGAATGCTTTACACAGAAAAAATTAAAACAAATTTTAATGAAATAAAAACGAGTAAGGAAAAGTTGGTAAAACACACACTCGTACGTACTCATTTATATGTTTTGATCAAAAACTAAGAAAAGCAACGTGTTTTTGTTTGTAGGACTTAGAGCAATTTTTGGAAGGATCACGAACACAGAATATTGGTGGTATTCCACAAGCAATTTTTTAATTGTATGGCACTCGTAAATATAAAAAATAATACAGGCAAAATGACGTTTAGCACTTTTTGCAAAAAGTTAAAAAGCTTTCAAATCTCAAAAAAGCATATTTAGTTTGAGCTTGATGAAAATTTCATACAAACAATAGGGCTGTATAAGCCTAGTAAAAAAGGAATTCCAAAGAATTCAATAACATCCACAATCTGTGATACAGAAGTAGTGAAAATTCGGATCTCTTACAGTAATTTTACATAGGCTTGTTATTGCAAAATTTTCACTTTTCTAGATCCTGTTCACGGTGTCATGCTAAATCCATTTTTTCGAAGTACTTCAAATGCTTTTCGTTCCACAGTATTTCTACATTGCATTGTATATGTTGATCATCCTTATTACACATTTCATTTTTGCTCATATAATATGACCTTTTATCGATATTTTTGTCGATTGAATATAGACTCGAACATGAGTACATTATTTCATCGTGACATGCCAGTCACATGAAACAGTCGTTGAGTTAATACAACGCGATGCAAATTCAAATGAAAATGTTAAATAAAAAACTGGGTTTTTATAAGAAGTTTATTTGAAAGTGTAAAATAATCATATTGATTAGAGAAATCTATATCGCTCAAATGGTCACCCACCTAGTTGGTGCATAACTGTGCCTGTTCGCTTTCAAGACATGCAATACGTGGCCAGCCACTTCTTGCGACATCTGTAGTGAACCCAATTTGTACGAGGCGTTCTCTAAAATGCTTAATTGTTCGAGCACATAAAACACCACGACGATATTCTCGACGCGCTGGAACCCAATATTTAAGAATTTATTCGTGAAATACCGGTCGATACGTTGGAGAGAATATGCCACAATTGGAGCCAGCATATGAGACGTAGCCGCGGTCAAGATGAAATCATCTTTAAACGTTCTATGGACTCAAATAAAGATTTCATACATTTCTTAAAATTTTTCCTGTATTTTTTTATCGAATACGAACCTTTATATTTATATTTAAAATACATCTACCTTCTTGTTTTTACAAGCATTTCCTAATGACAGATTGAAAGTTTTCACTTTTGAAATTTCTTTTTTAATTTTTTGTTCGTACGAGTATTTTTTTATATACATCCCATCCCAACAAACCGTTGGTTGATGTAATCCTTAATGAAATGAAAACATCAGTAACAATGGCATAAAACTTTACAATTTGCTTTTAACAACTGTAGGTAAGACATGAGCTTTTCCAATTAAAATACATTGTGACGATGGGGTGACAATAACGATGAAACAGCAAGTAAATTCAGCAAACCGAAAGAAAAAAACATTTTAAGGTGTTTTTATTTTGAATGTGTTTTTATTCTGAACTAGCTATCTAAATAAATTAAATGAATTAATTGTAAAAATAGAGATTAGACAAATTTGATCTGTGTACATCTTTTTGGTTGGTGATGAAATAAAATGGGTATTCAACAAAAAAGTTTTAATGAAACCAATCTTCAATACATGGTATTTCTATTTTTTTTTTTCTTTTTTCCTTTTTTCTGGGGGTAAATAAATCTCAACATTTATAAAATTTTGTAGAATATTTTCGTCCTTGAACTTTTTCTATTTTCTCTTATGTGAGATGTTGAAAATACGTATAAATGTAACTATTATGTAATTATATAAGTAGGTGTGTATGTATGTATGTATATGACTATATACATATATATATATATTATATTTGGACTTTTGACAAAAATTTAATTTGTTTACTTCGTCTACTAATGTTTATTTGATGAGCAAGAATTATAAAAATAATAGTAAAGAAAAAAGTTACATATTGTAATGGCACTTCTTAGAACAAATTTGACTTTGAGTGTTTAACAAAAATTGTTGAAGGAAAAAGAGGCTTAAAGTGATTTAAATTTATTTATTCCAAGTTTACGAAGACAAGTACTTGTACACTAATGAATACAGTAAAATATAAAGATTTTACATAAATTTCTCTTGCCTTATCCATACAACAATATTTTTGATTTTAAAGGCATTTTTTTATATAAAGATTGTTTATAAATCAATAATAAGATAGTTAGTATTTAATAGTTTCTTAATTAATTTAAAGGTTTCGTATAATTTCTGTGTCAAATCGCTAAGATAAATGGTCGTCATTTCCATAAAATTTCATATGGGATTCTTCTGTTAAAGCAAATTTTCAAATTTCTCGACTTTTATTATTTTATGTATATATATTTTGTTCTCGCATTGGCGAAAATTTATGTAATTTTTTGCGACTGTATATATTTCAGCGAATGCAAATGTAAAAAATTACGGAACGATTGTAGACATAAATAATTTACTTTTTGAATTTGTTTTCAAAAAATGGATAAAAGTGGGCGTGAAAAATTCAATTAAAAGTTATAACGTACGTGGAAACAGTATAACAGCAATAGTTTTCAAGACTTCCTTTTAAGTAGAAGATGACTGAAACTATGAATTCAATTTTGCATTTAGTTGTAAACTTTCTTGATATCGGTTTCAAAAATATCAGTATGTAACATATAACAAGGCTACACTTAAAAGAAATTTATTTTAAACCTTTTCTACAGTATATTTTTAATTCGGTATGGGAGGTACCCTACCATTGCTTTAACGCATTAGTCACAACGCGACCACCTCTGAATCATACCAGGTTTAAACACTCTTACTCTTATGGTCAACCAGTTATACGATAATTGTATATTAATTTGTATGGGAGGTGCTATTTCCTTGCTCCTCTCCAGTCAGATTTTCTTGAGACAACTTATATTGGTCGTGGATTACTCTATGCCAATTCTTAACTGCATTATTATTATAATAATCAAGGTATGATATTTTTAAATTTTACTTTATATGGGAGGACCACTACCCCCCGATACTGTCTTATGCTGGTTAAAATAGGACTAAATTCTGCATCAACCTTTTCATATAAAAAAATTTTCAAAGTCAGTTCAAAAATTACGAAAATATCGCTGTACATACAAAAAACCATATAATTGAATATATAACTTTACTCTTTTTTAAAGTCCATATGGTGGCTTGGTCCATGGCCAAAAAATTTTTAGAAGTTCCGACATTACCAAATTTTGACCAATAGTGCGATTTAATATTGCCAAAGAATTACCAAATTCGGTCAAAGAATCTAAAATTCTGCTAGAAAATGCAGATCGGTTCTAATTTCATTAAGGTTTTGGGATGGAAAATGTGATAAATTTCGATATTAAACTATACCCAATTCTAAATTTTTAAATGTTATTTTTAGCGGGTTGCACGGTGGTACTCGCAAATGTGCCTTTATTTCGCTGGTGCCTGTTTTGCCCTTCAGTAAGCCTTCAACTTGATTTAAAAAAGTTAAGATCCTTGCATGATAATTTCCTTAATGTTTATAAATAGGAATTATGATCAACACAAAATGTCTAAAAGTTTAGTAACACAAAACAACAAAGAAATACTCTTGGGATTGATTTTACTTTTCTACCTTCGTACATTTGGTCAATCATTGATTGAAGGTTTACAGATGGGGCTGCGTTATAACACTTAATGGGAAATTGGGAGATTTCAAATAATTTTAAAAAATAATATAATTTAGTTTTTGTAAATTATAATCAATGTGAAAATATAGTAGCGTTTCACATTGACAATTCTGTGACAATCACCAATTGTAGTGGTGGAGGCATAAAGATTAAAATGCAAATTGTTATTTAAAAAAAATTACATGTATATAAAATAATTTTTATAAAACTTCTTAAATTTTCTTTTAAACTCTAAAAAATATTCGCAACAAACAGATCTGTACGAATTTGTCCAAAAAATATTTTTGTTTCTATGAAAATAGAAAATACACCAACCAACATATTGAAGGTAGTTTCGTGTTTTTCGCCCAAATTCATTTCTGTCATTCATACTGAAAGCTCTCATCAAATAGTAAGACAATGTGATAGTATGTTACTATTGATGAGAGCACAGAAAATAATTAAATGCTTGAACAAATTTACGTTATTTTGCTTAAAGTTTTACCTAACCATCTTCTTTGAAGCTTTAGTTTAAACCATTTTTATTTTATTGATCACCATTTTTCTATCTTATTTTATAAGGGCGCACGTAGCGTTTCCCTTTTGTTAAAAAAACAAACAAGAATTTGAATAACGTTAAAATCAAGTCAATCCTTCAATTGTTGTAAAATTTTTTTTCAAGAAAAATAATCATGGAAAATAAAACCAATAGCAGCAGAAGCATACGCGCTTCATACATCGGGTGGTCCAAATACAAGTAACTTTTTAAATCACACAAGTAACTTTTCAAATTATTTTGACCCCGAACAGATTTTTTCTATCCGAAGTATTGATTCTCAGTCAATATCATACCTCCGCGAATCAAAATGAGTAACTCTACGCTTGAACAACGTTGAGAAATATTGCAAACTTATTTCCAAAGTGAGTGCTATTGGCCAAACTGTGCGTTTATTAAAAAGAAGTTTTGCCCGAAATGAATCACACACCACGAGTGCTGTCCGCAAGTTTGTGCAAAAAGATAGTGAGACTGACTTGCTAGTCATCATGGTTCCCATTATCTTACAGCTGATGTGGTCGAAAGTGAGCAACTCAATCGAATCGCTATCCATCTCATCAACTCGTCATTTCACGCACCAGCATAATAAGAATTTTGAACAAAGAACTCGGATTTTTTCTCTGGGGATCAGAAAACCCTCATGTCATTGCCGAGAGACCAATGCATACATCGAGAGAGACAGTGTGGAAGGGGTTAAGGACTGGTGGCGCTATTTTCCCATTTTTATGGTTTCACCAGGATGGCGAAACACATCATACAACTCATCAAACAATCGGTCCTTTGCACTCTAAGTTTGGTAATCATGTTAGCAGCCGTCACGGCGATACCAATTGGCCACATTTTAGCTGAGATTTTACTCTTTTGGAGAATTTCTTGTAGGGTGCCGATGATATGAGAATAATCCAGAAACGAGTCACGTCCGAGCCACTTATGAGAATTTTCCAAGACCATTAACAAAATCTCGGAAAATTGGATAGACAGGATAAACTAAAACGAAGACAGCCGTGAAAGTTATATTAATGAAATCGTGTTCAATAAAAATGTTATTTCTAATAAAGCCATAATATGCACAGAAAAAGTTTAGTTTAATTAATTTTATTAATTTTTAAAACGATACTTCTATTTGGACCACCCGTTACGTGAAGAATAGAAAACAAAGTTGAATTTTGCGTTGGAATTTTTAATTAGTGCAGAAAAACATACAAAAACATATTTGGTACCAAAAAAAGACTTGAAGAAATTTTATAGAAAATATAAAAAACTTTTGGACAAGATTGAATTGAAAAACTAAAAAACAGTAGTCAAGTCTTTTTCTATTGTTCGGGGGCAAACAATGTTGACAGTTGGAGTAAAACTTTGAAAAATATAAAACACAACTGCAAGTGAAAATGCAAATAGAAGTTGGTTATTAAAGTGAGTCAAATTAAAGAAGCGATACAAAAAATTATTAAACAAGGTGGTTGGTAATAGTTACAGCGATTGTCTTGGCAATAGATCCCAACTAATTGGGCTCTTAAGAAAGAAAGTGTGGAGATTGAAAACATGAGTGTAAAAATACTTAATATTGAAATTTATTATCTGGGGATGTTCTTCCCAACTAATTTTTAAAACAATTAGAGTTTTTGCAAAATGCATTGTTTGTTGTGCCTTTAGCTGTTTATATGCTGACATTTCATTGGTCGCTAAACCAAATCGTCAGTGAACTTTAAGAAGTAGAAATTTTTTTCTAGTTTTTTTTTTTTGTTAAAATTATTAATTAAACTGCATACGCTATTATCCAAATGAACATAATTTTTATTTATAAAGTCAAATCTCATCAGACTCCATAAGAGGATGATGTCTATTAATTTTCAATGTGTTCTTTTATTAGAAATGATAGGAAAAGTAAATTTTGACTACTAGCTGTGCGAACATGCGCACGTATTGGGTGCTGCCACACGCCTCATCACCAACCAAGTCTACCACTTGGGCAGGTTTTGTTCACTTTTCCTGTCATTTCTAGTCACGAAACATATTAAAAATTAATAAACGTCATTTTCCAATGGAGATCTGATCTTGACCCCAGGAAAAACATTATGTGTATTTGGTTGTTAAAGAAATTTTTTTTAAATATATGGTAAGTTATATTAAATTTTAACGTCTTAAGATATTACAACGAAATTTCAAAATAGTGTAGATAGCAAAGTTTTGAAATTACTTTAACAAACTTATTACTGATTTTTCATAATCGGATGCTTAAATAACCAAAACGGGCAAAATATGCTCCGAAATTCCCTTTTTACGAATACTGCTGCATTGAAGTTAGTTACAATTAAAAAGGTTTTGTTATTTTTCTTTCTTGGCCAAGTTAGATTTGATTATTTTAACATAAAGAGGTTGTAATATTCTATTAGTTGTTGTTGGCTTAGCTAGGTATATGCCTGCATTTCATTGGCGCTAACCAAATCATCAGTACCCTTTAAGCCTTATAAATACTTTCATTATCACCCAAAGGGCGATTAATTGTATAAAGGCGTAAAAAGAAAGAACAAAAAGACGCAAGTCAATTATAATTGTTTGTTGTATTGTGATTGTACAAAAGCTTTCTAAAGCTATTTATACTTTTGTGTTTTTGTTGATTACAAAAAGAAAAATATGATTGAGTTCTGTTGGAATTCTCATATATATTTTTAGTCTTTTGCATAAGTATACGAGCTTTGAATGCTTTCAATTATGATTTGGCTAAAAGGGTACTGATGATTTGGTTAGCGCCAATGAAATGCAGGCATATACCTAGCTAAGCCAACAACAAACAATATAATATTAAAATGGTTATTTTGGAGAATATCTCGAATAACCAAATTGATAAAGAGGTTGTCATTTCTTGCAAATATACATACAAAGCTTTAAAATAATTGTTTTTTTTACAATCCGAGTTTAGTACTCTCAGGAAGTGCACAATTTTGTGTGAAAATTGAAAAGTTTTGATAGAGATTGAAGCGAAATGAAAACCCTTTTCACCAAACTTTTCCTTTACAAGCATTTTTAACAAATTGACTTTGTAAAACTTTCAAAACAATTACGGTTTTGGGATGAAATTTATTTTATATAAATGTAAAAATAATATATTTTTTATGAAACGTGCGAAAAATCTTTGATTTTTACATGCGACATGTTTCGGGGCAAGTAAACTTAAAATACAAAGCATGAGATCCATATAAACATTTCCATCATTTTATTTTAAATTTTATTGTTATTATTTCCGATATTTAAAAAAATTATTAGTTATTTTACCTTTGGTTCCCCATGAAATCAAAAACATTTTAAAAATATAATTTCGAACGAAAAGGTCTCCAAAACAAAGTAAAAATAGTTCACGCTGACTATGGACTGTGTAAATATGAAAAACATGCATTTTCGTCGAAAAATTCGAGGTGATCAACTTTGGAGGCATGTCTTCGCTCTCGTTTTCTTGCTAGGAAATCCCAGGATTGCATTTCGATTACAAAACTCATTAACTCTGCCTGTGCGAGTGCTTCACAAGAGAATGTATTTCCAAAATGAAAAGTTTTTATACCACCGCGCGCGCATAGGGAATAGAATTTATATCCGAAAAGGCTACAAGCTCGCCAATGGTTACAATTTCTATTTTCTTATGTGAAAGCATTATTAGTTAAAGACATTAACGTTGATTTATAAAAGCGTTTTTCGAAGGGATAACAGACCTCAACAGATTTGTGGAAGTAAGTTTGACTTTTTATTGTCTTGTTGACGTCCTAGGAAGTCGAAACATACGCTAAAGGATTTTATTCCCAATTTTGCATTGCGATGATCTTGAGAGACAGAATAGGCCCAATTATTTGAAATATTTATACAAACGTACATACTTTTACACAGATGAACACAAAACCGTCACTCAACTAGAATTTAAACACAAAACTCAAAAAATCCTTTTACATTGTCGAAGATCTATTACATTTTTTTTAACCCAAAGATTTCTGATTATTATACATGACAACTTCATTCTTTAAAATATATTTATCTTAACTGCCTTTTGTTTCAATTAATCGAACAATATTTTTTAATGTTTTCTTTCTTTTTCATATATTTTACAGTCCCGACGTGTACGTCTTGACCATTACACAAATGTTGCAATACATGACAGATCCCAAAGAATTGCGCGATGTGACCAGCATTGAATCTTGGAAATGTGACAAGAATGTAGCTGTAGCTCCCAAGCCCTGTAACATTTGGAATACATGCGCGTTGTCTTTCAAAATTCCCGAGCAGAATATCACCGATACTCGCTACATGGAAACATGTCGCGAATGTCCCAACGTTTATCCTTGGTTGGGTGATGCTGCTGGTACTGGTATACAAGGACGTGATAGTTATATTTTCTCAGGACCAGTTCAGGATGCCGAAGGCGAAAGTGTTGATGAAAATTAAGCAAAATTTAAAACAAACCAAATCTTTTCTAGTAATTAGGAAAGACAACAATATCCAATGAGGCGTTTTCATTTGCTAAAATACAAACAAATGTGCCAGGATTATTTTTTTTTTTTTTTTTTTTTTTAAATTTTTCTGTTTTATTATTTTTCTTTTTGATTCGGTTTGATATTAAAATTTTCATACTTTTGTAATTTTGCGGCAATTTCTGTTTAAGCTTTATGCATTTTAATTTCTTAAAATTATTTAAAATAGTTTTTAAGTTAGAAAAAGCAACTACAAGAACAACTAAACAGCTTCAAAGCAAAAATTCGTGTCTACTTTTTTAATAAATAAGTTATCAATAAAATAAAATTCATTTTTTTATACAACACACAAGATGGTAATAATTTTCTCTACTTTTTTCCATTCGTCTTTTATGAAAATTTTGATTATACACCTTGAAAACTGCAGCTGAGGCCAACTTTCTTAGCAGGACAGCCGATAATAATTTTTTTTTTCAACAGCAGTGATGAAAATATTAAAAAGCAAATATTTGTATGAAAATTTCTCTTAATTTTCTCTGTTTTTCTTTTTGTCTTTTCAACACCAAAATCATGCTTTTACGACAGTCCAATAGATTTTCTTCAAAATAAATATAGACTTGAGACAAAAAGCAAAGTGATAATCGCAAGTACAAGTGTCAGCATAGTTTTAGTTGAATTTTTTTTTATTTACTAAAGTTTTAATTTTTAAGGCTGTTGTCTATGAATTATTTGCATCGTAACACACTTCGTCAATATTTACGGTCTATTTCGTAGTTGCAGGAATCTGATTTAGAGCATCAGACAATTTGGAAACCGGAGTTGTCACCACTGAAGGCAATTAGAAAACCTTTCGAAGGACCATCTTCAAATGTCAAAAGAGATTGATGTCTCTGACAGTACCAAAACTGCGCTGTAATTATTCACCAGCAGGTTCGAGCTTAGAAAGACGTTACGGTATAAAATAAAAATGTTAGAGTTAGGATTATGCACCAACAGAATAGGATAAGTGTTGTGCTGTAACACACCATTTCATCATTCAATGTATCATGTTTCGTTGAAATCTTAGCATGAGACCGACTTTAAAAATTCGGTATCATCACAAAGTTTGTGGGCTAAAATTATACCCCAACAGAATGGCACATTTCGCCAGTTTTCACAGTAACAAAAACATTTGTAAAAAAGTTCTCTGTAAAAAATGCCTTTCGAAAAGGTATTTCTTAAAAGATCTCATTTAAAAAATTATGTTTTAACTGAATTTTTTTTAGAGAAAGTATACAAAAATTGCAATTTAAAATAAAACAATGCCATTTAAATGTACATTTTATCAAATACCTCTTCAAAAGTACCTTTTAAGTACGCTTTTGCGTAGTACATTTAAAAAGTATCTTTTAAAATAGTAATTTTTGAAAAGATTATAGAATTAGAAATTAGACCATGTTTCTTCCCATCCTACCAGCTGGGTCCAAAAAGATGGCAATAGTAAATAAAGGTACTTTTTGAAAACAGTACCTTTTAAAAAAGTTCCATTTGAGAAAAACCTTGAAAATTTTAATTTTAAGCAAGTAGCTTTTAAAAGGACATCTTTTTAGAAAGTACCTTATAGAGAATGTATTTTCTAAAAAGTACCTCTTAAACAAGTGCCTTTTTAGAAAGTACATTTAGGAGAGTACTTTTTTAAGGAGTGATTTTTAAAGAATTACTTTTCAAAGAGGT